>QJPP01000610.1:35000-505226 GCA_003996215.1 Jaltomata sinuosa | reverse complement strand
TTCCAATCACTTTTACCAATATAAGTTGAAATCCCTTTAGGTCTACTCGAGGAGTGTTTTAAAATACCATAAGCCTTTCCATGCAAACCAAGTCAATCACCTAAGTAGTAATAATCCACAAACCTAGACATCTAAAAGTCTTTCCTACCTTACTAGAATCATTTAAGCAAAAATCCTTCTAAATTAGTCATATCACACATACAACCCATCACAAAGTCTTCTCACCAAATTTAATTGGTAGCTCTGGTCATCCCAGAAAGTTGATCTTGTCATCGATATGATACCTCATCACATATTCACTGATTCTATCCTGTAAAGAAATCAATCGATGCACACACCTTTCTACTAACATTTTCAGATGATTCCAAGCAAGCTTACCCACTGAAAACTTCTCTTTATCCATAAACTTATCATCCCAATATCGATTAAGTTTCCTTGGTCTTAATTGGTTTACTAGCCCTCAATTAAATCTCTGAAATGTACTTCGCAACTTGAACATGTTAATACCTATCATCGATCCACAACTTTAATTTCTCTTATAGACCGATGCCTCACTCAAGTGTTCGTAATAAAACTAGTTGGTCCTTAAAATTTGTATATAGTGTCGAACTATATTATCCAAATAGGTGAAACAACTAATAGCCCCTTAAGTAATTAACCTTTTACACTCGTTAACTGATATATATATTTGTAATGACCCTTCCGGTCATTTACGCGTGTTTGCCTTTCTTGTACCGTTAGAGCTTGCATGTAGTAGCCCCAAGTCATTTATGGCTTGCTCGGACCGGTAGTTCGGTGCCCGACCATTTGCTTGGTCTTTTTGGCCATTCCTTATTTTAGAGCTTTTAGCTTTTGAAATCGTTGACTTCAGTCAACATCCTGGGTGTACGTGCTCAGAATCGAATTCTGACAGTTCCATTAGCTCCGGAGCGTGAACTTTGGTCTAGAGGGACCTTTGGTCGGGATCCGGGAGCTTTTTAGCTTGGAATTCTCTCTCATTCTGTGTTTTCAGGCCAGTTGGGCTTGTTTGGTTGACTTTGGTCAACATTCAGAGAGGACGGTCTCGGATGGAAATTCCATCAGTGCTTTTAGATCTGGAATGTCGATTTTAGGCTAGAGGGACTATTGGTTTGGGTCCCTAGGCTTCCGGAATTGATTTTGGCCATTGGGTTCCATTTTGAGAATAGTTGGCTAAAGGTTGATTTTGGGCGTGGGGCCCACTTTTCATTAAATTGAAATCCTATGGGATTTTCGTCGATTCCATTGGATCCAGAACGCCATTTCTAGTCGAATAGCTCAAGTCGTTTGTGTTCGCGGGACCCCAGATGCGTTCCCGGGGACCCATCTTGTGAAAATTTGCCTAAGGATTGGTTGCTGGTTGCTGGTGTGGGCAGCACCATGCGCCCTGGCTGCCTGTGCCCATGCGCCCCATGCGCCCTGGCCGCCTGTGCCCATGCGCCCTATGCGCCCTGGCCGCCTGTGCCCTGGTGCACCTGGGCCGCTCTGGCCCCTGGGCGCTGGCAGCTTATATAGCTGGCCAGCCCTCTTTTCCCCTTTATTTCTAAAAACCCAAAAACGTTATTCTCCATTAAAATAGCTCTCAAAAACCTCCATATAACCATTGTTCATCCCAACTACTTGGAGGATAATATTTTGTCGATCCATGCTCGTTTGTAGACTCCTAAATCCGATAAACCCTCTCTTTAAATTCCGAATTCTCCATGGATCATGAACCCAAAACCTCCATAAATCACCTTGATCATTACCAACAGCTTGGAGGTTAATATTTTCTGAATCTTGAGCGTTTGTTGGATTCTAAATCGGGTAAGTTCTTTCGTGATTTTTCCGATTTCTTCCACGAATTTCATTCTTTAAATTCCTTGATTTGCGGTGTGTTTTGAGCCCTAATTGTTGTCCATTTCCGCTCAATTTTTGAGCATGTTCTCACGGGATGGTAAGGAACACAGGTGTGTTTTTCATTTCCGGTTTTGGGTTACGGGGCCCACGGGCCCGTTTGTGACCCGAATTTCAACCCGGGTATATTTTTGGCATTATGGGTATCGTTAGTCTTGTTTTAATCTTTAGATTGTTGTATTGATAGTGGTTTTGCGATTTGGAGCTTCTTAGAGCAGTTCGAGCCTGGACGACGTCGTCCCCGCAGCTATTCGTCGGACGACAGGTAGGTTATGGTTTTCCCCTATCTAGACTCTGCGTATATAGGCTATAACTTCATTAATTAGCATCCTTGGATGGGTTGTTATAGGTTGGTACCCCAGAGCTTGTCCGTCTTTCGTCCGTCTATTTCATACGTTGTTTGTAGTATTCGCGTAGTAATGTATATTACCTTTGTGGTCCCGTGTGGCCTTGTTTTGACTCTGGAACATAGATGGTGGGCTATTTGGGAATGTCCGCGAGTCCCGGACATAGAGATTATCCTTTTACGCTGGTTATGTCTGCTGAGTAGTTATTGGGCCTGTGCAGGGCTGATAGGAATTGTTGTGAGCCATTGGGCTACTTTTATATTTGTGTGCGAGCATATCATCCATGAAAAATGTTTTCCCCTTCATGTTTTACTACAGTTTTGGATGTGAGCCACTACTGACAGTTTTCCTAAATTTGCATGGCCCTGGGGCCCGTTTTTGGTACTGTTGTTGATGGAAAAGGGGATTTTTGGATGTTTTTGCACTGATTTTATTACTGGTACTAGTCTCTGCTAGGCAGAGCACCAAACTTGATTCTATTACTGATACTAGTCTCTGCGGGGCAGAGCACCAGACTTGATTTTATTACTGATACTAGTCTCTGCCGGGCGGAGCACTAGACTTGATTTACTACAGTTTTAGACTCGGTTACGCCCGGGCACCCTTGGAGGGGTTTTTGAGGAATTTTCTACTACTTTAGTCCTGGACGGGGTCTGGGCATGCATACTTGAGACTGGGTCTCTATCTTGATCCCGGACTTGCTTCCGGATGACATGTCTTGATACTGAGTTTTAGTATGGGGTCGGGGACCTCCATGGACCTTGCCGCTCTGGGCCTGGGGCTTCGGGTTGCGTGCGCTGGAGGGAAGGGTATACGGTGGAGTAGAGGTATACAGGCTGAGTCCTTCCATGGAACCTGCCTACTGGGCCCGATTGGCACCGGAGGAGGTACATACAGAGGTTCTATTTCATATCATATCATATCATGCATTGGATTCCACCCTTGTTTGCTGTGTGTTCAGTGTACGCTCCAGTAGTATGGGATGCCGGAGGGTTTGCTTTCACTTGATTATGTTCCTCGGTTGTATGGGCGGCCGTTGGGGCTGTAGGTAGACTATATTTACTCCTGTCTTTATTTAGAGCTTATCTTGGCACTCGGTTCTTGAAAGATTAGTGATGGCTAGCATGTTGAGGCTTTGGTTGTGGGATTTTTGATTATTGAGAGGGCTTTGGAGTCCTATCTTATTGAGGCACTTTGGTGTGGCCTTCTGAGCAGAGTGTGAGACTCTAGTTCTATTCTTGTGGAAAGCTGAGTGGTATCCCTCGGTTATTGTGGCCTAGTTATTTCATCCTAGGGTTGTACTTGTAAGGTGATTCCCTGGTTATGCTATCATATGATTGGATTGATGTTATGATTTCCTTATACTGGTTGATTCCATTTTGAGTATGTTAGACTGCTCTTCATCTTTTCCTTTTACTTGAGGTTACCGGTATACCGCCATTTTCTCAACTCTCTCTCTCTCTTACTTATATTATTATGCAAGGGCTCCAGGTGTGTTCTCCTTTCCTTCACCTGTGATTCTATGTAATTGTATCTCTGTGCTAGCATGTGTTACTTGAAGCTCTTGGTTATGGATGATCTGTGCTAGCTCCTTGTGCCTTACTTATTGCCTCAGTGACTGCTTTCTTGCTATCTGTTACTTACTGCTTTTATATCTTATATACGCTCAGTCGGCCTATGATACCTACTGAGTACCCGTGGTTTTGGTGCTCATGCTACACTTCTGCACTTTTTGTGCAGATATTAGCTGAGCTTTCGCCGTTGATCACGTTGGAGACTCGTGCAGCTTTTGGATCTTTGAGACTGGGGTGAGCGCCTGACGGTCGGGGCTTGTCTACATCTCATCTGTTGTATTATTGCTCCTTGTACTTTCGGAGGCAATTTATGTTATATTTTGTTACTACTAGCACTTGTATCCTATTAGAAGCTTCTGTACTGTTGATACCGAGTCTTGGGGTTGGTGTAGTTTCCTTTATGTATTTATATTCGAGTTTTGCTTTCGCTTATTTTTGCTTGCTGGTGCGTTTTGGTTAGGTAGTAGCCCATTACTAACTGTTCTGGGCTACGGGAATTTGTTCGCCTACTAGGGGATTGTAGGTGCCATCATGACTTGAGAAATCGGGTCGTGACAACTTGGTATCAGAGCTCTAGGTTCACCGGTGTCATGGTACAGAAGCAAGTGTCTAAGTAGAGTCTCGTGGATCGGTACGATGACGTCCGTGTCCTATCTGTGGGAGGCTACAGGGCATTGTTAGGAAAAGTTTCATCTTCTTGGCTCCTCATCGTGCGTTCCTGGCTTTATTGATTTCTAGACTTCGATTATTCATTCATTCTGAGATGCCTCATACGAGTGCAATAGCGGTTGGTCCCGAGGCTTCTGTGCCTGTTGCTTCAGTGCTTCCATCAGCACCAGGACTCTAGAGTGAGGCTTTACCTCACTAAATAGGGGTGTAGGGTCAGCTCAACCTCCGATTGGAGTTATAGCGACCTCAGCGCTTCAAGACACCGTGGCTAGGACTCTGAGTCCTCCGGTGAGTGTTCCAGTACCTGGTTCTGTGAGTGGTGCTTCAGTTATAGTTGAGCTTCTAGTTCTTCAGCAGGGTTGTCTGTCAGTATTGGAGTACGAGGCGAGATTTTCCCATTGGGCTTCATCTGCTATAGGCTATTTTTGGTGTGGTGAGCATGGGTACTTTGCTAGGAATTGCCCCAGGATTATGTATCCCAGACAGCCTGGTTGTTATCACTGTGGAGAGATTAGTTACCTTTATAGATATTGTCCCCGTCGAGGGCCGGTTAGGCCTTTAGTTTCGACTACTCAGTCCAGAGTTATATCCCATCAGTTTGATACTCCTCTTGGTGGGCCAGAGGTAGAGGTTCCTGATATCGTTGCTCCAGGTTAGGCTTTTGCTACCTTTGACTTGTGATAGTCCTGCTCGCGTTGTGATTCTATCCCTTCTGTTATTTATATTCTTATATGCCTACCTGCTATTTGTTTAAGTTGTTTGGCTACTCGAATTGTAGTACTGATGTGTTATTTTATTGGTAGTTTATTCTTTAGTAGTGGATGGGGGTAAGTTAGCCTTGAGAGGTGTTTTCCCGGAGTTGTAGCTCGTGGGTAGTTCTTGTTATTCTATTTCTAGTTGGGTTACCCCTGTTTC
The DNA here is from genome assembly GCA_003996215.1 of Jaltomata sinuosa. Classification (NCBI taxonomy): domain Eukaryota; kingdom Viridiplantae; phylum Streptophyta; class Magnoliopsida; order Solanales; family Solanaceae; genus Jaltomata; species Jaltomata sinuosa. The sequence goes on along the minus strand of QJPP01000610.1, from coordinate 499,807 downwards.
ATTGTGATTATGGACTTTTGGTTGGGTTTTCTTTGTTGAGCGATCCTAGATGGTTGTTGCCTAGGCCGTTATCTAGCGTGGCTAGAGATTCGTGTGATGGTTCGATGTATTACCGGTAGTTGGGCCGGAGTTAAGATTTTGCCTCAGTTGGGAGATATTGGTTATGCTAGTGTGCATAAATTGGTTTGGTCTCCCGAGTTTCTAGAGTCGACCCTCTTTGTTGATTAGTTTAGTAGGTTGGTAGGTATGTGGGTTGTTCCCATATTCTCCTCCACTTCCTGGTCCGTTGGGTGTTTTGTTGTATCCCTAGCTCCAGTTGGAATGAATCTTGATCGTAGTTCTTTCGATGAGCTCTGGATGTGGGCATCGTGATTGGGTCTTGACTTTAAGCACTTCCAACTAAGTGTTGATCGTAACCTCGTATTTAGGTTGTATTTGTAAGCATTTCGGCTGAGTTGGGCATCCGACCCATTCTTCTCCTGCCTTATTAAATTTGACATGTAGCCATGAGTAGCAAGGTAATGGCTTCAGGTTCTTATTGGAGAAAGGATTTGTAAGGTTTAGTATGTGCTAAGGAAGCATTTTTGTTTAGTTGAAAAAGAAGGGAGATGACTCTTTGTTTGTGTTTAAGTGTCCTCGTAGTTGGCTGAGGTGGCGATGAAGGTTTGCTTTGGGATTGTGTGTTGGTGATTCGATCCAACCGTCTACACATTGTCGTGGGTTTTCCATCGATTGGTTTTTGTTTCAATAGCAGCTGCGGTGTTGGCAACTTGTATTTTCAGGCCTAGTTGGCTTAGGTTCTTAAGGGTTCATTGGTAGCATAAAGGTTCGAGCAACGCTTTGGTTGGCAGTTTTGAAAGTCGGTGTTCAGAATCATAACGTGGCAGATTACATCGGATGGTTTGTGGCAGTTTCTATTTAGTTGCAGCATCCTAGTGCCAGAAGGCAGTGGGTGCGGACAACTTAGCTTCTTTTACTTCAGTTGTGGATGCGGCTATTGGCCTTGGAAACCTAGTCCTTGGCTAACCTATGCAAGAGGCAAGATATTCTATATTTCAGCAGCGTTCTAGTTAGTACGAGGTTTTTCTACCATGGTTGGACAGACTCCGCGGCGTAAGTTTGAGCTTCAGCAGTGGTGTATGCTTTATGTGGTCAGCTTGTGCGGGTTAAGACTAGCAAGGCTATTTTGAGCTTTGATGATACGTAGAGTCTGATAATAGCCATTCGTTTGCCCAGGATTTGAAAGCTTATTTAGTTAGTTCTTCCGGGGTTGTTGTTTATGTAGGGTCCCAGTGTTGGTTAGACTCAGCCAATATGGACTAAAAGTTCGGTATGATATATGCTTCGAAATAGTTGGTTGTGTTCAGATTCGGTAGAGCGGTTGATTCGAGCCAAAGGGTTGAGTTGAAGTTATATGCAAATTTCCATGTCTAGATGGCAACTTTGATCCCCAGCAACCCTTTCCTTGCATACGGGGAGTTCTGACTTGATATTCTCAGCATGGTTGATTTCTTCATAAGTTGAGATTAGTAAAGTGATTTAGAATTTATGCAGTATTCGAGTGTTTGGAGCTTAGTTGGTGGTTACAGACCTCGTGGTAGGCTTACCACACTTCTTGCAGAGGCTTCGTTTTGGTTTTGGGTCTGTTGGGCAGGTTGCCCTGGTTCATTTGCTTCCAGTTGACTCAGACTCGGCATGGTGCAGCAATTTGGTTCATTCTACAGTTTGGAAGTTCTCCGTCAACACAAGGTATCCACATGTGCCTTCCCTAACTTTGGTGTGCAAAGTTCAGTCGGGTTCAGATGGTTGGTTCAACTGGGTTCAATTATCGAGTTTGATGTTAGCAAAAGTGTCTGTTCATTTGTTGATGGTCAGTCGGGGAAGGTAACTACAACTTTTGATGATATGCTTCGGATTGTTATTTTGGGATGTCAAAGGCTAGTAGACTATAGCTTGACTTCGATATAACTTGAGTATAAAAGGTGAATTCGTCTGTGGTAGAGTATAAGCGTGAGCTATGGATCTCCAGTGTGTCAGTTGATGTTTCGATAGTGGCTCGAATGTTCAGCTTTTATGAAGTTTCATGATTATGGCACAGAAGGATTTGGCTCAGAATAAAAGGGTTTTGCAGATCAGCGGGTTCATGAGTTAGAGTTTTGGTTGTTGGCTTTTTCGGCAAACTTGGTTGTGGTTTCGAAGATTTCAAGTTCTGTGTGTTGATCGCATTGCTTCTCTGGTTTCGGTGTTGTGTCAGTGCTTTTCGGTTGAGGTTCTCAAGGTTCAGTTTGGGTTGGCAGACCCTTTGAATTTTGGAGTTTAAGTTTGGGTTCTAGCTTGGCTAGTACGGAGTTAGGCTGGGTTGCTTTTCATTGGTTCTGTTATGTTGGGTGTCGTCCAGACGAGGAGGCTACCTGGGTTGTCCGAGAGAGTAGTGCGGGCCTTGTACCCGTTGTTCTTTGGATCTCTAGTCTTTCCTTCTTTCCTGACTTTCGAGGACGAAAGTCTTTTTAGTAGTGGATGATGTAATGACCCTTCCGGTCATTTATGCGTGTTTTCCTTTCTTGTACCGTTAGAGCTTACATGTAGCGGCCCCAAGTCATTTATGGCTTGCTCGGACCGGTAGTTCGGTGCCTGACCATTTGCTTGATCTTTTTGGCCATTCCTTGTTTTAGAGCTTTTAGCTTTTGAAATCGTTGACTTCAGTCAACATCCTGGGTGTACTTGCTCGGAATCAAATTCCGACAGTTCCATTAGCTCCGGAGCGTGAACTTTGGTCTAGAGGGACCTTTGGTCAGGATTCGGGAGCTTTTTAGCTTGGAATTCTCTCTCGTTCTATGTTTTCAGGCCAGTTGGGCTTGTTTGGTTGACTTTGGTCAACATTCGGAGAGGACGGTCTTGGATGGAAATTCTGTCAGTGCTTTTAGCTCCGAAATGTCGATTTTAGGCTAGAGGGACTATTGGTTTGGGTCCCTAGGCTTCCGGACTTGATTTTGGCCATTGGGTTCCATTTTGGGAATAGTTGGCTAAAGGTTGATTTTGGGCGTGGGGCCCACTTTTCGTTAAATTGACTTCCTATGGGATTTTCGTCGATTCCATTGGATCTGGAATGCCATTTCTAGTCGAATAGCTCAAGTCGTTTGTGTTCGCGGGACCCCGGATGCGTTCCCGGGGACCCATCTTGTGAAAATTTGCCTAAGGATTGGTTGCTGGTTGCTGGTGTGGGCAGCACCATGCGCCCTGGTCGCCTGTGCCCATGCGCCTCATGCGCCCTGGCCGCTTGTGCCCATGCGCCCTGGCCGTCTGTGCCCATGCGCCCCATGCGCCCTGGCCGCCTGTACCCTGGTGCACCTGGGCCGCCCTGGCCCCTGGGTGCTGGCAGCTTATATAGTTGGCCAGCCCTCTTTTCCCCTTTATTTGTAAAAACCGAAAAACGTTATTCTCCATTAAATAGCTCTCAAAAACCTCCATATAACCATTGTTCATCCCAACTACTTGGAGGATAATATTTTGTCGATCCATGCTCGTTTGTGGACTCCTAAATCCGATAAACCCTCTCTTTAAATTCTGAATTCTCCATGGATGATGAACCCAAAACCTCCATAAATCACCTTGATCATTACCAACAGCTTGGAGGTTAATATTTTCTGAATCTTGAGCGTTTGTTGGATTCTAAATCGGGTAAGTTCTTTCGTGATTTTTCCGATTTCTTCCACGAATTTCATTCTTTAAATTCCTTGATTTGCGGGGTGTTTTGAGCCCTAATTGTTGTCCGTTTCCGCTCAATTTTTGAGCATGTGCTCATGGGATGGTAAGGAACACAGGTGTGTTTTTCATTTCTGGTTTTGGGTTTTGGGGCCCACGGGCCCATTGGCCAATTATTAATACTCCTTGTCAGTGTAAAAAGGCTCAAAATCACCTAAAAAAAACATCAACGAAATAACCGCGAATAACAAAAGCGACATCAAAATCAAGTAAGAAAATAATAAAAATGACAACATGTACGAAATAATGAATTATCAAAAGCAAAAGGCCATAAATGGAGTTTAAAAATGGTGATGTTTGCTGAAGTTCACCGAAAAGCATAGCCAATAATTTACAAAGAAAAAATAATGCAAACAACAAGCAATAATTAATACCCAAAAAAAGAGTGAATTATACACCAAAAATAAAATCAAACACTGTAATAAATCGACATAACTTGCCAGAGAAAACAAAGCTCACCGGAAATTAAACGAACAGTCAATAAAATGCTAGAAAAAACTCAAACCAATCATCAAAAAATAACAAACTTTGGCCAGATCTGTACTCTTTACCTGAAAAGGTGCATAAATCGTGACAGAGGGGAGAGTGAAAGGAGCATTGGTTGTTGTTCACCGGAGCTTGGAGCTCGTTAGTTGCTGGTTTGCTATGTCGGGGTTGTGCGCTTCTTATGGTGGCTGGTTGGTCATGGTCGGAGCTCTAGCTCACCGAACATGAGAGTGACAAAGTGAGAAAGGTAATTGGAGATATAGCGTGTGACTTCTGGTCGGAGCTAAAGGCTATTTCGTTTGTTGGATCTATAATAGCTCGCTGGCAGTGGTGAAAGTGGAGAAGTGGAGTGGTTGTTTGTTCTTCACCGGATTCCGACGAGGGGTGGTGGTGGAGTTATTACGTTTTGGGTCTAAGGAGAAAGAGTTCCAATGGCTTTTGTGTAGCAGATCCGGTGGGGTGGCATTTGGTGGTGATGTGTGGGTGATGGAGCTCGTCGGAAAAATGGAGAAAAAGAGGAAAGTGGCGGCTGCCTTGAGACAAAAATGCAAAAGAGAATTTTTAGGAATTTTTGCCAAATCTAGAAATTATCCACCACCAAGGAGTGTGTTGAGCGTATGAGACACTTTATAGAAAACGCTAAAACCCTAAACCATCTAGGTGGTAAAACAAAACCATGGGCTACCAAAACTGTGTACTCAAAATCATGTGCTCAAAACTATGATTTACCTAAAACCATATGCTATTTGTTTATATGTATAAAAAATATCTCCTCTGACTTATGTATTAACAGAATGTGCTAAAAAATAACAAAAAATATATCAAATAACATGTGAAAATGTGATTTAAATAAAGACGACTGATGATTTGGCCAAAATGAAACAATATTCATTTGTATATAAATAATTGTGATAAAAAATAATGATAAATAAAATTAACTAAAATAATTAAAAAATTAGATAAAAATATCAATATTATCAAATATGAGAATAATTATCAACAAATTTTGTCAACATTAAAAAAAATATGAGAAGATTATATTCTGTACAGTTTAACGAATAAGAAATTTAAAAATATTAACTTGAAAAATGAGAGGCGAAAATTGGGTGTCAACAGTAGGCAAACTCAATAAGAGGTAAGTGAACATCCCAATTACCTTTGAAATCAATTACACAAGCTCTCAACATATCCTCCAAAGTCTGAATAGTATGCTCTGCCTGGCCATCCGTCTGAGGGTGAAAAGTTGTGCTAAGCTTCACCTGAGTACCAAGACCTCTCTGAAACAATCTCCAAAACTGGAATGTAAATTGAGTACCCCTATCTGAAATGATAAACAAAGGAACACCGTGCAATCTGACTATCTCCTGAATGTAGAGTCTGGCATAATCATCTGCTGAATCAGTAGTCTTGACAACCAAGAAGTGGGATAATTTAGTCATCCGATCGACGATCACCCAAATGGAATCATGTTGCCTTCGAGCACGAGGAAACCCAGTAATGAAGCCCATATTGATAGCTTCCCATTTCCAAGTAGGAGGGTCAATATCCTGAGTCATTACACCCGGTCGCTGATGCTCTACCTTCACTTGCTGACAGTTGGAACACTTAGCCATAAAACCGGCTATGTCCCTCTTCATACCATTCCACCAATAGACTTTCCGTAGGTCACGGTACATCTTGGTGGCACCAGGGTGAATAGAATATCTGGAACTATGAGACTCAGTCAAAATCTGCTGTCTCAACCTATCTACATTAGACACACACAATCGACCCTAATAACGGAGCACGCCATCTCCCCCTTGGGAGAAAATCTCAACTCTTTGCTGATGGACTGCACCCTTTAGCTGAAGCAAAATAGGATCTCTATCTTGCTTTGCCTTCACCTCAGCTACCAAAGATGATTCGAAACCATTCTGAACAATAACACCACCTTCTGTTGAGTCCATAAGGCAAACTCCCAACCGAGCAAGCCTATGAACCTCCTTAACCAATTCCTTCTTTCCATCTTCAACTGAAGACACACTACCCATGGACAATCTATTAAGTGCATCCGCTACAATATTTACCTTACCCGGATGGTAAAGCACACTCATATTATAATCCTTAAGAAGCTCAAGCCATCTTCTTTGATGCAGATTTAATTTCTTTTGAGTGAACACATACTAAAGACTCTTATGATGGGTGAATACATCCACATGCACACCATACAAGTAATGTCTCCAAATCTTCAAAGCAAAGACCACGGCTGCTAATTCAAGATCATGAGTAGGGTAGTTCTTCTCATGAGTCTTAAGCTGTCTAGAAGCATAAGCAATCACTTTACCATGCTACATCAAAACACAACCCAAGCCAATTCTAGAAGTATCACAATATACAACAAAGTCATCTAGGCCCTCGGGTAGAGCTAACACTGGAGCGGTAGTCAACCTAGTCTTCAATTCTTGAAAGTTCTTCTCAAAAAGGTCAGACTACTGAAACTTAACCTTCTTCTGAGTCAGTCGAGTCAAAGGGGAAGCAATGGAATAAAATCCCTCCACAAATCTCCTGTAGTAACCAGTCAAACCCAAAAAAACTCCTAATATCAGACAGAAAAGTGGGTCTGGCCAATTCTTCACTGCCTCAACCTTTTGAGAATCAACTCAAATACCATCCTTAGTTACAATATGACCCAGAAAAGCAACGGACTGCATCCAAAACTCACACTTGCTAAACTTAGCAAACAACTCGATCCTTGAGGGTTTGCAACAGAACCCTCAAATGGTCCGCATATTCCTCCTCACTCCGAGAGTAGATAATGATATCATCAATAAAAGCAATCACAAACATATCCAAATATTGTTTGAACACACGATTCATCAAATCCATAAAGGTTGCAGGAGCATTCGTTAGACCAAAAAATATAACCACAAATTTATAATGACCATACCAAGTTTTGAAGGTTGTATTTGAAATATCACACTCTCTAACATGAAGCTAATGATAATCGAATCTAAGGTCGATCTTGGAGAAGAAACTAGCACCCTGAAGCTGATCGAACAAGTCATCAATCCTAGGAATGGGATACTTATTCTTAATTGTGACCTTGTTCAACTGATAGTAGTCAATACACATCCTAAGGGAACCATCCTTCTTCTGCATAAATAAAACTGGGACACCCCATGGAGAAATGCTAGGCCTGATGAAACCCTTACCAAGAAGATCCATCAACTAATCCTTTAACTCTTTAAGTTTTGCGGGAGCCATTCTATAGGGAGAAATAGAGATAGGATTCATATATGGAAGGAGATCTATCCCAAAGTTGATGTACCGCTCAGGAGGGACTCTGGGAAAATCTTCAAAAAAACTTCTGGGAACTCATTCACAACAGGAACAGACTGAAGGGATGGGGTTCCCAACTCTGTATCTATAACCCAAACTATATGATAAACACAACCCTTAGAAATAATCTTCCTAGCCTTAAGATAAGATATGAAGCGACCTTTCGAGGATGGGGGACTACCTTGCCACTCTAAGATGGATTCATTTGGAAACTGAAAACTGACAGCCCGAGTACGACAATCAACCGAAGCATAGCAAGCATACAACCAATCCATGCCAAGAATAACATCAAAATCAGTCATCTCCAACTCTACTAAATCTGCTGAAGTTACTCTATGAAGGACAGAGATAGGGCAATTTTGGTAGATTCTTTTGACTAGGATTGACTCATCAACATGAGTAGAAACACAAAAGGGTTCTAAAAGTAATTCGGGACAAATTTTGAACTTGTATGCTACATAAGAGGTCAAAAAAAATAAGGAGGCACCGGGGTCCATCAAAGCATACACATCTAGAGAGAAGACTTTCAACATACCAGCAATAATATCCGGTGAACTCTCCTGGTCCTATCGAGAGGATATGGCATAAAGACGATTCTGGCGCTGTCCACCAGAACTAGTAGCAGTGCCCTGCGGGTTGGTTGACCTCCTGGGGTTGCTGGGGAAGACTGAGTCCTACTACCTCCCTATCCCTTCTTAGCTGAAGGACAATCCTTAATCTTGTGTCCAACCTGACCATTTCTAAGCAACCACCTGAACTAGCTAAGCACTCACCAAGATGACTTTTTCCATACTTGTTGCAAGAAGGGTAAGGAGTTCCCTTTGTAACACTCCCCTGCGAATAGGAACCTGATCCTCTACCTGTCTTATCATGACGAGGCCTGAGGGCCTGAGTAGGAGTATTGGCAGATGAATGTATGAGTCCTGATGACTTCTTCTGAAATGAAGAGCGATGTCCGCCTCCGAACCTCTGATGGCCAAAACCAGAACCCTCGGATCTAACTCTCTTGTTCTCCTTAGCCATCTCCATAAGATTGTCCCCCTCGATCTGGTGAGCATGAGTCATAAGTCTAGAGATACTAATGTCACTCAACATCATAGCATACATACACTCTTTTTTCACCAAGTCTGAGACTCCATATATATACTTGCTCATCTGATCATGTGGGTCAGCCACCATAGCAGGAGCGTATCTGGAGGCTGAGTGAACCTCAAACTGTACTCCTGGACTGTCATTGATCCCTGTCTCAAGTTCACAAACTCCTCGACCTTAGCTTGCCTCAACTCTCGGGGAAAGAACTGGTCGAGGAAAGCCCTCTCAAAATACTCCCAAGTCAGAGGGACCTCGTCCCTAACCCTAGCTTCCTTCCATTGCGTGAACTAGATATGAGCTACATCCTTGAGCTGATAGGATGCTAACTCAACAATATCAACCCATCCACTTGTATAACATCAAAGATATTCTTCACCTCGTCCAAAAGGTTAAGGCGGATCTTCCCCAACCTTCGAACCCCAGAATTCTGGCAGGTTCATACGGATAAAATCATGAACTCCGGCCGCTACCCCATCTTGAGGGTGGACGGGGATAGAAGCTGACTAGTTGTCCTGAGTGGCCAAGGTCTGGGCTAGCATATGGATGGCGTTCTGAAACTCTTCATTCGTGACCTCAGGGGCCGGAACTGGAGGAGCAGCATCCCGAGCGGCTCGGTGAGGCATAGCATATCGAGGCATAATCTGAAATGTACAAGGGAAGGATTAGAGGAATATTAGAGTTAAACTCTATCGCAAGATACTAATCATGAGAGAAGTGATCTTTTTCCTAAGACATCTCATAGCTTCCCCTCATAAGTGTGGCGCGCTTCACACATGAAAGAGATTCTACTCGATGCAGCTTTTAGACATCCTAGGACTCTTGAACCCGGCTCTGATACCAAGTTTGTCACACCCCGAGGCTACCCCCTGGACGTAACACGAGATCTGGGACATAAGTGCCCTGGATTAACCCTTTGGTCATAGCATACTCAGATATACTTAAGAAAATAAAGCGGAAGCATACATAGACAAGATAGGAATCTATAAACTAAAATAGAATAAAGTCTACGAAATACCAATTCAAGATACATCTAACTATGTATGAAGCCTCTGAATCTGAAATGAGAGTTGATGGGACAAGACCCCAACTAACTCAGGAATCCAACAAAGGAAACATAAAGAAAACTACTCATAACTCCGGTCCTCGAAGGATGAGGACTCACCAACAGATAGTCTGGATAGCTGGCACTGACTAGCCAGCACTTGAGGAATAGAACCTGAATCTGCATCATAATAGGATGCAGTGCAAAGTATGCGTCAGTACAATAAAATGTACTGAATATGTGAGATATGCATGAATATGATGAAAACATACTTAAAACATAAATAGGAACTTAGTTCATGCATAAATGAGTCATCAACGTAAGTATCATAATAAAATGGTAAGCATGAGGTAAGAGTCAAGATTTCGAATTAGATATCATAAGTTTAAACAAGTCAAAACATTAACATTCATACGGGAGTTTCTCTTAACTGACATAAACCATGATCATCTACATGGATTCCAGTGTCATACACCCACATCGAAAAGGGTTGTCCTAACCAGCCAAGGTTAGAACCATATCTATCAGGATCCTGTCATAAGCCACAGAGGGCAACCTACGATGGGAACGTAGTTCTGGGACTTAGGGTACGCTAAACCCAGTCCAACTCGGTGCTAAATACTACTCCCAAAATATACATATAGCTCAACATATACTTGTGACATATCTAATATCAAAATATTGTTTGAAATGCCTAAGGACATATCTAATATCATGCAAATTCAAACCATAAGTTCTAAAGGCTTACCATAGCCATAATTCAAAACATACTTTTCTTTCTACATCCATAACTTGAAGAATTAGGCATGCAATTTCATAAATACATAAGGCTATGTTATCTAATCATGCCAATTTTCACTTGAAAATATGCTAATCAATTGAATCATGTTAGAAATCATTTCTAATGCATGAGCTTTTGAAATCAATAGGAAAATCCTAAATAAATCATAATTGAGTAATGAAAAACCATAATTTAATGCTTTAAATCTGAACCCATGAGTTTTTCCCAAATTGGGTAAGAACCCTAATTTTATAAATCCACAATTCAAAGTAAAAGCTTGGGGATTTGGGCACAAGGGTGAAAGAAACTCATGTTGAATACCCACATACCTTAATTGAAGCTTTCTAAACCTTAGATGATGAGGATGGAGGCTTGAAGGTAAATCCTTAGGTGGGAGCTTGGAGCTTGAGAGAAGAAGACCATTTTCCTCTTTTGGATTGAATGAGAGCTTAAGGAAAGGAACTTAGGCTAAGTGAATTTAAAACCCTTCTACAATTGCCCAAAATGACCTCATTTAGGAGTTAAAAGGGTGGGTAATGACTGAAATACCCCAGGGACTTAATTAAGAAAATCTGTTAAAAATTTGGCTTCAGGTTCCACGGGCCCTTTTCCACAGACCGTAGAAATAACCACGGCTCTTGGATTGGAGTCGTGATTTCTGAGCCAAAAATTCAGGCTGCAGATAATTTTTCATGGACTAACAGGATGACCCGTAGAAACTTCTATGAGTCGTGGACAATTCGTGGTTTCTGGGAAAATGACCACTCTCTGTCTGAGTTCCATGGGTTGGTTCCACGATCCGTGGAAGCTTCCACGAACCGTAAAACTGACTCGTGGTTCTCAAACCTGAGGGTGGTCTGCAGGACCAGAATCACGAGTCCTTTCCACGACTCGTGAAACTTTCCATGGCTCGTGGACTTGACCCGTGATCCCTGGAAGCTCAAAAATTCTGTAGTTTTCTGAGTTTGAAAGCTGGATCAAATTTTGGGGTGTTACAAATAGTCATGCCAATCATTATTTTCTTAATGTGTGCATCAAATAAAAATATAACAAGTAAAAATGAATGGAGGGAGTAAATCTCACATTAGATAAAATAAATAAAAACAATCAAAATAACGAAAAAGAACATAAACCAATAAATTATTTGTAAAAAAAAAGATCATGTGAAATACAATATATAATAATATATTTAAGATATAATATTTATTTATATTATTTAAATAAATATAATATTTATTTTAATAATAATTAATATTTTTTATAAATATAATTTTATTAATTAACATAAACAGACAATTGATAAAAACTACTGAGCAATCTCTTACTTTAAATTCGTTTGAACAGACCATTCGTTTGCTAAATGAGCGTGATGTTAATATTTATCAAGGTCAGTACAACTATTTGCATATTAAGATGGTTCAAATAAGATTTAAACCTTTAACCCTCAAAGGTTTACCTGAGACTTTTCTGGCGGCTCTTCGTGACGCTAGAAATTTAAATTTTTGACAGTCTCATAGGTTCGATTGAATCTACAATGGCCTACGGCCCAGTTTATTTTAATACTCAACCTAATCTGCAGTTATCACTTACTGATGCAAATATTCTAGATGCTTTAACATTAAATGTTAAAACGCATGGTTATAACTATGCACCTGGATCAGAACTCATCTGTTTATCCTATAGAATTTATTATAAATTATTATCTACTCTGAATCCTAGATGTAGATTATATGATATATCTAATCAAACTATTTTGGTAGAAACAAATTTTGCAAGATCCAAGGTTACCACTAGAAGACCTATTAAGTGGGAAGAGATTGATTTCCCAACTTCATGGACTCTAGAACAGGTTATATCCCCAAATCAGCTAACTAATGTTCTAACTAACTCTGATCTTTCTCAGATCTCTCAAAATCCCGATGGGAGAATTTTTATTCAGTTTGCTGACAACATCTATACGCCTCATAGGCAATCTATCACTAGCAACAGATTAATGTCCTCAGCGGATCACAGTCTTAATAGACGATCGCTATCTCATCATAGACTTTTGTCGGCTATGAATTATATCTCCCCGCTAGAACCTGTATATGGTCCAGCTAAAGATTGTGCTGCTTCTTTGCATACTATTAATAGCAACAGTGTGGTTGAAAAGGTAAAGGTCGACCCACGAACTAATATTATTCAGGTTAACGATGATGCTTCTGACAAGGACATTCCTTCGATCTCCAAAATAGAGTTCGACCCCAATGATTCTTAAATAATTCCACACCAAATCGATTTTAGCCCAGGTTCTTTGGCGAGAAAGCATATTCAAAAAGATTTTTTTGAGAAAAAATAGAGTCAGTTTAAAATATGGTTCTTCGATTCTTATAGCAAAGAGGATCTTGATAGAATCTCTCAAGAGTTTTATAAAACCTGTGCTTTGCATAATCAGATTATTTATTTTGTTCCTTGGTTTATAACCACTTATTTATCTCTTTATATTAATGTTATTGAAAGAACTTACAAATATGGGAGTGGTAATCTTACAAAAGCCATCTACCCTCCTCAGTCATCTTTAGTTTTACCAAATAATACTGGTATTACTTTCTCAGCTTTTCAAAAATTTATTGATGACGATGTTGCTTCCATCAGTATAGCTGAAATTAATAAACTTATTACTCAAAACAATTATTTGAGTCTTTATGTTAAAGTTCTGGGCGAACATGTTAGCTCTCTTGACAAAAAGGTCGATGATTTAACAAAGCTAATAAAAGATATAAGAATCGGTATGACTAAAGCAGACTATTCTGTTTCTAAGGATATCGCTTCTTCCTCAAAGCCCGCTATCGTTTCTACTCATATTCAACGGCCTATTGAAATTGATGATTTTAAATCAGGTCATTTAAAAAACTTGGAGGATCTCCTTGATAAAAAGTTTTCAGGCTTGAATCTTAAGCCAATTGACTTATCACAAGATTTTGCTAATAAAATAGAAGCTTCTGGTGATTTTAGGCATCAAGTTTCTTCAGAGTTTAACAAACTCAAGGGATACCCCAAGAAAAATAGTGGTTAAGCTACCAAGCTGAGCATGAACACCTATTATTATCCCCGTCCTACACCACAAGATGTTCTGATAGAGGCACGTGACTGGAATCAGACTAATACGTCTTATAGTGGTTTTAAAATTTATGAATGGAACCTAGATGGATTAACAGATCGACAGTTAACCATCCTTGTTCACAAGATGCTTATGTATGCAACCATTTTCAAAAGTGTTAAAAACACAGATAGGAATATCTGCAAAATGATTATAGCAGGATTTACTGGACAGCTCCGTGGATGGTGGGATTCCTACCTTAGCATGGACGAAAAGGCAACCATCATAAATGCAATAGCCACCGATGCAAGTGTCGATAATCTGGGTATGTCTCTAGTTCAAAATAGAGAAGATGCCATCTATACTTTGGTTCTAACCATTCTAGAACACTTTAATGGTAGATTCACCAACCAACATGAGACGGTGCGTACCCTCCTTAACGGTCTTCGATGTCAGACCCTGGGGTATTTCAGATGGTACAAAGATACTTTTCTTAGTAGGGTAATAAAATTACCCGAAAATAAGGTCGAATACTGGAAAGCCAAGTTCATAGATGGCCTTCCCCCATTATTCACAGAAAGAGTTCGAAAAGATCTAAGAGGAGGTCATGGTGAAATCCCTTACACAAGTTTGACCTATGGAAAGATTATAGGAACTTGCACACAAGAAGGATTAAACTTGTGCAATGAACTAAAGATGGCTAGACAGCTAAAGATTGATAAATACAAAGAAAAATCTCAGCTAGGGGATTTTTGTGCACAATTTGGTCTACCAGCGCCAGAAGGTATTAAAGACAGATATTACAAGTCCTCTAGAACAAAAGGTTCTCACAAAAAGAGGTGATCCAGACGAAGATCCAAGGAAGAGCACGAAACGCGAAAACACTTTCGTAAATCTAACAGATTTATCAAAGACAGGTCTGGGAGGGATCTTTCTAAAATAAAGTGTTATAAGTGAGGAAGACTCGGGCATATTGCTCTCAACTATAAATTGAATAAGTTAAAAACTTTAGAACTTGATGAAGAAACCTGTGAGAAAGTTTACGGATTGTTATACACTTCAGGATCGGACAACGATTACGATTCAGATCCAGGTTCTAACACTGAATTACTTGATGATTTTTCTGATAATAATGATAATCGTACTAACCCTTGTGATACATGTCAGGGTCAAGACTGAAACTGCAGCAATGATGAAATCTATAGACTTCAATCGCAATTCCAGGATCTAAATATGAATACCATCACTTCTGATAATGTGATTGAACTTTTAAAGGAAGTTACTGATAGCAAGCTTCGAAATAAAATTATTGATTTAGCTACTCCTATTGAAGCAAGTTCAAGTTTTTCTAAACCATTGGAAAATAAGAAAAATGATTTGAGTGATTTTGAATATTCAGCTCCTTACTCTTTAAAGGAAGTTGATGATCGCCTTTTGAAAAGAAACTCTTATTCAGAAAAGGATTCTTCCCTCAACGATTTAAAAATTGAAGTGGAGAATTTAAAGGGGGAGATTAAATCTCTAAAACAAAATCAAATGATTTCAGACCATAGACTTACTCAAATTGAGGTTGATTTGGAAAATAAATTTTCAAAAAATAAAGGCATTTTTATTTCTGAAGAAAGTAAGACAAGCAGTCCTGATCAAGATAGTGATAAGGAAACTACTAGCACTGATCCTAAACAAGACTCATTTTTAGGAATGATGCAGATTATAACTGCACACAAATGGTATGTTAAATGTACTATCCTAATTGATAACAGTTTTTCGATCACTAACATTGCCATGATTGATAGCGGAGCAGATGTTAGCTGTATTCAAGAAGGCTTAGTGCCTACAAGATATTTCCAAAAAACTACTCATTCAGTCAAATCGGCATCAGGTCATACTGTAGATATAAAGTATAAATTATCAAATGCAAAAATTTATCAAAATAAAATTTGCATTCCTCACTTCTTCTTCCTGGTTAAAAACTAATTAAATCCACCAATCATACTTGGAACTCCGTTCATTAACGCTATTTATTCTTTTACTTGTATTAACTCAAAAGGATTTTCTGTCACTTATAAAGATAAAGAGATAACTTATTCTTTTATTACTGACCCAGTGACTAGAGACATTAATGCTCTAATTAAAATGAAGCAGAATCATTTAGATTCCTTACAATTAGAGTTATTTAGCATGAATATATTCAATACTCTGAAATCTGCTAAAATACAGGAAAAAATCAAACTAATTTTCGAGAAGATTGCCGTTGATATTTGTGTAGACCACCCTAGTGCTTTTTGGAATCGAAAGCAGCACATTATCACTTTTTCGTACGAAGAAGGCTTTGCAGAGGATGATATCCCTACTAAATCTCGGCCCTGCCAAATGAATGCTGAGTTAGTAGAATATTGCAAAACCGAGATTGATAATCTCTTACAAAAGGGTTTGATAAAACCTTCCAAGTCTCCTTGGTCATGTACAACCTTCTATGTTAATAACGCGGCTGAGAAAGAACATGGAGTTCCCAGGTTGGTGATCAATTATAAACCGTTAAACAAGGTATTAAAATGGATAAGATATCCTATTCCAAATAAAAGAGACATGCTTTTAAGGTTATACGATGCCAACATATTTTTGAAATTCGATTTAAAATCAGAATATTGGCAGATTCAAATTTTTAAAGAACATACTTATAGAACTGCTTTTAATGTCCCGTTTGGACAATACGAATGGTGTGTCATGCCATTTGGTTTGAAAAATGCACCCTCTGAATTTCAAAAAATTATGAATGACATTTTTAATCCTTATATGGATTTCATCATTGTCTACATAGATGATATTTTGGTACTTTTCAAAACCTTTGAGATTCATATTAAGCATCTTGATATTTTCAAAAGGGTTGTAATACAAAATGGCTTAGTTATTTCTAAAACAAAGATGAGTTTATTTCAAACAGATGTTCGATTTTTAGGGCATCAAATTTGTCAAGGGAAAGTCACTCTCATTCAAAGAGCCATTGTGGTTGCCTCGAAATTTCCAGACGTTATTACAGACAGAACTCAACTGCAGTAATTTTTGGGAAGTCTAAATTATATTTCCCCATTTTATAAAGATCTCTCTCGAGATTTAGCCCCATTATATGACAGGTTAAATAAGGATTATAAATCCCCATGGACTGATAGTCATACCAACTTGGTTAAGAACATCAAGTTACGAGTACGATCACTTCCATGCTTAACACTTGCCAATCTGTCATGGCAAAAAATTATTGAGACAGATGCGTTCAACATAGGTTATGGTGGAATTCTAAAGCAGATAAATCCCCATGACAAAAGAGAATATTTAATCAGGTTTTATTCTGGAAATGGAATGAAGCTCAGAAGAAATACGTGACGGTAGCTCATGAAATGCTAACTATCGTTAAATGTGTCTTAAAATTTTAGGACGATTTATACAACCAAAAATTTGTGGTAAAAACTTATGAGAAATCAGTCAAATTTATGTTTGATAAAGACTTCAAACATGACACATCTAAACTTATATTCGCAAGGTGGCAAGCGCAATTGGCCCCTTTTGATTTCGAAATCCATTACAAAAAGGGGAGTGATAACTCTCTTCCAGATTTCTTATCTAGAGAATATCTATCTTCACAATGAGTTTTTTATCTCCTTTCTTTACTGATAAAGCTTTAATTACAGTGTTCAAGGTACTTCCTCTCAATCGAGACCTACAGGAAATTTTCCTGTGAAAAATTATAGATGATATGGTAACAGATGACTTCGCTATTCATAATATTG
Organism: Jaltomata sinuosa; assembly: GCA_003996215.1. Lineage (NCBI taxonomy): Eukaryota > Viridiplantae > Streptophyta > Magnoliopsida > Solanales > Solanaceae > Jaltomata > Jaltomata sinuosa. Next base: position 482,462 of record QJPP01000610.1, on the reverse strand, counting down.
AAGAAATCATCGACTTCGACGATTACTATCATAATTACTATGATTTATATTATGAAGTATTTGAGTAAAATAAATTATTTTATGTGCAGAATGGACCCTCCATGGGTAACCAATGGACGACGCAGGGGTAATAACCCACGCGGTAGAGGAAGATCATCTGTAGCATCATCTTCTTTAGGATCGTCATACGGATCCTCTTGTAACATTATACTGCAACATGGAGGAATGAGTTTGATAAACTCGAAAAATGCTCAAAAGACAGCATCCTCATCAGTACATCTGGAAGATATTCTTAAAAATAGCCCGTTATACGAGCAATTAAAGGAATATTTGTCCCAGAAGCAAGGTGATACATTCGCCTCTGTAGCTAAAGAAGATATTGATGATATCAAATCTTTTGAGAAAGTAGCAAAGAAAGAAATGATATTTCTTTTAGAAAACTCTGAAATTCAGAGAAAAGAAGAACCCTGGAAGATATTTCAGCGATGCTTAATAAATGGATTATATTTCCCGGGTGAGTCATACAAAACCCGATCTTATTACGAAACCATTTTGATGAATACAGGTAGTGTTGAATTTCAGCACTTCTCAGGATACAACACCAACGAGAATGTTTATAACTTCTTCAAAATGATTGTTAAGCAAATCATATCCATCGAAGATTGGGGTATGTCCACAATGAAAGAAAGACAGATCAGCCTAAATAAGGTTCCTATGAGTTTCACTTATTGGGACTATATTAATGCCTTTCACACTGTTCTCTATTATAATAATGAGAAGCATAAGCATACCTGGTTCATAAAAATTTGTGCAAAGATATTTGCAGGACCAATTCCTAATTGGTTTTTAGACTGGTGGTCATACCATGGTCCGACTATAAATATATTACCGGATCCATTTTTAAAATTATACAAGGAATGGGTTAAAGTTTCCCCGAACCTTAACGAGTTATACAACACAGTTCATATGTGTTGGCTGGACAAAATAGACCAAATATACTTCTTCATCGAATTCTCTATCCCGTGGATTCACAAATGGACCCTAGAAGTGGGATTCACAGAAGAACAAATCACTTGCTTATACAGGGTCTTTTATAACAATTTTTTGGGATAAACTAATGAAGAAAGATCCCAAAACTAAAAGGTTCTTCGGACAAGAATTGATAGATTTTATTGAAAAGAAAATCAATGAATATAGTACTTCTCCACAAAAAGAGATAGTCACGGATAGCTCAGTTAGGCACATTGCCAGAAGAATCTCTGTTCAAGATGGAGACAAAGAAGCTATGATCAATAGCTACTTAGAAGAAGTCAAGAGAAGTCTGCTTCTGAACCTTACTCAATATGAGAAATCAGATACTTCCATGCGAAGCGAAACCAGCGAAGACGCCCCAGAAAATATACAGGAAGCTCAACCTGCAGAAACAATGGGGTCAGAAGATACTCTGAAAAGGGCGGAAGATTTCCTCCGGAAGATGAAAGGAAAAGAAAAAGAAAAATAGTGGTCAAAGCGTCTCTACAACAATAATGTCACAAACAGTATATACACTGTTATTCAATAGTAGATACACTATTTAGGGAACAGATGTGACCCATTATTACTGTACAAAGATGCCTTATGTTTTCTTTATTTTGTTTATAAATAGGATTGTTTTTTTTTTGAAGAGGGAATCAGAAAATATAGGGAGCTCTCTCTCTTAGTTTGTATATCATTGTAAAGCTTTGAAGCACTATTCCGAGATTCAATAAATAAAAATCCGGCCAGTCTTTCAGAAAATAGGCTTTGGTGACAAACGTCCGAGGTTAGTAATTAATTTCTTTCAGTCTTTAATTTTAGTAACGTCTCTCCTAACCAGGACTATGTCCGGCTAAAGATCTCATATCTATGTCAAATAACTAACTTCTGTCCTATATAGACCATGAATGGATATAAGCTTTATTTAAATGTAAAAGAATTTTAGTATGGTTTTTCGACTTGGTTCTGAGATCGAGGTACAGTCGGATCTACTACTACTCTTATTGGCTTTGTCTTAGTGGCTCCGTCTGGCCAGCCGTGGTCCTCAGCCCGAAAAGGAGTGAAAAGTAGGGCGCCTTCTACCCGGTTAGAACTGTCAGACACATTGGCTCAATAAGTAGTATGTATTAGATTCTTGACAGGCCTTTAGCTCAGGTAAAATTATCACCATATAGTCTGAAAAATCATGCAAAAATTCTTGAATATTTCGATTCTTATGTAGTTAAACTACCTAAGGATGCTGAGTTGCTAGATATGATTGATAGCGCGGATTACCGCCAGTCAACACCCGATCCTGTAATCTGGTTATATTATTTAAATAAATATAATATTTATTTTAATAATAATTAATATTTTTTATAAATATAATTTTATTAATTAACATAAACACATATACAAAACACCTACAATAAACTAAACTAGTAGTAATCAAAAGAATACAACTGGTTACATTTCGCCGAAACTGTGATAATAACGCCTCTCAAAGGGAAGCTAATACCATCTGGTATCCATTGCTTTCTTTAAACTTTTTCTTTTAAAAAATTTCAGTTAATTGCCGGATTTTGAGATAGGAAAAGAAAAAAAGTGGGAGAATATGATTTTTAACATACCTGGACGGAGAAAATAATGTTACCTGTCAAATAAAGCGGAAAACGAAAACAAATTTTAAAGGCACACTTTTTTTGACCGTCCCACGTATACAGTCAGACAGTTGTGTTTGATGTAATTTACTAGAAATGTGAAGGCCATTATTAAGTGCTACGTTTTCTCATTTTCACTTGTCCTTGTCCTCTTCTTCCCGATTTGCCTTATTTTGGTGCATCTGTCTCTCGAGTCTCGACGCCTTTCACATCTCTCTCTCTCTCTCTCTCACACACGCACACTCACTCTGCTGTCTCTAGGCGGACCAATCGAGGTACCGTGAAAAACCATCGGCAAATGGCTCTGAAACTCAATCCGCCGACGTTTCAATCCATTAAAACAACAACGCTTTCGTGTTCCCCACTCAGATCTCATCGAGTTTTCATGGCTTCAACACTTCGTCCCCCTTCTGTGTGAGTTTCATTTTGTGTTTGTATTTTGTCAAATTTATGGAAATGGATACCCCAAATATGATTTCTTTCCTCTTCTTTTTGACCCCTATTTTTAGTGTTTCTCAAAATATTGGATATTGTTGGTATTCACTGATCGTAATTGTATTTCTGTTTGTAAATTGGATTGGTGGTAGTTGATGCTAATGCATGGCGTATCTTGCAATATGTGATCTTTCCATGTTTTTATATTTATTCATATATTGGTGTTATCTTTTTTTCTCTTTTTCCCGATGGAATGATGATATGATTTTTCTGCCTGTATATTTATCTCTTCCCCTTGGGGTGCATTGATTTAATGTGTTACTAGAGTAGATTTTCTCTTCTCCTTGTGCATGTTTGGATAACAATTAACAAGGTAATGTGACGCCAAGTGGAGCACTGAGCGGTTGAGACATAGCCGCACAGGACTAACAACCTGAGATTCCAGGATGGAATTCCAGCTACAACACTTAGAATGAGATCATTTGCACATATCTTTGTGGGCTATAACAGGCTAACCCAGTGGATTAGTGGAGGCGTTTTAAAGCTAGCCTAGGCACCACCGGCACTAAAAAGAAAATGAGAGACTGAAATCTGATGCAAATTTGATTAGTGCATCTGCATATACATGAATTTTTTTATGTGATCTTTACTTGAAACAAAGACGGATTCAGGATTTGAGCTTTATGGTTTCGAGTGCGAAATTCAATCCTAACCCCTTTGTCAACAAAGTGGGAGGAGAACCATGTGGTCTCAAGTTCGAGACCCTAGCAGAGGCAAAAAATAATAATTGGCTTTTACCTATTCTCCTAAGCTGGCAAAGTTACTCCTGCCGGTGGAAGGTAGCAGGTACCTAGTGGAATATTCGAGGTGCATGCAAGATGACACCGTCACCACCGTCATTAAGAAAATCATTTGATTTACTACGTTCAAATTCTATTATCTATATTTACTTACTGGAGTTTAGTAACACATATAGAAAATCTGAGCTAAAGCTATTGTTCTTACATTTCCCCTGACTAGAAATTCCTATACTGATTGTTTTCTATCATCTTTTATTTGCCACTAGCGTAGTCATTATTAAGGTTAATATTGCTTTTTTCCTGCTGTGATTTAAATTGATAACGCACACTTTGCTTAGAAGATTATCTTTGTACTGATTAACTGCCAGAATTAGAACTGGTTCTGTCAGCCTCCTACAAATAGTTGGACACATTTCTGTGGTGTACTTCTTCATGTAGGAAATGAATTGGGTAGAGTCTTTTCTTTATATACAAATGTTTGATCACAACTCCGGACCTGCTTTGGGGAAATAACCACTTGAAAACAATAGTAAAAGGGGAGTGAAAACGTAACGGGGATTTGTTCTATCCAAAAAAAAAATGCAAGGGAGAACTGATGGTTTCATCCATTGCTTTTTTCCTGACTGGTGTTTTTCTTCTCGGGACCAAATAATCGTTTGCCTTAAACTAGACTCAGACTGTGAATTTGCTGTTGTAGCTCATCATCTTTTTAGAAGTGCATAATAGTAATTCTAATTCTGCTTCTGTTTATTGTAGGGAAGGTGGAAATGTGAAGAAGCCATTCAGTCCTCCACGAGAGGTGCATGTTCAAGTTACCCATTCCATGCCGCCAGAGAAGCGTGAAATCTTTGATTCCCTGCATGATTGGGCTGAGAATCATATCTTGGTGCACCTAAAGCCTGTTGAGAAGTGTTGGCAGGCCAGTGACTTTCTTCCTGATCCTGCCTCAGAAGGATTTGATGAGCAAGTCAAGGAGCTGAGGGAGAGGTGCAAGGAAATTCCTGATGACTACTTTGTTGTATTAGTTGGAGATATGATCACAGAGGAGGCTCTTCCAACTTATCAGACAATGCTTAACACCCTAGATGGTGTTCGTGATGAAACTGGTGCCAGCCTAACTCCTTGGGCTATTTGGACAAGGGCTTGGACTGCGGAGGAAAATAGGCATGGTGACCTTCTCAACAAATATTTATATCTTTCTGGAAGAGTTGATATGAGGCAAATTGAAAAGACAATTCAGTACCTCATTGGTTCAGGGATGGTGAGCTTGCTTCTCCATATTCTGCTGTTACTTTTAAGCTTTCAAATCATCTTGGAGATTTATTGGTAAAATTTATACAGGCTTCTCTGGCATAGTTATTTAATCATTAAACTGATATAATAGCAAATCTTTTTCAGAGTGTTTGTGGTATCAGTTGTGTCTCTGTCTTAATGAGCCTGCACATAGATGAGCCATATCTCACGCAGTTAAAAAATTCTCAGATTTGGTAAAACTATTGATATTAGAGAATTAGTTATGTTATATATGGAGAAAATGTTCTGATAGTACATTTGGAAGCTACGTTATGCTTTCTGTTCTCAAGTTACTAATCCTTTTCTTCTTCTTTCATATTCTCTTAGGCATACAGAATTCAAAATTTACATGACCTGAATCTGTTGATAATCATGAGAGTGCTTTCTCTTTATGCATTTGAATGTGGGTTCTGTTTAAATACTAGTTTTCGTTCTTTTCTTACTCAAGGAGTGTATTTATTCTCTTCCTCCCCCTTTTTTTATCCATTCCCCCACCTCAAAGGCTTGTGAAGGCAGAGATGATTAATTTATTATGCATTACGTACTTATTTATCGCTAGATCTTGAAGAATAAATTTGTCTGCATCCTGAAATCTCTTCCATTTGCACACTAGTTTGCCTATCTAACCATGGTAGTCAAGCGTTGTCTAATTTTCTTTATCAGTATTATTATTATTACTCTCCTATTATCTTATTGTTCGATTTTTATTATAACCTGTTATTTCCTTTGCTTCAGTTATCGTATTTTTTTTTCTACGGTTTCTCACTTAAGGTGCACTTGTTTAAGTTGATATTTTTTTCATGCATTTGATGTTTAACTCTTAGGATCCTCGCACGGAAAACAACCCGTATTTGGGTTTTATCTACACTTCCTTTCAAGAGAGGGCTACCTTCATTTCTCATGGAAATACAGCTCGGCATGCTAAGGAGCATGGGGACATGAAACTAGCACAGGTGTGTGGTATAATTGCTGCAGATGAGAAGCGCCACGAGACTGCGTATACCAAGATTGTGGAGAAGCTATTTGAAGTTGACCCAGATGGCACTGTATTGGCTGTCGCTGACATGATGAGGAAAAAAATCTCGATGCCAGCTCATCTGATGTATGATGGCCGGGATGATAACCTCTTCGAACACTTCTCTGCTGTAGCTCAACGCCTTGGTGTATACACTGCGAAGGACTATGCAGATATTCTTGAATTTCTGGTGGGAAGATGGGAAATAGAGAAATTGACTGGTCTTTCTGGCGAAGGACACAAAGCGCAAGATTATGTATGTGGTCTGGCCCCGCGTATTAGAAAATTGGAGGAGAGGGCACAAGCCAGGGCCAAGCAGAAGGCTCCTGTTCCTTTCAGCTGGGTATTTGGTAGAGATATTATGCTTTGAATGCTATATGCTGTAGGGTTATGTTTACTTTCTGAGCACCAATCGCCATAGGAATGCTAGTAAGTAATTTCAGGTTATGTTATCTATCAAGTCAGTATTTGTAAGGAAGATGCTATGGAGTTAAAACTACTCCACTAGAATCCTGTAGATACCTTAAATTTTGTTTTTGTTCTGCAATTGTGTTTGGGTCATATCAAGAAAAAGACAGCCTTTAGTTTATACCTCCCCTTTTAGCACAGTTAGGTTCTTTATGTTCGTTACAAGTTTAATATATGAAATGCTGAGTGGTTATGTATAAGAAGTGTAATGCTATATTTTGCTCTTATTTGACTAGTAGCAAAGTGATTGTTTAATATACATCCAAACTTTCTCAAGAATGCTCTTCAAATGTTGAGTGGTTATGTATAAGAAGTTTAATGCTATATTTTGCTCTTATTGACTAGTCTTTTTTTTCCCCAGTCAAGTGATTGTTTAATATACATCCAAACTTTCTCAAGAATGCTCTTCAAATGTTGAGTGGTTATGTATAATAGGTTAAATGCTATATTTTGCTCTTATTTAACTAGTAGTGAAGTGATTTTTTAATATACATCCAAACTTTCTGAAGATTGCTCTTCATTGTTTGGGGCGCGTTTGGAAAGGCACCTTAGAATTTTGTGGAATTTGATTTCTGTGTAAATGATATGATATGCAATTTTGAGTGTAAACATGCAGTTTTGGTATGTAACTTAGGGGAGCAACCCCTCTAATTTTTAATGGGATGTGAAAAAATGATGATAATTATTAATTATAGTACTTAATTGTATTTTAAAGTTAATTTTTAATGTTTGATTTCTTATTTATTCCACAATATATCCTGCTACTTTTTCAACAAAATATTTGTTTCAGAAAAGTACTATTAAGATTACACTCACATGAGTTGGCTAAATTTTTTTTTTTGAAAGAGAACTTGAACAACAAAAAACAAGACCAAGATTAAGCGTGGGAATGAGAATCGAACAATATCTCCTGCAGCACGCGAAAAAATGTTAGAAGGTACCCGTAAATGTCATTCAAAGCGAGAGGTGATAAATGCGGTTGACAATATCACTATTCCGATAAGGCATAGTTCTTCCAGCCCGTAACACATGAACTGCTAGTATGATCAATTTGCAAGGCGATTCGGCGCCACCCCCTATCTCAGGCTTCCTGAAGGCCAGTGAAAACTTCTAGTAGCTCTGTTTTAAATGTGTACAAACTTCAATTTTGATTGAAAAACCTCCAAGCCACCTACTATTGAAATCGCGAAATATATCGCTTGGAGTCCCCATCAAAATACTCCATTGAAGAGCCCATCTGTGTTCAAAAGTCTTCAAAGCCACCCACACAATGTTAGGAGGTGACCAACCCAACAAGCATAGGTGGAGCCAGAATTTAAGGCTAATGGGTTCAAGATTATGATTTTTTTAAATTAGTGTATTCTAAGCTAATAATTTATATATTATCAATGAAATTTTTACTACAAATTCAAAGTTTGATCCAAAATTATTGAATTCGACCAAATCCGCAATCAACACACTAGCTCCGCCCCTACCAGCAAAACTAGATGTTTGCTGTTAGACATTTCCCCAATATTCATCAACGAAATCCAAGAAGAAACACAAGCTCCAACCATGCTAATGAGCTTTAAATTGCAATAGGATATTTTAACGTACTTTTGGTAAGAACATATCATATAAGTCCTTACATTAGGTTACCAAATAATAATTTAAAGGCGTAATACTGTCGCTGTCTAAATTTATGTGGTATCTTTTGACTACACAAAAAATTTAAGAAAAACAAAAGGAAAGACTTTTGAAATTTATGGTTTAACACAAACCTTACACATTTGTGTGATTGTAAATCTATATCTATATTATACTAAAAGCAGGAGGGGCTTAATCAAAAAGATCAATTACATTAATGCTCTTCTAAAAAGATAGATAGATAAATAAATAACTTTACCGAGATTCAAAAATGGGTCATTCGCACAAATGCCCCTATTTTGGAGTCATTTTAGTCATAGTTTATAATTTGTAACACATCTAACATGTCGGTCGACATATAACACAAACATTTCCCCTATAGAACTCGTGACATATAGATAATCAATTTAAGGTGGCATACTTTCCAAGAAAAAATGACTTATGGTACGACTATATGAAAGATAATTAATCTTTAAAAAAGACAGGTAACATAAAACTTAGCAAGTTAGGAAAACAAGTGGCAAGCAACTGTTAAGCTACGTAGCTTATAACATGTATACATACAAACTCACTTTAACCTAGTTTAATAGATGATTAACGCTTCTGTAGGCTATACATCACTCTTCTTTCCCTCAAAAGAGTTGTACCCTAATGGAAGCTTCGATTCACGTATATACTTAATTCGGGTATTCAGATAATAGCTATATCTCAAATGTAACCACTGTCTTTTCACGGTTACTTAACTAATACTTTGTCTTCTGCTACTATGAGCATTCTCATAAATCTTTGAGTTATGTCGAGCCCCTCAATATCCATTAGCTCTAACTTTTTGATCACATAACAATCTCTTTTAATCTTAGCACAAAACACAATAAGATAAATCTCTACATATATGTCTTTATAAAATAATTTAAAACGCTAATCTCCAATTTTGTTATCCATAATAAGATTCGCATATATATATATATATATATATATATATATATATATATGTGTGTGTGTGTGTGTGTGTGTGTGTGTGTGTGTATTAATTCATGTTGCTAAGATAACTTTCCTCTATTTCAAATTAATAATTGCTTCCCAAGGATAGTTATTGATACTATATAATCCTGCTATTCTGGACATTCGCATAGATCTTTAACTTATACTTATGAGCTCGATATTTTTCAATTCTAATATTTGATTACATAATAACTTCTTTCATCCCCATTATAATCATAATAGAATAAGTCTATGCATACTATATACATATACCTTTAAAGAAATTGAAAGTACTTACCCCCGAACTCGAACTCATTGCATACATTATTGTCTAGTCGAAGTAACTGAATGCGTGAATTCTACAAAAATCAACTATGTATCCTCTCGGAGTAGTGACTACTATAGCATCTAGGCCTAATTGGCCACCTTAGGTTATATCTAGTTAATCCTAGTAATACATTTACTTGAGAACACCAGTTATAAGCACATTTTTAGCACTAAAGAGCTGATTGGGTCACCCCTATTCTTAACGTATACATTACCCTGAAGCTTCTGGTTAAATTACTAGAAAAGCTCTAAATATCTTCCATAGATTTAGATCATATAATCACCGGAGGGACCGTACGAAAAAACTTTCGAATTAAGAAGGCGACTAGACTTTTTCAGTGAAAGTGGTGGCGTGAGAAACCGCTTCCCAACCCTTTGCTGAGTAACCATATGAGCAATACCTTCCTTAGGACCTACTCTGATAATTCTGGGATAGGTAATAGAAATGCACCTATAGCTGTAGGAAAAAATATGAATTTCTTTCAACCTTTCTTCTTTAATGAAATTGAGAGTCTGAAGGAGCGGACTTGGCAGGCTAATGTAAGCCAAGGTATGAGTCTCCCTATAACTTGTAACTATAGGCTGAAAACTGTCCCTTTTGGCAAAACTAGCATTTGACCTTTTGGCATGATCTGAGGTTGCCTTTAGTAGGCAGAATCTATTCGATAATTAGGCAGAGTATAAATCAAAAGCAACTTTATAAAACTTGACTCTATCGCACGATCTGAAAGATGAAAGAATAGTAACCATCCTTAAATGTCCTGTAGCCTCTTGATTGTATGTCTGGTGCACAACACACCCATAAGTAAAATTCTACTGGATACGACTTGTACACTCCCTAGTACATGACATGGTTGATACAAAGATTGCCACGGTCTAAACCTGGGGAGGCGCAATTGGCACGTTGTGTCTTACCTGACCAAGCGTACCAAATATAAATCATAAAATCTAAACCTACTCATACACTAATTTGTTTAGATAAACAAATCATACATAACTGTACATATGCGTAAGGTAGACAAAGTCTCCATATGAGATGACAAATGACCTCAAGATCGACAATGTCATACATGACATAACACACAAGTCTAAAAGTCTCTAAGAACATAAATTCTAACATATAGTCGAGACAGGGCTCAAACCTACCCATCAACTACATATAACATATAACAAAATAAGACATCTGATTACCAACCAACCGCTAAACTTACTGACCATCTACTGAGGATATCATCCTGAACCTGCAATATGAATGCAGCATCCCCAGCAACAGGGACGCCAGTGCAAAATAATGTACTGGTATGTAAGGCATGAATAACATATGAAAGACATCAACAATAAATAAGTACTAGACTCAATTGAAACCTAAATGTCAAATCAGACGCATAATATGGAAACTAAAGAGCCATGGTAGGCCTCATATACCTATGTAAGTAAATATATATATATACATATCCATGGCCCACCAATTATAGCTCAATGGTGTAAATCCGTAACATCGCCAAACGATTATAGTTTAGTGGTGTATGTATGTAGCATCTCCCAACTGGTGGTGTGTATAACTCATAAATATTGCCCTATAAGGTCATCACCCAACCAGTGGTGTATATGTATCTTTCATACAAATAGAAATAACCTTGAAGGCTCAACTCTCAACAAGTCATTACTTTATCGGGAGAACATAACATCGATAGATCCCAAGTGACTATAAATAGTTCTTTTGATAATTTAACAAACAAAATGGATTCATTATGTTCTAGCATCTTTCTTTGAATCTTTGGAATAGTATCTGCCGTATCTGAACTTTCATGCTTATCACGGTCATACAACATTATAAAAGTCTGATTGTACATTATCATTCTTGGATTATCTTATCTTAGTCTTTGAGAATGTTTATACATAGTTCACGACTGTAGAACTTTGGAAAATAAGTCACTTTAGTGTTTATGAAAATAGACATCTCCATAATCCACTAAGGTACATATATGAATGATTTCACGACCCAAAATCGAACCGCGATGTCGCCTACATAACCCCCGATAGGCAAGCCAACCCAAAGATGTGAAAGATAATAATACAATTTAAACAAGGAAAATAGAAGAGAAAATATAAGGAAAACAGGGGCCAACAGTATAGATATATATCAAATATAAGAAATATACCAAAATAGCCGTAAAGAGACCGAGAAGACAATATATACACAAGACCCAATTCCGGACATGATATCACCAGTACAAGAGTGTCTAAGGGAAGGAGTAGCTATACAACAAGTACTGTCTATCCAAAATATAAAAGATAGACAGAAAAATAGATGGAAAGCAGTAAAAGTCTCCAAAATACTAGAAGCTCACCACGATCCGAATAGCAGCTGGCCACGAATGATAGGAGGATCAACGAGGGTTGCTCGTACTAGGTGCTGCATCAGAAAAAAAAAGATTCAGAGTGTAGTATGAGTACCAAAATAATGGGTACCCAGTAGGCATCATAGGCCAACCGACTTAGAAAGATAGTATATAATATAAACTACAGGAAAGTAACTAACTACAAGGATCCACCTAAAATCTAGTTATCAAAGGAGCATAAGCGAAAAGTAGACAGATAATGAAGATAATAATAATAACAAAGAAAAAAGTATGCAACAAAGGTACAGAACTAGACAGGAACCATCACGATGCAATGTGAAATCCATGTGATGCAGTATAAGGCCAATGCATGTGTGAGTTCAGAATCTTACATCGAGCACAAAATAAGTAAGCATAAGTCTGGAATCTTACGTCAGACAAATGATAAAATAATATATACTCTCTCCGAAGCTCAAGTTAGTGGAAAGTGAGACTTCTAGTTTTAAAAATCCGACATCAATAGTAAAGTGGTATAAATCCCTTTTAAAAGTTCAAAATGCATAGTAAATGTGAAAAGCCTCTTTTTACCTTGGGAGCCAACCATTCTTCCTTAGAAAACTCTTTTATATTCCATGCTCATGATCACCAAAATGGAATAAGTATATATACAAACAATACACACCCAATCAAGCACAAGATGTAAGTAGAGAATAGGGCAAGGGTGCCCTCCAAACAAAGTACTTACCTGGAACTTTGTCCAGTCCAAAGCTATGGCCTCGGACCCATAGTTACGCAATAACGATATAAATAAGCAGAAAATAACCACAAAAATAACTAAAAACACCTACTCTACCTCTAAAATCTCCTAAAAGTATTCTAAGGATTCTAGGCTAGCCACAACAACTCTACAAGCTTCTAAACTAAGGATAAACAGTATAATTCTAGTCTACGGTCCCAAAATGGCCAATTTATATGAGCACAGGGTTTAAGTTTATTTCTACCCTAAGATTTAACCTAATGTTCCAATAATTATAAAATATAGAATCTAACTAAGCCAAGTATAAGGAAAATAAACCGTAACCTACCTCGGTCCTGAACTATAAGCACGAACCATCACTCATGTGCCTTCTCTTTTTGAACAACCTCAGAATGCTGCCACACTATCAAGAACATAACACAGGTGTTAAGACGAGAAGAATGACATCCACATTGCTATACGAAAATTTGGGCTGGAAATCGGGTCAGAAAATGACCCGTGGGGTCCATGTAACAAAATGGAAAACAAATTTCACAATTATATTCGCAGCGGGTTTATAAACCCATGCCAAAATTTTGAGCATGAACGAGACTCGTTTTGGGGTGCAAAATAGCCCCAAAGTCCAATTTGATCAAAAGTTTAAACAAGGAGTTTTACGAAATTTTAACGGAAACGACATGAATTAAACAACGGAAAAGGAGTAGGGGATTAGAATGGACATACCAAAATAATGAGGGATGAACTACTAGTATTGGACCATCTTACAAGCTCTCAACAATGGTGGAAATTTAAAAAATGGGAGAAGAAACTAAAGTTGGCAGCTTAAATAGCTACCGGGGGTCCTTCATCGCGATCACGAGGAACCCCATACAATCGCAAAGAACGATCTGGCCAGACCATCACGATCGCGATGGTCCAATCACACAATCACAAATAATAAGCTGAACTGGGTCCAAGTCGGCCTTCATCGCGATCACAAGGAACCCCTCATGATCGTGATGGTAAAAAAGCTAGACCATCACAAACGCGATGATAAACTCGCAGTCGCAATGACCAAAATGGTATGCAACATTACAGCAAAAACCAGCAAAACTTAAGGCTAAAAAGTCACCAGATGGGCCCTCGAGATTCATCCGGGGTCTTGCAGACGCAAACGAACTATGCTACCCTACCTAAAATGGCATTCCGGACTAAATGGAATTGATGAAATTTCCAATGTAGATCGATTTAACAAAAAGTGAGCCCCACGCCCGAAACCAACTGTCACCAAAATGGAACCCAATAGCCCAAAATGAGTCCGGAAGCCTCGAGACCCAAACTAAAGGTCCCTCTAGCCCAAAGTCAATATTCCAGAGCTAATGGCGCTGACGTGAATTTCTATCCGAGGCTGTCTTTTTCGAATGTTGTGCAAAGTCAACTCTACCAACCTTATGAGTTTCAAAACAAGGAAAAAAATTTAAAACACAAACAAACTTCCTAGGAACCGAACCATCAATCTCAGCAAGTCATAAATGACCTATAACCATTGTGGGAAAGCTCGAAATGCAGTAAAAGCAAAAAAATCAAGGAAATGACCTAGAGGGTCATTACAACATCCACTACTAAAAGAACTTTCATCCTTGAAAGTTAAAGAAAATAAGATACCTGAAGGCTCGAAAAGGTGATGATAGCGGGTCTACATGTCAGCCTCGATCTCTCAAGTAGCCTCCTCGATAAGATGATGCTGCCATTGAACCTTAACTAATGGGATCTCCTTGGACCTTAACTTCCTAACCTGCCTGTCCAAGATAGCAACAAGGTCCTTCTCAAAAGCCAGACACTCATCCAACTGAACTGAATTTCAAGAAAGCATGTGAGACTCATCCAGAATACACCTCTGTAACATAGAAACATGGAAAAATGGGTGCACACCAAAAATAGCAGGGGGCAAGCCAACTCATAAGAAACCTCCCCAATGCGATGAAGAACCTCAAATGGCCCAATAAACCTAAGACTGAGCTTACCCTTCCTCCCAAACCTCATCATGCCCTTCATGGGTGACATCCGAAGGAACACACGATCACTACCCATAAACTCTAAGTCTCGAACCCTCTGGTCAACATAACTCTTCTACCTACTCTGGGTAGTCAAAATTCTCTCATGAATGACCCAAATTCTATCCATAGAATCACGAAGCAAGTTGGTACCCCACGACCTAACCTCTAAGGCATCAAACCAACCTACTGGAGATTTACACCGCCTACCATACAAAGCTTTGAAGGGAGCCATCGGAATAATGGAATGATAACTATTATTATATGTGAACTCTGCCAACGCTAAAAATTGGTCCCACTAACCCCCAAAATCTATAATATGGGCCCTCAACATATCCTCCAGAACCTGAATAGTGCGCTCTAACTGACCATCAGTCTACGGGTGAAAAGCAGTGCTAAGCTCAACTCTAGTACCCAACTCTCTCTGAATAGACCTTCAGAATCATGAAGTAAACTGGGTACCACGATTAGAAATGATAGAAAATGGCACTCCATGGAAATGGACAACCTTACGGATGTAGATCTGTGCCAACCTCTCAGAACTGTAGGAAGTCTGAACCGGCAGAAAGTGAGCAGACTTGGCCAGCCTTTCCATGATGACCCAAATAGCATCAAATCTCTACAAGATACATGGAAAACTAACTATGAAGTCCATAGCTATCCGCTCCCATTTCCACTCCGGAATGGGTAGCCTCTTAGTCAAACCACCTGGCCTCTGGTGCTCAAACTTCACCTATAGACAATTCAAGCACCTAGACATGAAATCTGAGACATCCCTCTTCATCACACACCACTAGTAGTGCTTCCTCAGGTCACGGTACATCTTAGCTTCCCTGAGATGAATGGAATACCTAGAACAATGATCCTCCTCTAAGATCAACCTAACCAGATCACCAACTCTAGAAACACAAATATGACCCTCAATCCTTAGAACACATTCTGAATCTAAGGTCGCCTTCCTAGTCTCACCGGTTAACACTGTATCATGATTGATCCTCAACCTCGCATCATCAAACTGCTATGCTCAAATCTGCTCCAACAAGGAAGATCTAGCCTCAACACAAGCAAGAATATGGCCCGACTTAGAAATGTCAGGACTAACCAACCTGTTAGAAAGGAAGAGATGTACAAAGCTAAAGGTCGCTCCTCTATTGCTAGGAATTTCAAGCTACCCATACTCACTGCCTTCCGGCTCAAGGCATCCGCTACCACATTCACCTTGCCCAGATGATAAAGAATGGAGATGTCATATTCCTTTAGTAACTCCATCCACCTGCACTGCCTCAAATTTAGATCTTTCTGGCTGAAAATGTACTGAAGACTACGATGGTCAGTGAAGATCTCACAATGCTTGCCATACAGATAATGCCTCCAAATCTTCAATGTGAAGACTACCACTGCTAACTCCAAGTCATGAGTGGGGTAGTTCCTCTCATGAACCTTAAGTTGTCTAGAAGCATAAGCAATAACTCGGCCCTTCTGCATCAATACACAACCCGAACTAACATCGAAAGAATCAATATAAACTGTAAACCACTGGCCCTTAACCGAAAGTGTAAGAATTAAAGCTGAACTCAATAAGGCTTTGAGCTTCAGAAAGCTTGCCTCATACTTAATAGACCACTGAAAAGGGACATTCTTTTGATTCAATCTAGTCAATGGAGTTGCTATAGAAGAAAATCCCTCCACAAACCGTTTGTAGTAACCTGCCAACCCAATGAAACTGCGAACCTTGGTAGCAGAAGTAGGCCTAGCCTAATCATGAACTGCCTCAATCTTCACCGGATCCACCATAATCGCATCCTTGGACACCACATACCCCAAGAATGCCACAGACTCAAGACAAAACTCATACTTAGTTAATTTGGCATATAACTGATGGTCTCGCAAGGTCTAAAGTACAACTCTCAGATTCTTCTCATGCTCCTCTCTACTCCTCGAATATACCAAGATGTCATTGATGAACACAATCATGAAGGAATACATGTAGGCTCGAAACACATAGTTTAACAACTCCATAAAAATAACTGGGGCATTAGTCAACCCAAAAGGCATGACTAGGAACTCATAATGGTTGTATTGAGTCCTAAATACAGTCTGAGGAATGTCCACAACCCTAATCCTCAAATGGTGATACCCGGACCTCAAGTCTATCTTAGAGAACACCGCTGCACCCTATAGCTATTCAAACAGATTATTAGTACGCAGTATCAGATACCTATTCATAAATGTGACCTTATTCAACTGACTGTAGTCAATACACATACGCATGGACTCGTCCTTCTTATTCATAAATAGAACTGGAGCACCCCATACATACACACTAGGCTTGATAAACCCTCTACTCAAAAAATCATAGAGCTGATCCTTAAGCTCCCTCAACTCGGCTGGTGCCATCCAATATGGAATAATAGAAATAGGGTGAGTGCGCAACTCAACATCGATGGCAAAGTCAATATCATGATCAGGAGGAAGACCCAATAGATCAAAAGGAAACACATTCAGATACTCGCAAACCACAGGAACTGACTCAAGTAAAGGTGTGGTGGCACTAGTATCATGGACGTAAGCAAGATAGGCGAAGCATCCCTTCCCAATCAATCGTTGGACGCTCAAGAAAGATATAACTCCCATCGGCATGTGGCTATTGGCACCCTTCTATAATATAAGAGGGATACCATACATCCACAGAGCAACGATCTTGGCAAAGCAATCCAAGACCACATGGTAGGGACACAACCAATCCATGCCTAAAATCACATCGAAATCAACCATATCTAGCACAATCAGGTCCACTCACGTGTCATACCCCAGGATAGTCACCACATAAGCTTGATGTATATGATCCACTACTAAAGAATCTCCTACTAGGGTAGCTACACATAAAGGCACAAGCAACAACTCACAATAAGACACCAGACATGTAGCATAATAAGAAGACACAAGCTAAAATGTAGACCATATATCAAATAATGCAGAAGCTAACAGATGACAAATGGAGATTGTACCTATGATGATAGAATCTGAAGCCTCAGCCTCTGGATGGCCCAGAAATGCATACATGTGGCTTAGACCGATAATGACCACCTGATCTAGCAGACTGAGAACTGCCTCTAGCACCCTGGGGACCACCCCTACTACCCTGTGCACCTCTTTTGGCTGGTGGTGCTAGAGCCCTAGGGGCCTGAACCATCTGACCCTACTGACCACCACTCCTGACCCTCGGATAATCTCTAACAAAGTGCCTTAACTCACTACACTCAAAGCAACCTCTACCTGCTAAAGTCTGAGAAGAAGTACCCACTGAACTAGACTGGTCTCCATTGCCTAAATACTCAGGATGTGCACCATGTGGAGGCTAAACCAAGCCCTGACTTATATGACCACCCTACCCCTTTGTAATCTGTAGTGCTGCCTGAATAGGCCAGCTCGTCTAGAAATGCTGCTAGTGCCGACCCCTACCAAAATAGCCTTTACCTCGTGTCTATGAGCTAATGACTACCCTGATGGTGGGTCCTCTTATTGCTTCCCCTTGGGCCTCACAAAGTATGCCCTCACTACTGTGGGCTTGATCCACTACCTCCAAGAATGACTGACCCAAAGCTACCATACCCTCTATATCCAAATAGAGATATAAGGTCAACCCTCGAATGAAGCAATGCACCCTCTCATGCTTGGTGGGTAGAATTATGGTGGCGTGCCTAGCAAACATGTAGAAGCAAACCTCATACTGTGAAACGGACATGGAGCCCTGCTCCAACCTGGAGAACTAATCTATCAATCACTCCCTCAAGTTGCATAGTACATACTTCTACAAAAAAGCTACGGAGAACTGTCCCCAATAAGCAGAGGTGACCCGGGTGGACTGGTAGCTATATTAGACCTCCACCACTATTTCACTAGACCATCCAACTAAAATGCAGTGTAATTTGCTCTGTGAGATTCGACCAACCTAAGGTTATGCAACCTTTCCTGGCAACTTGTCAAAAAATTATGCACATCCTCCCTATGAGCACCAGAAAACCTCTAGGGACCCAATTGTAGAAACCTACCAAACATTTTCTTCTCCTCAGAAGACATGATCGGCCCAGCTAAAATATGTGCAACAACTGTAGGGACTGGCAATACCTCTAATCAGGGAGTCACAGTAGCAGGCTGCTCTCCTGAACCTGTGCTTCTGCCTGGGCTAAATTCTGAGCCTTGTCCCTAACCAGAGAACTAATCAGAGTACCGGGCAAAGCCGATGGCTGTGAAATACCCTCAAGGAACCCAAGCAAGCCAACCAATGTTTCCTGTAGCACTAGAGTAGCCATGAAACCTTCCAATTGCTGGGCTGACCCCACACCCTCTGGCTCATACTGTACCTCCTCAACCCCAAAATCAGGCTCTAGTATTGGTAACCTAGTTTAGGCCTGAGCTAGCGCTGCACCCTATCCCCTACCCTGTCCGCTAGTTGGGGCTCTAATTGTAGGTGTAGGGGTCCTGTCCTCACCTACTGCTGATCTTGTCTAAACCATTTGAGAAAAAGTGAAACAAAATATACTTCAAAGTTGATAAGGTCAAGGATACACGATAAGGAATCAAACAAGATGGGATCTTTCCTATGAATGCCCTAGAGCCTCTCATAGATAGGATAAAAATGTCACCGTACCAATCCATGAGACTCTACTAGAGACATTGCTCTTGTACTGGCAAGACTAGTGAACCTAGAGCTCTGATATCATTCTGTCATGACCCAAAACTGGGCTGCAATGTCGCCTACATAACCCCTCAGTAGGAAAGCCAACCCAAAGATGCAGAACATAATTATACAATTTAAAAAAGGAAAACATAAGAGAAAATATAAGGAAAAAAGGGCCAACAAAATAGATACATACCAATTGTAATAAATATACAAAAATGGTCCTAAAGTGACCAAGAAGAAAATATATACACAAGAACCAACCCAAGACCTGGTGTCACCGGTACAAGAGCGTCTAAGGTATGGAGTAGCTATATAACAAGTACTATCTATCCAAAATATAAAATATAGAAAGAAAGGTATATGGAAAGCAATAAAATTCTCAAAAATGCCGAGAACTCACCATGATCCGAACAACAGCTGGCCACGAATGATAGAAGGATCAACGAGAGTGGCTCATACTAGGTGTTGCATCAGAAAAAAATACAGAGTGAAGTATGAGTACCAAAACAACGGGTACCCAGTAGGCATCATAGGCCGACCGAGCTCAAAAAGATTGGATATAATATAAACTACAGGAAAGTAAAGTTACTACAGGGATCCACCTAAAATCTAGTTATCAACGGAGCATAGGCAAAAACTAGACAAATAATGAAGATAATAATAATAAAAAAGAAAGAAATATGCAACCAAGGTACAGAACTAGACATGAACCATCACGATGCAATGTGAAATCCATGTGATGCAGTATGAGGCCAATGCATGTGTGAGTTCAGAATCTTACATCAAACACAAAATAAGTAAGCATAAGTCTAGAATCTTACATCAGAAAGATGATAAAATAATAGATACTCTCCCCGAAGCTCAAGTTAGTGGAAAGTGAGGTTTCTAGTTTAAAAAAATATGACATCAATAGTAAAGTGGTAAAAATCCCTTTTAAAAGTTCAAAATGCATAATAAATGTGAAAATCCTCTTTTTAGCTTGGGAGCCAACTATTCTTCCTTAGAAATCTCCTTTATATTCCATGCTCATGATCACCGATGTAATGACCCTTCCGGTTATTTCCATGTATACGTTTTCCTTGAACCGTTAGAGCTTGTTTGTAGTGGGCCCAAGTCATTTAAGGCTTGTCGGGACCGGTATTTCAGCGCCGGGTCCATTTGTTTGATCGTAAGGTTCTTTGATAAATTTTCTGAACTTTGGGTCAAATGTCTCGGAGCTTTTCTCTCAATATATAAAAAGTTAGAAGTCCCCCAAAATACCAAATCGAAGGTCTACGAGTCTAGTTTCCAACGCACAAAACCTCACGTCCAACTGATCTCGGAGTAAAAAGTTATGACTATTTTACCGCGGACTGTCTGGCAGAAAATGGGTTGCGAACCGGGTCGCGAACCGGGTCGGGTTAAACTCGATTTAAGCCTCAACTTCACGTTTTAAAGCGCCATTTCAGTTCCGAAACAGTGAGAAAACATAAGGGAGGATTCCAAGAGAGTTCTTGAGTATCAAAATCGTGCGTTGGTGATTTGCGAGTCTAGGTTTTAGAATTTTATTAGCATCGCGCGTATATTTGAAAATATTTTATTTAAAAGTTGAATTTGGTAAAAATTATATTATTATTACCTTTTTAAAATATTTTAAAGGTTTATGAAAAATATTTTTGTTACGATATAATGATATATGTATTTATTTTATAAGGTTTTTATACATTGTAATATTTTAACGGAGATAGTAAATTTAGTTATGTTGAAATTTATTATTATAATATAGTAGGTTTTATTCGAGATAATTTTCTAATGATTATGGTATATTAAAAAATTATATTTATTATACTACGAATTTATGCAATACCCGAGTATATAAATAACGGGATAAGAATATTTTTGTTGCCTTGTAATTGCCACCTCCACTCCACGTGTAGGTGGAGGGAGTGGCCAGCAAATACTAATTAGGAGTGGTGGCATCATTTGTCACTTTAGCATTAATGACTAGCTAAGTAGTCATATTCATTATATATATATTCCATTTTAAAAAGAAATGGTGGAAGGTATATATGACCTCTCCAGCAAAGTTATATACGTATACATGGTTCCAATTGTTTATGTCAATTCTTTTTAGTAAAGGAAGCTGGTACGTATTTTGCCCACTTATATGTATAGGCCATCTTTTATGCTAAAAGGTAATTTAGTAGAAGAATATTTGATGATTTATCCAATCATCAAAAGAGAATCGGTTATCTACGTCAACTTATTCAAGCCCGAGCTCAAGTTTGATTTTGTTTCGGAGTTTTCTCGGAGAGGTTCAAGCTTGTCATCGGACGACAAGTAGGTTACGGTTTATTTTCCCTAGACTCTGCATATATAGAATAAAATTGTATTAATGGGCATCCTTGGGTTGGTTTATTAGGTTGGTACCACAGACCTCGACCGCTTTATTCATGTCCGCCTACTTTTGTTCCTCCGTTGCTTGTAGTATTTGACGATATATTTTATTTACCCTTGTGGTCCTGTGAGGCCTTGTTGACTCTGAAACATAGAAGGTGGGATTTTGGGAATGTCCGCGAGTCCCAGGCATAGAATTATCCTTCTAGGCTGGTTATGCTTGCTGAGTAGCTGTGGGCCTGTGCAGGGTCGATAGGTTGATTGTGAGCTGCTGGGCAGCTATTGTGTGTGATCATACCATTTCCATGCATATAAAGAGGTTTTATCCATGTTTTACTAGTGTTTTGGCTTCGGGCCTACTGGCACTATTTTCTAAACCTTGCATGGCCCGGGGGCCCATTTTTTATGAAAATAATTTGGAAATGGTTTGATTTGACTTGTGAGTATTCTTGGGTAAAAGAAAGTAAATTATGTTTTAAATCATCAGTTTTACGATTAACGCTAGACTCGGCAGGGCCGAAGTGCTAGTTGAGTTTTCTTGTTACTTGAGATGATTTTTAGCCTCGGTCGGACCGAGCAGCTGAGATGACTTTCTACTGTTTAGACCCGGTTATGCCCGGGCACCCTTGGAGGGGTTTTTGAGATATTTTCCTACTACTTTAGTCCTGGACAGGGTCTGGGCATGCATATTCGAGACTGGGTCTCTATCTTGATACCGGACTTGCTTCCGGACGACATGTTTTGATACTGAGTTTTAGTATGGGGTCTGGGACCTCCATGGACCTTGCCATCCGGGCCAGGGGCTACGGACTGCGTGTGCCGGAGGAGGGGTATACGGTGGAGTAGAGGTATACGGGCAGTGTCCTTCCATGGAACTTACCTGCTGGGCCGGATCGACGCCGGAGGAGGTACATACAGAGATACCATTTCACTTGAGATTTTCATGCATCATATTATTCATTGTTTGAGGCTCCACCCTTGTTTGTTGTTTGTTGATTGTACGCTCCGGTAGTATGGGATACCGGAGGGTTTGTTTTCACTTGTTTGTGTTCCTCGGTTGTATGGGCGGCCGGGGGACTGTAGGTAGACTTTTGCTATTTACTTACAAAATTGTTCTCTATTATAGATAAGTATGATATTGGTATGATTAGTTGAGTTTGATTCATGTCTCTGAGCATGCCTATCATTACTCTTTCTCCCTTTTTCTACACTTGAGGTTACCGGTATACCGTCCATTTCGTAAACTTATTTTGTATACACTGTTGTTGCAAGGACCCCAGGTGCGTTGTTCTTACTTTCACCTGTGTCTATGATGTGTATATTCTGCTTACTAGCCTCACATGTGGTTCTGTTGTTTTCCCTCTGGGCTAGTTCCTGTGTACCTTTTCGTTGATTTCTGTGACTACTTGCTTCTATTCTGTCTATTACTGCGCTTTTATCTTATATGTGCCCAGTCGGCCTATGATACCTACTGGGTACCTTATGCTTCGCATTTGGTGCTCACCCCTACCCCTGCATCTTTGGGTGCAGATCCTAGCGTGGGCCATCGCCGTTAGATCACTGTGATTCGTGCTTGGAGATCTGTCGGGGACTACTTCAGACTGAGGGTGAGCTCTTGGTGATCGGAGCTTAGCTTTAGTTTATCTTTTGCTTCATGTACTCTATTACCATTCAGAGACATCTGTATATGTAGTTTTGGTTTATTTGCACTCCATGTATGTAGTGTGGCTCTGTACTATGATACCAGGTCTTGGGGTTTAGTTTAGTTTCCGCATATGTATATATTTATATTACTTTTATCTGTTCTCTTCGTCTTGTTCCCTTATTTGTTAGATAGTAGCCCATTGCTAACTGTTCTGGGCTACGGGAATTGGTTCACCTACCGGGGGTTGTAGGTTCCATCATGACCGAGAAATTGGGCCGTGACAACCGAAATGGAATAAGTATATATACAAACAATACACACCTAATCAAGCACAAGATATAACTAGAGAATAGGGCAAGGGTGCCCTCAAAACAAGGTACTTACCTGAAACTTTGTCCAATCCAAAGCTATGGCCTCAAGCCCATAGTTATGCAATAACGATACAAATAAGTGAAACAAGCAGAAAATAACCACGAAAATAACTAAAAGCACCTACTCTACCTCTAAAATCTCCTAAAAGCATTCTAAGGATTCTAGTCTAGCCACATCAACTCTAAAAGCTCCTAAACTAAGAATAAACAGTATAATTTTAGTCTACGGTCCTAAAATAGCCAATTTATACGAGGACATGATTTAAGCCTATTTCTACCCTAATATTTAATGTAGCGATCCAATAATTTATAAGATATAGAATTTAACTAAGCCAAGTCTAAGAAAAATAAATCGTAACCTACCTCGAGGCTGAACTGCAAGCATGAACTGTCACTTCTGTGGCTTCTTTTTTCGAGCAACCTCGGAATGTTGCCACGCTATCAAGAACATAACCCAAGTCTCAAGACGAGAAGAATGACACACATATTGCTATATAAAAATTTGGGTAAAAAATTAGGTCAGAAAATGACCCTCGGGGCCCATGCAATGAAACTGAAAACAAATTTTATAATTATGTTTGCAATGGGTTTATAAACCCATGCCCAAAATATGAGCACGAATGGGACTCATTTGGGGGCCCAAAACAGCCCCAAAATCCACTTTGATCAAGAGTTTAAACAAGGAGTTTTACAAAATTTTAACAGAAACAACATGAATTAAGCAACGGAAAAGGAGTAGGGAACTAGGAGGGGCTTACCAGAATAATAAGGGATAAAGTACTAGCCTTGGAACAATTTACAAGCTCTCAACAATGGTGTAAATTCATAAAATGGGAGAAGAAAATGAAGTTGGCAGCTTAAATAGTTGCCAGGGGTCCTTCATCGCGATCACGAGGAACCCCATGTGATCGCAAAGAATGAGCTTGCCAGACCATTGAGATCATGGCAGTCCAGCCATGCCATCACAAAGAACAAGCTGGACCAGGTCCCAGTCAGCCTTCATTGCGATCACAAGGAACCTCTAGCGATCGCGATGGTAAAAAAGCTAGACCATCATGAACGCGATGGTCACCTTGTGGTCGCGATGACCAAAATGGTATGCAACATTACAACAAAAACCAACAAGAACTTAAGGCTAAAAAGTCACCAGATAGTTCCTCTGGATATATTCGGGGTCCCACGGATGCAAACAAACAACGCCACCCTTCAAAAAATGGCATTTTGGACTCAACTAAATCGATGAAATTCTTAACAAAGATCGATTTAACAAAAAGTGCACCCCACACCCAAAACTAACTTTCACCAAAATGGAACTCAATAGCCCAAAATGAGTCCGAAAGCCTCGGGACCCAAACCAAGGTCACTCTAGCCCAAAGTCGACATTCTATAGCTAACAACGCTAATAGAATTTATATCCGAGTCTGTCTTCTCCGAATGTTGACCAAAGTTAACTCTACCAGCCTTAAGAGTTTCAAAATATGGAAAAGAGCTTAAAACACAAATGAATTGCCCAGGAACTAAACCGTCAGTCTTGGCAAGTCATAAATGACCCATAACCACTGTGGGAAAGCTCAAAACACAAAAAAAAGCACGTAAATCAAGGAAATGACCTAGAGGGTCATTACAACATCTACTACTAAAAGAACTTTCATCCTCAAAAGTTAAAGAAAAAAAGATACCTGAAGGCTAAAAAAGTGAGGATAGAGGTCCGCATGTCGGCCTCGATCTCTCATGTAGCCTCTTTTATAGGAACATGCCGCCACTGAACCTTAACTGACGGGATCTTCTTGGACCTCAACTTCCTAGCTTGCTTTTCCAAGATAGCAACAGGCTCCTCCTCAAAGGCCAGAGACTCATTCAACTAAACCGAATCCCACCAAAGCATGTGAGACTCATCCAGAATATACCGTCACAACATAGGGACATGGAAAACTGGGTGCACACTAGAAAGAGAAGGAGGCAGGGCCAACTCATAAGATACTTCCCCTATGCAATGAAGGACCTAAAATGGCCCAATGAACCTAGGACTGAGCTTACCCTTCCTCCCAAACCTCATCATGCCCTTCATGGGTGACACTCAAAGGAACACACGGTCACCAACCATATACTCTAAGTATCAAACCCTTTAGTCAGCATAACTCTTCTGCCTACTCTGGATAGTGCGAAGTCTCTCCTAAATGACCTGAAATCTATCCATTAAATTATGAAGAAAGTCGGTACTCCATGGCCTAACCTCGAAGGCATCAAACCAACCCATCAGAGATTTGCACTGCCTACCATACAAAGCCTCGAATGGAGCCATCTGAATACTAAAATAATAACTATTATTATATGCAAACTCTGCCAAGGCTAAAAACTGGTCCCACTGACCCCCGAAATCTATAACTCAGGCTCACAACATATCCTGTAGAACCTGAATAGTGCACTTCAACTGATTGTAAGTCTGCAAGTGAAAAACAGTGTTAAGCTCAACTCTAGTACCCAACTCTATCTGAATAGACCTCCAGAAACATGAAGTAAACTGAGTACCATGGTTAGAAATGATATAAACTGGCATCCCATGAAAATGGACAACCTCATGGATGTAAATCTGCGCCAACCTCTCAGAACTGTAGGAAGTATGAATCAGCAGAAAGTGAGCAGACTTAGCCAACTTGTCCATGATAACCCAAATTGCATCAAATCTCCACAAGATACGTTGCAAACCGAGTACAAAGTCCATAACTATCTGCTCCCATTTCCACCACTGAATGGGTAGCGTCTGAGTCAAACCACCTGGCCTCTGGTGCTCAAACTTCATATGCAGACAATTGAAGCACTTAAACATAAAATTTGAGACATCCCTCTTCATTACACACCACCAGTATTTCTTCCTCAGTTCACGGTATATCTTAGCTGCCCCGAGATGAATGGAATATCTAGAGCAATAAGCCTCTTCTACGATCAACCTAACCATATCACTAACTCTAAGAACACATATATGACCCTCAATCCAAAGAACACCCTTCGAATCTAAGGTCGCCTTCCTAGCCTCACTGCTCAACACCTTATTATGAATGATCCTCAATCACGCATCATCAATCTACTATGCCCAAATATGCTCCAACAAGGAAGATCTATCCTCAACCAAGAAAGAATATGGCCCAGCTCAGAAATGTCATGTGTAACCAATCGGTTAGCCAAGAGCTAGATTTCCAAAGATAAAGGTTGCTCCTCTACTACTAGGAATTACAAGCCACCCATACTCACTGCCTTCCGGCTCAAGGCATCTGATACCATATTTGCCTTGCTCGGATGATAAAGAATTGTGATGTCATAGTCCTTCAGTAACTCCAACCACCCACGCTGCCTCAAATTTAGATCTTTCTGGATAAAAATGTACTGAAGACTACGGTGGTTAGGAAAGATCTCACAATGCATGCCATACAAATAATGCCTCCAAATTATCAACGTGAAAACTACTGCCGCTAACTCCAAGTCATGAGTGGGGTAGTTCCTCTCATGAACCTTATGCTATTTGTAAGCATAAGCAATAATTCAGCCCTGCTTTATTAATACACAACCCAAACCAACACCAAAAGCATCAATATATGCTGTAAACCCCTGGACCTCAATTGGAGGTGTAAGAATTAGAGCTGAAATAAATAAGGCTTTGTGCTTTATAAAGCTCAGCTCACACTCATCAGACCACTGGAAAGGGACATTCTTCTGAGTCAATCTAGTCAATGGAGCTGCTATAGAAGAAAACCCCTCCACAAAATGTTTATAGTAACCTGCCAACTCGATCAAACTGCGAACCTCGATAGTAGTAGGCCTAGCCCAATCACCGATTGCCGCAATCTTCACTACATCTACCACAATCCCATCCTTGGACACCACGTGCCCCAAGAATGCCCCAGACTCGAGCCAAAACTCACACTTAGTTAATTTGTCATAGAACTGGTAGTCTCGCAAGGTTTGAAGTACAACTCTCAGATGCTTCTCATGCTCCTCTCTACTTCTTGAATACACCAAGATGTCATCGATGAACAAAATCATAAAGGAATCTAGGTAGGCTCTGAACACACAGTTCATCAACTCCATAAAAGCAATTGGGGCATTAGTAAACCCAAAAGACATGACTAGGAACTCATAATAGCCGTATCGAGTCCTTAATCTTAGGGATGTCTACAACCCTAATCCTCAAATGGTGATATCCGAACCTTAAGTCTATCTTATAGAACACTGCTGCACCATGTAGCTGTTCAAACAGATCATTAATACGCGGCATCAGATACTTGTTCATAAATGTCACCTTATTTAACTACCTATAGTTAATACACATATGTATGGACTCGTCCTTCTTCTTCACAATTAGAAACAGTGCACACCACAGAGACACACTAGGCTTGATGAACCCTATACTCAAGAAATCTTAGAGTTGATCCTTAAGCTCCCTCAACTCAACTAGTGCCATCCGATATGGCATATCCGATATGGAATAATAGAAATGGGATGAGGGCCCTTGCTCGATATCAATGGAAATGTCAATATCACAATCAGGAGGAAGACCCAGTAGATCAGATAGAAACACATTTGAATACTTGCAAACCATAGGAACTGACTCAAGTGAAGGTGTGGTCGACCTAGTATCAGGGACGTAAGCAAGATAGGCCAAGCAACCCTTCCCAATCAATCATTGGGCGCTCAAGAAAGATATAACTCCCCTCGGCATGTGGCTATCGGTACCCTTCCATACTATAGAAGGGATACTAGACATATATAGAGTAACGATCTTGGAAAAGCAATCCAAGACCGCATGGTAGGGAGACAACTAATCCATGCCTAAAATTACATCAAAATCAACCATATCTAGCACAATCAGGTCCACCCACGTGTCATACCCCAAGATAGTCACCACACAAGCCTGATGTACATAATCCACTACTAAAGAATCTCCTACTGGGATAGCTACACGTAAGGGTAGAGGCAAACAACTCACAAGCAGACTCCAGACAAGTATCATAATAAGAAAACACAAATGAAAATATAGACCCCATATCAAACAATGCAGAAGCTAACTGATGACAAACAAAGATTGTACCTATAATGATAGAATCTTAAGCCTCAACCTCTAGATGGCCCAAAAATGCATACATGTGGCTTAGACCTCCATGATCACCTGATTTAGCAGACTGAGGACTGCCTCTAGAACCCTGGGGACCACCCCTACTACCCTGTGAACCTTTTCTGGCTGGTTGTGCTGGTGCCCTAAGGGCCTGAACCATATGACCTTGCTGACCACCATTCCTGACCCTCGAAATATCTCTAACAAAGTACCCTAACTCACTACACTCAAAGCCACCTCTGCCTGCTAAAGTCCAATAAGAAGTACCCGCTGAACAAGACTAGTCTCCACAACCTGAATACTCGGGATGTGCACTACGTAGAGACTAAACCAAGCCCTGACTACTCTGACCACCCTGCCCTTTTACAATCTATAGTGCCGCCTGAATAGGCCGGCTCGGATAGAAATTCTACTGGCGCTAACCCCTACAAAAGTAGCCTCTACCTCATGTCTGTGAGCCACTATAACTGCCCTGATAGTGGGGCCTCTTATTGCTGCCCCCATAGGCCTCACAAAGTATGCCCTCAATAATGTAGGCTTGATCCACTACCTCCAAGAATGACTAATCCAAAGCTACCATACCCTCTGTAGCCAAATGGAGATATAAAGTCAACCCTCAAACAAAGCGACACACCCTCTCATGCTCGGTGGGCAAAATTATAGTGGCATGCCTAGGAAACTCGTAGAATCATGATAAATGCTCAAACGTACTTCCCAATTAGGAGGTATTGGAAATTATCAAGAAAAACACATTTATAAGTACCCAACGGATATTGGGGTCGTACCCACAGAGACTTGTAGATAGCACAATGATGATTGTAATGAAACGACTTCACTAAGAGAGTAAGTGTTTAAAAACACGAAAGTAAAGGATTGGGGGGAATTGGGATTCTGTCACAATAATCTCAGTTCAAGCAAGACAGTAAAGTAAAATGAGTGTACAAATGGGAGTAGACGACTAGGGATGTGCATCCAATGGGGCTCTAATATGGGATAAGGTGATTCTCTATTCATGCAAATTCTTGCTCATTGACATAGGTAGCCTTGGTTATAGGTATAGTTGTTCATCTCTCGATCAACAACCATATATCCAAAAATCTCAATTAAAGCACTATCGGTTTAACAACAAACAACCAAGCTAAAGCTTAGGGAGGTCATGCTATTTCTAGCTTAGACCCTTAAATGGGTGATTCCTTCGATGTGTGCCATTTCTAGCCTCAATCTAAATGGAAGCCCAATTTCCCACTAGTAATTTCACAGCCGAAGCTATGAAATTCTCTTTCAAGAAACAACATAACCAAGTAAGGAAAATCAATGTTTGCAACCACCAATTTTAGGATTTAAACTTGCTAAAACTGCTAGACCCATGTCAAATAAGCAATTATAAGCAAGAATTAGCAACACCCACACCCATTTGTCAAGCACCCATTATCAACACATCCCTAGACAATGAAATTAGCTACTCATGCTAAAGGAAAGAGATATACCAAGTGGGTAAGACAAATTCCTCTTCATTCAAGTGTAATTTCAATATCTAAGCTCAATTTTGTACACAAATGGTGAACTAAGAATTGGAAGAGAGAATTGATTGAAAACATTTTCTTCTTCTTAGAGAGGAAACTTGTTCTCAAAGCTAAAATTACTCAAGAGTATTCAGAACTAAAGAATTGTATTTATAATTGTGCCTAAAATGGGTTTAAATGCTTTCCCAAAATTACACTAAATTTTTGGACAAAAATGCCCTTCGAGTGATATGCGTCATGACGTGTGCTTCACACATCGTGATGTGCGCGTTGCACACCCTTTTAAGTTGAACCAGTGACTCAGCTGACTTGGGAGATCTCGTGCAAAGAAGGTGTGGTTTGCACCATGAGTTGTGCATGTCGCAAAGCGAATGCACCTCATAACAGATCCTTGAGTTGATTCACGGCTCCATGCGGTGAGATGTGCGAAATGCACCAAGGCTTGTGCGTGTCGCACAAGTGCTCCATCTCAAGGCAGAATCTCCATCCTTTTCGATCGCTTCACACTTCACTCCTTTTAAGCTCTTTTTGGGTCCATTTCCTTGTTTTCCATCTTTGATCACAAGTACCTGCATATACATTAATAAAGGCCATAATAACCTCTAAATATATTCAAAACATAGCAATAATTCATGGATAAAGGCACAATAAGTTTGTAGATTACTGACTTATCAAACCCCCAAACTTGAACTATTGCTTGTACTCAAGCAAGATACTCACAAGGCAAGGAATGAATTATGCTCTAGACTCAATCAAGGCACAAAAGACTAATCTATGCTAACAATCAGGAAAAAGGATAAACAAAAAAGACTCAACTACAATGCTCATCTCAATTTGAACCACCACAATATCAAGACATTTGGTCATTTCAAAACCTTTTTCAAAAGGACTTCATTTTTCATTCAAAATCAAGGGAATTTTTTCATTCAAAACAAGGCTTTTAAGCTTCTCAAGTCATTGGCATGGACCGTCAAGGTTTGCCTCGAGATTTGCTATGGAACTTGTCTTATTCATTCCACTAATTGAAATAGAGACTTCATGTTTCAATTTGAGTGCATGACGCCACCTACCACAAGAGAGAATCCCACTCACCATCATGCAATTTCCAAAACAAAGGGATTATAGGAGAACCAAGAAGACTCTCACTCTCTCAAGGAAGTTCAAGTGCACACATGTCAAACCATAGGCTTGCCCTTCATGTACATTGCCACTAATCTAGGGTAGCCAATCTTGGAATCACCAAGAACTTACAGGTTATGATGTTGGCTAGGGCTAAGGTGAGGATTTCATTTGGTTCAAGTGACTACACCTCCCTAATGCTCTTTGTTGTCATTTTAAACACCGCTCACACTTTCAAATTTAAACTTCACCTTATTTCTCCCTCACACAACCCAAGCTTCTCCTTTTTAATTAGGATCATTTTAACTCCTTGTATCACTACATTTGGTAGCACCTATTCTTGCTTTTCATTTTTCTCATTGGATTGAAATTTTGGAGCATTTTTCAATTCAAACTTAAGGTGCTACCTTGAACTTGAAGTGGATTCCTTTTCTTCTCCTCATTTGATCACATGCACCCCCAAACTTAGGAATTTTCCCATGTTGTCTTTTTATTCCCCCCCAAACTTAGGCTTTTAGCCTATGTTTCACTTTCAAGCAATTAGAGAGGATGGGTGCCAAGATAGAGGTTCCACAAAGGTCAAGGTGTTAACAAGGTTCCAAATAATGGTCACAAGCTCAAATGGGTTCACTAGGATTGATGTTGATGGAAGAAATTTGGGTGGAGTGGCTATAAAAAAGGGCCTAAGGTCATCTTCCAAGCTCAGTCACACCTAGAATTTTTCCTTGAATCATATTTGGGGCAAGTTCTAGATGATACGCATGTACGAGAATCAAGGTGGAGCCTCACCACACAAGGCATCATGCCATAAGACTTCTGTCATTAGTCTCAAAATTAATTAGGACAAATGACTAACGTCAAGCTATTCTGAGTTCATTACACACTCGTTTGCGAGTCAATCAAGCCAAAGAAAGAGTGTGCAAGTCATGGCAACATAATGCTTTTCCTTAAAAAATCATTTCCCTTCTTCCTTTTATTTCCAAAAACAACTTGCCAAGATTTTTTTTCCGGTGGGCCTATTTTGAGACAAGCAACTACAGACTCAATTTCAAACTAAAACTTGACATTTTACCTTAAGAAATTTGCCTCTCAATCTATCATAGGGAAACACCAACCCGGTTCGACACAAAAACAAAAGAAAAAAAATAAACAAAACTTTTGCACCATGGGAAAGAACCGTGGTATTAAGAAAACCCTCAGAGTTTATTTCTAAACTACTATTAAATAGGCAATATCCATATTGAGCACCCCCAATCAAAAACGGAGCATTGTCCTCAATGATATTAGATAGAGAAAATAGAGTACTCCCTGAGGCACTTGTGTGAAGCGCACTAAGTTTGGTGCGACCGCACCTCAATCACACAAACAAATCTGGTATTAGAGATATCTTGTTGCTTATTGATAAGCGCTCAAATCGTGCTCTCCAAGTAGGAGGTCACGTCGATCTCATAGTCAATTTTTTTTATAATTCCCAACGAGTGTCGAGGTCATACCCAAGGGAACAATGTAGTCACAATCGAGCTAATAAAGAATTTAAGCAATTTATTAAAGTTCAATTAGGAAAGGGGGAAATATAAAATATAAAGGGGGGTTTTAACTACACTTAAAGATAAAGAAAAATAAATAAAAGATAGATTGATCAATGGCTTTCCTTGCTTTCGTCAAGCAAGGACAACAAGGAGTATATGGGCTTGGGAATTCAAATTCACAAGACTTGCACCCGATTGACACTTAGGTAGTCTTGGCCATAAGTGTGGAATGCTATCTCTCGATCAACAACCACATTTCTGAATGATTTCGGTTAGAACATCATTCGGTGCGATAAACAAGAAACCAATTAACTTGGGGAGGTCATCCTATTTCTATCTCGGACCCTTAAATGGGAGATTCCGTGATTGGAGCTATGTCTAGCTTCTAATCTAGATGGATTCCCAAGTTCCCACTATTGAATCTTCCCGAATGTAGGGAAATTCTCTCTCGAGCAATAACCCAAATCAGAAAACTAAGTCAATGTTTGCAACCATTGACCATAAATTCAAGCAATGGAGGATTCAATAGACCCAAATAATCAAACAAGAACAAAATCTATATTTGAATTCAATAACCCAATAAGTATTATCTCTAATACAAACCCAAAATCTCAAGTCAACAATATACCAAATAAATAGCAATTAAGAACAAGAGTTGAAGAATGGAATCTAAAGATTTACAATAAAAAGCAACCAAATCTTCACTCCTATTGTGTTGGTTGATGAACCTTGCTTCTAAGCTTGCTCAAAAGTTCTAAAAGTAGCCAAAGATATGTTTCAAGATGGCTTGGAAGAGTTTTATGTGAATTGGGGTTTCCAAAAGGTGAAATTTCCATTTCTTCCCCCGCAATTGCTTTTTCTCTTTACCTACGCGCAGTGTCCACCGCGTTTGAGAAGAGTCTCTGTCTGGTTGACTTTCATATTTATGGGCGGCCCACCGCATTCGCAGAGCTTTGACTCAGCTGGCCTTCACGTCCGCGGCTAGTCCTTCGCGTTTGTGAAGGAATGTGCAACTGCCAACTACTATTTTCTCCGAATAGCTTCCTTTTGACTTGTTTTCATCCAAATTCTTCTCGAACACTTCTAAGACACTGAAACCTGCAAAATAGAAGTAATCCGTGTCAATTGTACAATTTTTCTATTTATTCTTAGCAAAAGCATAAGTTTAAAGGCTAAATAAGTAGGTAGAATACCAACTTATCACTTATGCGAAAGATGTGCAGTGCGCACTTCGAGATTTGCAAATCGCCCCATCAATCACATGGTGGCGTGGATTTTTGGGGAAACTGCCAGTTATCTATTATGAGGTGCGAAACTGATGTACGACATGCACAATTTCTCATGTGACTGCATACAAGTCGCATACCATGGAGCCCAACTTCCCAACTTTCTATTTTGCCCATGCAACCAGCTGTGCAAGGCGCACCTTTTGACATGCGATCACATGATGCATCGCACATCCTGATAATAGCCCACACATCCTTAACTTGGTTCCCAACTACAAGGCTAACAAAAACAACACCCAAAGTAAAATTGGAAAGAAAAAATACACGTAAATGGCTTGGTTTAACGTCATGGCTCGACGAAGGTACCTACCACTCAAGGCTCGTGAAGGTAAATGAATTCTAAGAATGTGACTTCCTCCGGAATTTCCAAGTACTTATTCACTTGCTGCCCATTGACTTTGAAGACCGATCCATCCTCATTTTCAAATTCTATGGCTCCATTGGTGAAGAATTGAAGCACTTTGAAAGGGCCCAACCATTTGGACCTTAATTTTCTCAGAAAAAACTGGAGTCTAGAATTGAATAAGAGCACCCAATCTCCCGGGTGGAACTCTCACTTCAAGATTTGTTGATCATCATAGCTCTTCATCCGGGCTTTGTAGATAGAGGTGCTTTCATAAGCCCGTATCACGAACTCATCCATTTCATTGAGGTCTTCCATTCTAGCACGAGCGGCTCTTTCCCAATCTAAGTTCAGTTTCTTCGAGTCCCACATTACCTTGTGTTCCAATTCAACCGGGAGGTGACAAGCCTTTACAAAGACCAGTTGATAGGGGGACATACCAATCGGGGTCTTATAAGCTGTCATATATGACCATAGTGCATCATCTAATTTTCGTGCCCAATCCGTTTGATGAACATTTATAGATTTTGAAAGGATAGACTTGATTTCTATATTGGATACCTCAACTTGTCCGCTCATGTGTGGATGGTAGGGAGTGGCCACTTTGTATTGGACTGTGTATTTCTCAAGTAGCGTACTAAACAACTTGTTACAAAAGTGTGATCCCCCATCATTAATGATGGCACGAGGGGTGCCAAAACGAGCAAAAATATGCTTTTTAAGAAAAGCAGTAACACTTCTCCCTTCATTTTTTGGTAAAGCTACCATCTCAACCCACTTAGACACGTAGTCCACAACCACTAAAATGTAGGTGTTCCCATGTGAACTCATAAAGGGGCCCATGAAATCGATACCCCATACATCAAACAATTCTACCTCAAGGATTGAAGTTAAAAGATGTTCATGGCATCGAGATATGCCCCCTCCACGTTGACACTTGTCACACTCCTTCACCAAATCATGGGCATCTTGAAATAGAGTTGACCAATAAAATCCACTTTGCAACACCTTTGAAGTCGTGTGCATACCCCCATAGTGACCACCAACGGGTGAACAATGGCACGCTCTAAGAATTGGCATAATTTTAATTTTGGGAATACACCTCCTTATCATCCCTTTGGCACAAATCCAGAACAAGTAAGGCTCATCCCAATAATACTTCAAGACATCGTGGAGGAACTTTTTCTTCTGATGCGAGTTCAAACCCTCTGGAAGTAAATCACTTGCTAAGTAATTAGCAAAGTTCACAAACCAAGGTGTTACATCGTGGGAAGCAGCCAAGATATGCTCATCAGTGAGTGAGTCATTAATTTCAAGCTCCCCCCACAGGCCTTCCCTCTTATTCTAATTGCAATAAGTGATTGGCCACTTGATTCTCACACCCTCTCCGGTCCTTCACCTCAAAGTAAAATTATTGAAGAAGTAACACCCACCGGATTAATCAGGGCTTGGCATCTTTTTTTGTCATCAGGTACCTGATTGCTGCATGGTCAGTATGCACCACCACTTTAATCCCCAAGAGGTATGCCCAAAACTTTTCAAATGCAAAAACCACGGCTAACAATTCTTGTTCCGTGATGGTGTAATTTATTTGGGCCGTGTTCAAAGTTTTACTTCCATAGTAAATGGGATGGAGATGGTTCTCTTCTTCGTTGGCCAAGCACTTCCCCTAAAGCTACACCACTGGCATCGAACATGAGCTCAAATGGTTTCGACCAATTCGGTGCAATGATAATAGAGGTGGAGGTTAGCTTCTCTTTCAAGGTGAGGAAAGCCTTCATGCAACTGCCATCAAAGTCAAATTTGGCTTCCTTTTCGAGTAACTTACATAGAGAGCAAGCTACTTGTGAGAAGTCTTTGATGAAGCGCCTATAGAACCCGGCATGGCCTAGGAAACTTTGGATGCATTTCACAGTTATTTGAGGGGGTAACTTTGATATGACCTCAATTTTGGCTTGATCAACCTCAAGCCCTTTCTCAGAAATTTTGTGCCCCAAAACTATCCCTTCTATCACCATGAAGTGGCATTTATCCAAATTTAATACCAAATTTGTTTCCTCACACCGTTTAAGCACCTCCTCTCGATGCTCCAGACAATCGCTAAACTCATCCCCAACCATAAAGAAATCATTCATGAAGATCCCCATGGTACCTCCACCATGTCTGAAAATATCGACATAATCCACCTTTGAAAGGTGGCAGGAGCATTGCAAAGCCAAAAGGGCATCCTCTTGAAAGCAAAGGTACCATACGGACATGTGAAAGTGGTTTTTTCTTGGTCTTCTGGGGCAGTTTAAATCTGGTTGTATCTGGAATAACCATCTAGAAAACAATAGAAGCCACAGCCTGCCATTCGATCTTGCATTTGATCCATGAACGGGAGAGGAAAATGGTCCTTTTTTGTCCAAGAGTTCAATTTTTGGTAGTCCATGCACACTCTCCAACCGATCATGGGCCTGAGACAATAATACCATCTTTCTCATTTGGCACCACAGTAATTCCACCCTTCTTTGGCACGCATTGCACTGGGCTAACCCAAGTGCTATCTGATATGGGAAAGTCCACCCCCGCATCTACCTATTTAATAATTTCTTTCTTCACCACCTCTTGCATTGGTGGGTTTAGCCTTTGTTGGTGCTCAATGGAAGGGATGCTTTCTTCTTGGAGGTTAATTTTGTGTCCTAGGAGGTATACCTATGATGTCGGCAATGGTCCACCCTAAAGCTCGAATGTGCTTCTTTAATACCTTAAGCAAAGCTTCCACTTGCTTGTCTCTCAACTTGTTGGAAATAATGACCGACAAGGTCTCGTCAGCACCCAAGTAGGCGTATTTCAAGTGGGATGGTAATGGTTTAAGCTCCAAGGTAGGTGGTTCATTGATTGAGAATTTAGATAGTGGAGTTTGCCTGTTCTTTAGATCGAGATAAAGTTTCTTTGGAGGGTAAGAGTAGGAGCCCATTACACTAACGCACAACAAATCTCGTCATATTCTTCTATCGCCTCACCATCATGATTCAATAGTACTACTTCTAACATTTTATCTACAAATCCCTCTCTCATGTGCAAGTCAATTCTTTCCTCAATCTTTCCAATTGCGAAAGCTATTTGGAGATCACTCGGTTGCTTCATAGATCTATTCACATCAAAGGTGGCTTCCTCATCATTCACAACAAATTTTAACTCTCCAGAATCTATTTTGCTCAAGGTACGCTCTATTTTTAGAATAGGTTGCCCCAAGATAATGGGTATCTAAAAGCTCTTTCTGCAATCAAACATAAAGAAATCTACAGGGTATACAATCAATCCCACCTTAATCAAAATGTGACAACCAACCCCCACGGGGTGCTTCATCGACCGATCTGTCATAACGAACTCCATGTTTGTGATAGTGGGATGCCCCAACTCCCGTCCTATAAAGGTGGCCAAAGACATCAAGTTGACACTTGAATTTTCATCACATACTAACCTTGTGGACTTGTGAACTCCCCTCGAGTCACAAATAGTGTGTACGCCCGGCATCACTGAATTATTGGTGAACTCTCCCGCTAGAATTGCACTACTAAAAAGAGACAACAGAACCACCCTGAAATCCTCCAAATAGCAAGTGGTGCATGATTCTTTCACAAACTTGGCATATTCGGGCATCTTGTTAAAAATAGTATTTGCAGGAATATTGATGGTGATTCTCTTCAACATAGACTCAAAATCTCTCGGAGTTCCATCCAATTTTTCTTGCAACAAACGTTGAGGGAAGGGAGGTGGACATGTAGGGAAAGGTTTGAAAACTTTAGGCACCTCGCTCTCGCGTTGTATAGATTTGGTCAAACCATTTCCCCAAGCTCGCTTGTTTCTAGGCTTGCTTACCATTGGCTTTGCAACATCAATGGGGTTGAGTGAGATCTCTACACCACTACTCCTTTCTTCATTCTTGGCTTGCCTAGATTCGAATTGCAAGCTGAGCCAAAGATTCTATCTTCAAGATGTTCAATGGCTATGGAGTGAGATTGCACGGTTTGGTAAAGACTTCCAAGGTCATAACTCAACTCCTCGATGACTCCATAGGTCTCCCCTACTTTCTCTAACACCTGCACAAGCATACTTTCAATCCTAGAGCCATCATTTCATTCGTTCCGACCTTGATTCCCATGATTATGTATCCCCAAACTTTAGGAGCTTCCATGGGAACCCACCTCGTGGTCAGCCACAAGCACCTCATCACTACCTTCATTCAAACTCTCAACATCTTCTGCTAGCCTCACAGCCCAATGGCGTTAATTATTTCAACTCAGTCATTTGTTGCACTCCTCACCATAAATTCAAGAAGTGTGGAGGTGATTGATAGCTCTCTATCCCATCGTGCACCATTCTTTAACCAATCTTCAATCTCTTTAGCGGAGGTCGAACCCATTGTTTCCTCGGCTCCCAAAAATCCAACTTGTGGTCTAACAAGGTAGTAAAATCAAGTGCACGTGGGTTGAGTGAGAAGTACTTGTAATTGATGCTTGAGATATGTCTTCATGCAATCAACCACAAACCTCAAACAAAATAGAAGAAACTAGCACTCGCTAAGTGATTTCAAATCTACCATCAAAAATAGCTATCAAATCAACTCCCCGACAACGGCGCCAATTTTTATAAACGCTCAAACGTACTCTCCAATTAGGAGGTATAGGCAATCGTCAAGCAAAATACATTTATAAGTACCCAACGGATGTCGGGGTCATACCCACAGAGTCTTGTAGATAGCACAATGATGATTTTAATGAAACGACTTCACTAAGAGAGTAAGTGTTTGAAAACACAAAAGTAAAGGATTGGGAGGAATTGGGACTCTGTCATAATAATCTCAATTCAATCAAGATAGTAAAGTAAAACAGGTGCATAAATGAGAGTAGACAACTAGGGATGTGCATCTAATGGGGCTCTAATGTGGGATTGGGTGATTGACTATTCACGCAAATTCTGGCTCATTTACATAGGTAGCCTTGGTTATAGGTATGGTTGTTCATCTCTCGATCAACAACCATATATTCGACAATCTCGATTAAAGCACTATCGGTTTAACAACAAACAACCAAGCTAAAGCTTAGAGAGGTCATACTATTTCTAGCTAAGACCCTTAAATGGGTGATTCCATCGACGTGAGCTATTTCTATCCTCAATCTAAATGGAAGCCCAAGTTCCCACTAGTAATTTCTCATCTGAAGCTATGAAATTCTCTTTCAAGCAATAACATTAGCAAGTAAGGAAAATCAATATTTGCAACCACCAATTTTAGGATTAAAACTTGGTGAAACTACTAGACTCATGTTAAATAAGAAATTATTAGCAAGAATTAGCAAGCCCACACCCATTTATCAAGCACCCATTATCAACACATCCCTAGACAATGAAATTAGCTACTCATGCTAAAGGAAAGAGATATACCAAGTGGGTAAGTCAAATTCCTCTTCATTCAAGTATAATTTCAATATCTAAGTTCCGTTTTGTACAAAATAGTGAACTAAGAATTGGAAGAGAGAATTGATTAAAACCCTCTTCTTCTTCTTAGAGAGGAAACTTGTTCTCAAAGCTAAAATTACTAAAGAGTATTTAGAACTCAAGAATTATATTTATAATTATGCCTAAAATGGGTTTAAATACTTTACCAAAACGACACTAAATATCTGG
The DNA here is from genome assembly GCA_003996215.1 of Jaltomata sinuosa. Classification (NCBI taxonomy): domain Eukaryota; kingdom Viridiplantae; phylum Streptophyta; class Magnoliopsida; order Solanales; family Solanaceae; genus Jaltomata; species Jaltomata sinuosa. The sequence goes on along the minus strand of QJPP01000610.1, from coordinate 442,078 downwards.
ACAAATATGCTCTTCAGGTGATGTGCAGCATGACATGCGGTTCACACATCGTGATGTGCACATCGCACACCCTCTTCAGTCGAACTAGTGACTCAGCTGACTTGGAAGATCTCGTGCGAAGAAGGTGCGGTTCACACCATGAGTTGTGTGTGTCGCACAATGACTGCACCTCATAACAGATCCTTCAGTCGATTCAAGGCTCCATGCAGTGAGAGGTGTGGAATGCACCAAGTCTTGTACATGTCGCACAAGCGCCACATCTCAAGGCAGAATCTCCATCCTTTTTGATTACTTCACACTTCACTCCTTTTAAGCTTTTTTTGGGTCCATTTCCTTGTTTTCCATCTTTGATCACAAGTACCTGCATATACATAAGTAAAGGCCATAAGAACCTCTAAATCTATTCAAAACATAGCAATAATTCATGGATAAAAGCTCAATAAGTTGGTAGATTATCAACTTATCAAAGCAAACCTCATACTCTTAAACAGACATGGAGCTCTGCTCTAACCTGGAGAACTGATCTATCAACTTCTCCCTCAAGCTGCATGATACATACTTCTCTAGAAAAGCTACGGAGAATTGTGCCCAAGTAAGTGAAGGTGACCTGTCTAGACTGAAATCTATATAAAACCTCCACCACTATTTCACTAGACCATATAACTGAAATGCGGTGTAATATGCTCTGTGAGACTTGACCAACCCAAGGTTATGCAACCTATCTTGGAAACTAGTTAGAAACTCATGCACATCCTCCCTAGGAGCACCAGAAAACCTCGAGGGACCCAACCATAGAAACCTACCAAGAATCTTCTACTCCTTAGAAAAAATGAACGGCCTAGCTGGTATAGGTGGAATAATTGTAGGGACTGGCAACATCTCTAATCAGGGAGCCACAGTAGCAGGCTGTGCTCCTGAACCCTGTGCTGCTGCCTAGGCTGAAGTCTGAGCCTTATCCCTGACCTGAGAACCAATCGTAGTACCAAACAAAGCTGCTGGCTGTGACATACCCTCGAGGAACCCAGACAAGCTAACCAATGTTTCTTGTAGCACTAGAGTATCCACGAAACCTTCCGGATGCTGGGCTGACTCCACACCCTCTAGTTCATACTGTACCTCCTCAACCCAAACTCAGGCTCTGGCATCAATAACCTAGTTTAGGCCCGAGCTAGCCCTATAGCCCATACCTACCCTGTCCCCTAGATGGGTTCTAACTGTAGGTGCAGGGGTCTCGTCCTCACCTGCTACTGATCTCATCTGAATCATCTGAGAAAGAGTGAAACAAAATATACCTAGATGTTGATAAGGTGAAGGACGCATAATAAAGAATCAAACAAAATAGGATCTTTCCTAAGAATGCCCGATAGCCTCTCGCAGATAGGATACATATGTTATCGCACAAATCCACAAAACTCTACTAGACACATTGCTTTTGTACTGGCGAGACTGGTGAACCTAGAGCTCTGATACCACTTTGTTATGACCTAAAATTGGGCCGCAATGGCGCCTACACAACCCTTTAGTAGGCAAGCCAACCCAAAGATGTGGAACATAATAATACAATTTAAACAAGGAAACAGAAGAGAAAATATAAGAAAAAAGAGGCCAACAGTATAGAAACTTACCAACTGTAATAAATATATAAATGTGCCCTAATGTGACCAAGAAGACAATATATACACAAGAACCAACCGCGGGTTTGGTGTCACTGGTACAAGAATTTCTATGGTATGGAGTAGCTATACAACAAGTACTATCTATCCAAAATACAAAATATAGATAGAAAGTAGTAAAAGTCTCCGAAACGCCAGAAGCTTACCATGATCTGAATAGCAGCTGGCCACAAATGATAGGAGGATCAACAGGGCTGGCTCATACTAGGTGTTGCATCAGAAAAAAGATGCATAATGCAGTATGAGTACCAAAATAATGGGTTAGACCCAGATAACGGGTTGGACCCACACCCTTCGGCTCATACTGTACATTCTCAACCCTAAACCTAGGCCTTTGCAATGGTAACCTAGTCTGGGCCCGAGCTGGTGCTGCAGCCTGTCCTTTACCTGGACCTCTGGGTTAACCTCTACTCCATCCCCTAGATGGGACTCTAACTGTAGGTGCATGGGTCTTGTCCTCACATGCTAGTAATCTCGCCTGAACAATCTAAGAAAGAGTGAAACAAAAGATATTTTGAAGTTGATAAGGTGAAGGACGCACGATAAATAATCAAACAAGATGGGATCTTTCCTAGGAATGCCTTATAGCCTCTCGCAGATAGGATACAGACGCCATCGTATCGATCCATGAAACTCTACTAGATACATTGCTCTTGTACTGGTGAGATCAGTGAACCTAGAGCTCTGATACCACTCTGTAACGAGCAAAAATTGGGCTGCGATGGCGCCTACATCACCCCCCGGTAGGCAAGCCAACCCAAAGATGCAGAAGATAATAATACAATTTAAATAAGGAAAATGGAAGAGAAAATATAAGGAAAATAGGGGCCAACAATATAGATACATACCAACTTTAATAAATATACAAAAATAGCCCAAAAGTGATCGAGAAGATAATATATACACAAGAACCAACCCCGGACCTGGTGTCACCGATACAAGAGCGTCTAAGGTACGAAGTAGCTATACAACATGTACTGTCTCTCCAAATTACAAAATATAGATAAAATGGTAGATGGAAAGTAGTAAAGTCTCCAAAACACCGGGAGCTCACCATAATCCGACCAGATCTGGCCACAAATGATAGAAGGATCAACCAGGGTGGCTCACAGTAGGTGTTGTATTAGAAAAAAAGATGCAGAGTATAGTATGAGTACAAAAATAATGGGTACCCAGTAGGCATCATAGGCCGACCGATCTCAGAAAGATAGTATATAATATAAACTACAGGAAAGTAAACTAACTACAAGGATCCACCTAAATTCTAGTTATCAACGGAGCATAGGCAAAACCTACACAGATAATGAAGATAATAATAATAACAAAGAAAGAAGTATGCAACCAAGGTACAAAACAAGCTAGGAACCATCAAGATGCAATGTGAAATCCATGCGATGCAGTATGAGGCCAATGCATGTGTGAGTTTGGAATCTTATATCGAACACACAATAAGTAAGCATAAGTCTGGAATCTTATGTCAAACAGATGATAAAATAACAGATACTTTCCCCGAAGCTCAAGTTAGTGGAAAGTGAGGCTTCTAGTTTCAAAAAATTGACATCAATAGTAAAGTGGTACAAATACCTTTTAAAAGTTCGAAATGCATAGTAAAAGTTAAAAGCCTCTTTTTAGCTTGGGAGTCAACCATTCTTTCTTAGAAAACTCCATTATATGCCATGCTCACAATCACTGAAATGGAATAACTAGATATATAGAAATAATACATACCCAATCAAGCACAAGATATAACCAGAGAATAGGGCAAGGGTGTCCTCCAAACAAGGTACTTACCTAGAATTCTGTCCAGTCCAAAGCTATAGCCTCGAGCCCATAGTTACGCAATAAATAAGCAAAACAAGCATAAAATAACCACGAAAATAACTAAAAGCACCTACTCTACCTCTAAAATCTTCTAAAAACATTCTAAGGATTCTAGTCTAGCCACAACAACTCTACAAGCTCCTAAACTAAGGATAAACAATATAATTTTAGTCTACGGTCTTGAAATGGCCAATTTATATGAGCACATGATTTAAGCCTATTTCTACCCTAAGATTTAACGTAACGTTCTAATAATTTATAAAATATAGAATCTAACTAAGCTAAGTCTAAGGAAAATAAATCTTAACCTACCTCGAGGCTTAACTAAGACTATGTGTTCATCAACTCCATAAAAGCAGCTAGGGCGTTAGTCAACCCAAAAGACATGACTAGGAACTCATAATGGTCGTATCGAGTCCTAAATACAGTCTTAGGGATGTCTGTAGCCCTAATTCTCAACTGGTGATACCTGAACCTCAAGTCTATCTTAGAGAACACTGCTGCACCCTGTAGCTAGTCAAACAGATCAACAATACGCGACACTAGAAACCTGTTCTTAACTGTCACCTTATTCAACTGCCTGTAGTCAATACACATACTCATGGACTCATTCCTTTTCTTCACAAATAGAACTGGAGCACCCTACGAAGACACACTAGACCTGATGAACCCTCTACTCAATAAATCCTAGAGCTGATCCTTAAGCTCTCTCAACTTGGCTAGTGCCATCCGATATGATAGAATAGAAATGGGCTGAGTGCCCAACACAATATCAATGGCAAAGTCAGTATCACAATCAGGAGGAAGACCTAGTAGATCAGATGGAAACACATTTGAATACTCGTAAGCCAAAGGAACTGATTCAAGTGAAGGTGTGGTGGCACTAGTATCATGGATGTAAGCAAGATAAGCCAAACACCCCTTCACAATCAATCATTGAGCGCTCAGGAAAGATATAACTCCACTCAGCATGTGGCTATTGGCACCCTTCCATACTATAAGAGGTATACCAGGCATTTGTAGAGTAACATCTTGGCGAATCAATTCAAGACCACATGGTAGGGAGACAACCAAAAAAATGCCTAAAATCACATCAAAATCAACCATATCTAGCACAATCAGGTCAACCCACGTGTCATACCCCATGATAGTTACTATACAAGCCTGATGTACATGATCCACTACTAAAGAATATCTTACTAGGGTAGCTACATGCAAAGGCACAGGCAAAAACTCACAAGCAGACTCCAGATGGGTAGCATAATAAGCAAACACATACAAAAATGTAAACCCCAGATCAAACAATGCAGAAGCTGACTAATGACAAATGGAGATCATACCTTTGATAACAACATCTGAATCCTCAACCTCTAAATGTCCTGGGAATGCATACATGTGGCTCTGACTGCAGTGACCTCCTGATCTACCAGACTAAGGACCACCTCTAGCACCCAAAGGACCACCCCTACTACCTTGTTCACCCCTTCTGTCTGGTGGTGCTGAAGCCCTAGGGGCCTGAACAATCTGACCTACTGACTACCGTGCCTGACCCACAAACAATCTCTAACAAAGGGACCCAACTCACCATACTTAAAGCAACCTCTTCCTGCTAAAGTCCGAGAATAAGTACCTGCTAAACTAGATTGGTTGCCACGACCCGAATACCTAGGATGTGCACCATGCGAAGACTGAACGAGCCTTCACTAATCTGACCACCCTACCTCTCTGTAATATGTAGTGCCGCCTGAATAAACTGGCTTGGATGGAACTACTGCTGGTGTTGACCCCTACCATAGTAGCCTCTACCTCGTGTTTGTGAGCCACGATAACTGCCCTGATGGCAGGGCCTCTTATCACTGCCCCTTTGGGCCTCGCGAAGTATGACCTCAATAGTGAAGCCATGATCCACTACCTCCAAGAATGACTGACCCAAACCTACCATTCCCTCTATATCCAAACTAAGTTGTAAAGTCAACCCTCAAATGATGTGACGTACCCTCTTGTGCTCGGTGGGCAGAATCATGGTGGCATGCCTAGCCAATTCGTGGAAGTGAACCTCGTACTCTAAAATAGACATGGAGCCCTACTCTAACCTAGAGAACTAATCCATCAACTGCTCCCTCAAGCTGTAGATACATATTTCTCCAGAATAGCTATGAAGAATTGTGCCTAAATAAGCAGAGATTACCAGGCTGGCCTGCAAGCTATATAGACCTCCACCACTATTTCACTGTACCATCCAACTGAAATTTTGTGTAATCTGCTCTGTGAGACTCGACCAACCCAAGGTTATGCAAACTCTCTTGGAAACTAGTTAGAAACTCATGTGCATCTTCCCTAGGAGCACCAGAAAACCTCAGGGGGCCAAACCATAGAAACCTACCAAGCATTTTCTGCTCCTCAGAAGACATGACCTACCTAGCTAGAATAGGTGGAATAACTGTAGGGACTGGAAACACCTCTAATCGGGGAGCTGCAGTAGTAGGTTGCACTCCTGAACCCTGTGCCACTGCCTGGGCTGAAGTCTGAGCCTCGACCCTGACATGAGAACGAATCAGAGTACTGAGAAAAGCTACTGGCTATGACATACCTTTAAGGAACCTAGGCAAGCAAACCAATGTGTCCTGTAGCACCGAAGTAACCATGAAACCTGCCAGATGCTGGGCTAGACCTACACCCTATGGCTCATACTGTACCTCCTCAACCCTAAAATCAGGCCTTTACAACGATAACCTAGTCTGGGCCCAAGCTGGAGCTGTAACACATCCCTTACCTCGACCTCTGGGTTGACCTCCACCCCATCCCCTAGATGGGGCTCTAACTGTAGGTGCAGGGGTCTTGTCCTCAACTGCTACTAATCTCGCCTGAACCATCTAAGAAAGAGTGAAACAAAAGATATTTAGAAATTGATATGGTCAGGACGCACGATAAGGAATCAAACAAGATGGGATCTTTCCTAGGAATGCCCTATAGCCTATCACAGATAGCATAGAGAGGTCATCGTATCGATCCATGAAACTCTACTAGACATATTGCTCTTGTACTGGTGAGATCAGTGAACCTAGAGCTCTAATACAACTCTATCACGACCAAAAACTGGGCTGCAATGGCGCATATATGTCACGACCCAATTTCTCGATCATGATGGCACCTACAACCCCCCAGTAGGTGAACCAATCCCCGTAGCCCAGAACAGTTAGTAATGAACTACCTTCTAATAGTTTAAGCGGAAGATTTGGTAAATAAGCTGAAGCAAGGGAATAAGGAGAAGAAAATAGATGATAAGAATAATACATATAAAATGTAGAAACTAAGCCAAACCCAAAACTTGGTATCATAGCGTATAAGAGCCAAACTACATCAGGAGTACAAAGGTCCGAAAGTCATATATACACAAAGTCTCTGAAACTATAAGAGTACAAAATACACCAAGGATAACTGAAGTCAAGCTCTGAATGCCAGGAGCTCACCCTCAGCCTGGATGATCCAAAAACTGCACCATATAGATAGTGCTTCCAGATCTTGAGCGCGAAGACTATCGCCGCCAAATCTAAGTCATGAGTGGGGTAGTTGCGCTTGTGAAACTTCAGCTGCCTCAACACATATGCTATCACTCGACCCTGCTGCATCAGCACACAACCAAGAACGACCCCTGAAGCATCACAATACATGGAGAAACTCTGACCCTCAACCGGCAAAGTCAAAACTGGAGCTGAAGTCAATGAGGCCTTAAGCCTCTGGAAGCTATCCTTGCACTGATCGGACCACTGAAATGGAACATCCTTCCTAGTCAGCATAGTCAAGGGTGCTGCTATGGAAGAAAATCCCTCAACGAACCGTCTGTATTACCCGGCTAACCCAACAAAGCTGCCAACCTTGGTGGGAGTAGTAGGTCTAGGACAATCATGACCTGTAGAAATCTTACCCGGATCAACTCTAATCCCATCCTTAGACACCATATGCCCTAGTAATGCAACTAACTCTAACCAAAACTCACACTTTGATAACTTAGCGTAAAGCCGATGATCTCTCAAAGTCTAAAGTACAGTCCTCAAGTGCTGCTCATGCTTATCTCTACTCCTCGAGTATACCAGGATGTCATCAATGAAGACTATCATGAACATATCCAAGTATGGGCTAAGCACCCTGTGCATCAAGTCCATGAAGGAGCGGGGACATTAGTAACCCAAAAGGCATCACCAGGAACTCATAGTGGCCATAACGTGTCCTGAATGCTGTCTTAGGGATGTCCTCCACCCTAATACTCAACTGATGGTAGCCGGACCTCAAATAAATCTTTGAAAACACGGCAGAAACCTGAAGCTGATCAAATAAGTCATCAATCCTAGGTATCAGATACTTATTCTTTACTGTCACCTTATTCAACTACCGATAATCAATACATATCTGCATCGACCCATCCTTCTTCTTCACGAAGAGAACAGGATCACCCCAAGGAGACACACTCGGTCTAATAAACCCCTTAGCTAACAAAACCTAGAGTTGTTCCTTAAGCTCTCTCAACTCAGCAGGAGCCATACGGTATGGAGGAATAGAAATGGGTCTGGTGCCTGGCTCTAACTCAATGGTGAAATCAATATCCCTCTCAGGTGGAAGGCCTGGCAGGTCGGTAGAAAACACATCTAGGAAGTCTCTAACCACAAGAACAGACTCAGGAGACGTAGGGTCAGCACTAGCATCTCAGACATATGCTAGATAAGCTAAACACCCATGGGATATCATCTTCCTAGCTCAAAGACAAGAAATGATCCCAGATGGTGCATGGATAATAGAACCCTACCACACAATCGAAGATACATTGGGCACGATTATGGTAACGGTCTTGGCATAGCAATCCAAAACCGCACGATGAGGGGATAACCAGTCCATGCCCAGTATCACATCAAAATCCAACATATCAAGTATCATCAGGTCAACTCAAGTATCGAAATCACCAACAGATATTACACAGGATCTCACAATATGATCCACTACTAAAGAATCTCCTACTAGGGTCGAAACAGAAACAGGCACAGACAATGGGTCACTAGACAACCCTAAACAAGGTAGAAAGTAGGCAGATACATATGAACAAGTGGATCAAAGATCAAACAAGGCATAAGCTAGCTGAAGGCATACATAAATCATACCTGTGATCACGGGATCTGAGGCCTCTACCTCCAGTCTCTCAGGGAACACATAGAACCGACGATGAACCCCACCTGCCCGACCGCCATCCCTACCACCTGCTATACAACGTAGGGAACCAACCCTAGCCTGACCACTACCCCTCTAGCCAAAGGCTGAACTGCTCGTAATGGCTCAGCTAGCTGAACTGTACCCTGCTGGGGGAAATCTCTAGCAAAGTCACCAACCACACCACAAGTATAGCAAGCCCTTAATGACCTACTCAGTCGGGATAAACCAGCAAAACCCGAATGGCCACCATGGCCTGATGCTCCAAAATCTGTACCTCTCAATGGCTGACCATTGTGACCTCGCTGACTTCCCTGACCCTGATTAAACTGAGAACTAGAAGCCTGAAGTGACGCTTGCACCAGTCGGCTAGACTGACCCTGATGCTGCTGCGATTGATAACCTCGACCCCACTGGCTTGAACCTCTACCACTATGCCTAGACCCACTGTAACCACCCTGATATCGAGGCCTCTTATCTCTAGCCCCGGTGTCATGATGATGCGAATCCTCAACTATGCGGGCATAATCTGCAATGGCCTGGAATGACCGACCGCTAGCAACCCGTATCTCTATAGGCTCTTTGAACTCTCTCTGTAACCCCCAAACAAATCTACGAACTCTGTCGGCCTCAGTAGGCATATCAGTAACCGTGCCCAGAATCTATCTGGGTCTAAAATCAGTAAAGGTCATGTCTAGTGCTCTAGCCTAGCCGAGTCTAGAATTAGTGTGAAAAACCATTACAAATCTCTTTTACTCTAAGAAGATCCATAAGAACTAGTTTAAATCCATTTTAAAACTATTTATAACTGAAAATGGGCCCTCGAGGCCATGCAAGATTTAGAAAACCGGTGATAGTTAGGCCCGCATCCATAATAGTAATAGAAACCAATGCAGAAAACTTCTTTTTCATGATAATGGTGATATGATCAAACATAACCAATAGCCTACTAGCTCACAATCAACCTACCGGCCCTACACAAGCTCAATTCGCTCTACAACACAAATAACCAACTCATAAATCAAAAATCGATGTCTGGGACTCACAGACATTTCCCAAATCCCACCATCTATGGTCCAAAGGCAAATACAAAGGCCACACAGGGCCACAAGGGGTATTACTACAAAAAAAGTTCAAATAGTAAAGCAAACATAGAAAATGAGATGGACAAAAGGAAAGCAGATGAGGTCTGGGATGCCAACCTAGTAAACCCAACCCAAAGGTGCTAGATGTAAAATTATATCCTATGTAAGCAAAGTCTAAGGTGGGTAAGCCATAACCTATGGAAGGTGGGTAAGCCATAACCCAAAGGTTAGCCATTAATATGGAAGAATTTGAGAAGAGGAACTTACCAAATCGGAGAAGTAAATAATAAAATCCTCTAATTGACGAATTCCCACGGCTAGGATATGATCTGGCCCAAGAATTTGGTATGAGAAAAGGGTTTAGAGTGAGAGGGAAGTGAGGAGAATGGATGAAAATTCAAGGAACAAGATTTATATATTGTAGGTAGCAGAGCTACGCGATTGCAGTCGCAAGGCATGATCGCGCTAAAGGAGGCCGCAAGAGCACTGGGGCGATCGCGATTCCCAGGCGCGATCGTGTTGGAAGAGCAACAAGGGCACTTGCGCGATCTTCGTGCCAAGGTACGATTGCATTGAAGGAGGAAAATGCCAATGGCGTGATAGCAGTGACCCTGCATGATCGCGCTGAGCACTGCTAATCTACAGAAAATCTATAATTTTTGAAATACTCCCCCAAGGGTTCCAGGCACAATTAAAACCCGAAACACGAAAACCAAACATGTAACTAGAGAGGAAAAGACATTCTGGACTCAATGGAATCAATAAAAATTCCATACAAGGTCGTTTTGATGAAATGTTGACTCGAGTCAACATTGGAAAATTCTAACCAAACACCCAAAATGAGTCTGGCTCACCTAGGAACTGAACCAATAACCCACCTAACCCAAACTCAACATTCCAGAGTTGTTAGAATTGTTGGATTTTGAATTTGATGCTCCGATCATTGAAAGTTGACCAAAGTCAAGCTTCCAACCCTAACTGGCATGAAATCTCAAAAAGTGAGATAGAACCAAACTGAAAGTCCTCAAGCCCCTACTAAAGGTCAACTAGACCAAAATCCACACTCTAGAGCTAATAGAACTGTCAGAATCTGATTCCGAGCATGCTAGCTAAGAATGTTGACTAAAGTCAACGATTTCCTAAGTTAAATTTTTAAAACAGGGAAATGGCCATAACAGCCTAACGAACGGCCGAGGCACTAAACCACTGGTCCCAGCAAGTAATAAATGACCTGGGGCTACTACAGGCAAACTCTAACAGTACAAAGAAAGCAAAAATGTAGGGATGATTGAAAGGGTCATTACATTATCCACTACTAAAAAGGACTTTTATCCTCGAAAGTCAAGAAGAAGGGAGCACTTGGATGCTCAAACAACTGCGGAAAATGAGCCCGCATCTCTCTCTTGATATCCCAAGTAGCCTCCTTGACCGGATAGTGCCTCCACTGAACCTTAACCACCTGAATCTCTCTAGACCTCAATATCCTGATATCTTTGGCTAGAATGGCTCCCGACTCCTCAACAAAGGTCAAACTCTCATCCAACAACATTGAATCCCACTGTAACACATGTGACTCATCTGGAATATAACACCTCAATATCGATACATAAAAGACTAGATTCATAGCTGAGAGCATAGGAGGCAAGGCTAATAGATAAGCAACACTACCAACCCTTTGAAGAATCTCAAACAGTCCAATATACCTTGGGCTAAGCTTGCCCCGCCTACCGAATCTCATCACGCCCTTCATGAGAGAAACTCAAAGAAACACCAGATCACCAACACTGAACTCCAAGGTATAAAGTCTATGATCTGCGTAGCTCTTCTGCCTACTCTGGGCTGCCCAAAATCTGTCCTGAATTACCTAGACTCTGTTTAAGGAATCATGAAGCAAGTTTGTACTCTGCGATTTGGACTCCAAATCATCGAACCAACCCACTGGCAATCTGCAATGCCTACCATACAATGCCTCAAAAGGTGCCATGCAAATACTTGAGTGGTAACTATTATTATAAGCAAACTCTGCCAAAATCATATACTGATACCATGAACCTCAAAATTCAAGAACACAAGCCCGTAACATGTCCTCCAGGACCTGGATAGTCCTCTCAAACTAGCCATATGTCTAAGGGGGGAATGCAGTGCTAAGGTGAACCTCTGTACCCATCTTTCACTGAATTGTCCTCCAGAACTATGAAGTAAACTAAGTGGCACGGTATGAAATAATAGAAGCTGGAACCCCATGAAAATTAACCACCTCGTGGAGATAAATTTGAGCCAACCTCTCTGAACTATAGGAAGAATGAACCGATAAGAAGTGTGCAGACTTAGTCAGCCTATCAACAATAACCCAAATACAGTCAATCTTTTTCCATTTCCACTCAAGAATGGGAAGTCTCTGCATCAATCCACCAGGTCTCATGTGCTCGAACTTAACCTGCTCACAATTCAAGAGCCAAGATACAAACTCCACTATGTCCCTCTTCATACCACCCCACCAGTAAAGCTATCTCAAGTATTTATACATCTTAGCTGCACCCAGATAGATGGAATATCTAGAACAATGAGCCTCACGGAGAACCAACTGAATAAAATCTCCAACTCTTGGAACACAAAGGTGGACATCAAATCTAAGAATACTATTAGAATCTAAAGTAGCCCTATTGGGGTCACCCTATACAACCCCTATCACGAATATCACACAACCACTGATCCTCAAATTGACGCTGCTGAATCTGATCAACGAGAGTGGAATGGATCTCAACACTGGCAAAAACTCTACTGGATATGACAAGGCAAGTCTACCAAATAGTTAGCCAAGGACGGGATGTCCAAGGCCAACGGTCACTCTGAAACTGAAAGAGAAGCCAAGCTGCCCATACTTATTAACTTCCAGCTCAAGGCATCCGCTACCATATTTGCCTTGCCTTGATAGTACATAATAGTGAAGTTGTATTACTTCAATAACTCAACCCCTCCCCGCTACCTAGAGTTCATATCTCACTGACTCATGATGTACTGAAGACTAAGGTGGTCGGTGTAAATAACACAGTGAACTCAATACAGATAGTGCCTCCAGATCTTGAGCGCAAAGACCACCATCGCCAAATCTAAGTCATGAGTGGGGGTAGTTGCACTCGTGATCCTCTAACTTCCTCGATGCATATGCTATCACATGACCCTGTTGTATCAACACACAACCAAGACCAACTAACAAAGCATCATAACACAATGAGAAGCCCTGACCCTTAACTGGCAATGTCAACACAAGAGTTGAAGTCAGTAAGGCCTTAAACCTCTGGAAACTATCCTCGCACTGATCATACCAATAAAATGGTACATCCTTCCTAGTCAACCTAGTCAAAGGTTATGCCATGGAAGAAAATCCCTCAATGAACCTCCTATAATATCCTGCCAACCGAACAAAACTGCGAACCTCGGAAGGAGTAGTAGGTATCGTCCAATCACGAATGACTTCAATCTTCCCTGGGTCTATGCTAATCCCATCCTTAGACAACATATGTCCTAGGAATGCCACTGACTCAAACCAAAACTTGCACTTTGAGAACTTGGCATAAAGTCGATGATCTCTTAAGTATGAAGTACGGTCCTCAAATACTGCTAATGCTCCTTTGAACTCCGCGAGTATAACAATATGTCATCAATGAAGACTATCACAAACAAATCCAAGTACGTCCTGAGTACCTTGTGCATCAAGTCCATGAAAGCTTCTGGGGCATAAGTCAACCAAAAATACATCACCATGAACTCATAGTGGCCATAATGTGTCCTGAATGCCGTCTTAGGGATGTCCTCTGACCTAACCCTCAACTGGTGGTAGCCTGATGGTAACACTCAAATGTACTCTCCAAGATAGAGGTATCGATGATTGTTAAGCAAAATAAAATTTATATTACCCGACAGGAGTCGGGGTCGATTCCACAGGGAATTAGAGCTTAGCCAAAGAGATTGTAAAAAAAATTTCACAATGAGAGTAAATTTTCCAAACAATGAATAATGTAAAAAAGGGGAAATTGGGAATCCATCACAATTCATTTCCAAACCAAACAATAAAGTAAATGCGAGGTGTAAATAAGAGAGAGGACGACTAGGGATGTGCTTCTGATAGGACTCAAATACGGGTCAAGGTACTTGCTTAATTGCATAAATTCCTACTAAATAACATAGGTAGCATTGGTTTTAGGCATGATTGTTAATCTCTCGATCAAACAATCATTCATCCAACAATATTTGTTTAAGCACCATTGTTTAGGCATAAACTAACGAATATAGGTTTGGGGAGGTCACACTATTTCTAGATTAGACCCTTAAATGGGTGTTTTCGGCCAATTGAGCTATTTCTAGCCTCAATCTAAGTGGAATCTCAAGTACCCACTAGAAATTTTTCAACCAAAATCATGAACCCCTTTGTCAAGAAAGAACACAATCAAGTAAATTAAATCAAAGTTTGCAACCACCAGTTTTAGAGTTAATATATGGTGAAATCACTAAACCCATATCATATTAGCAATAATAAACACAAATAAGCAAGACCCATATCCTTTTATCAAGTACCCATCATCAACTCATCGCTAGACAAGAAAACTTAGCCACTCATGCTAAAGGAAGAAGAAAGTATACCCATAGGGAAATTCAAATTCCTTTTTATTAATTATAGAAAGAATCCAATATCCAAGCTCAAATTTACAAGTCCAAGGTTGAAAATTGAGAGAATGGATTGAAACCCTCTTTCTTGCCTTGGGAGAGAAACTTGCTTCAAAAACTAAAAACTCTTTAAAAACTATGAAAAACTATTCCTAAATTGGGTTTTAGAATGTTCCCAAATCGTCACATCAAAATGGAAAAAAATTCCCTTCAGGAGCTGTGCGGCCCGACGTGCATTTCACACATCGTCTTGTACACATAACAAAGCTCCGCACAAGAAAAGCAGTGACTCAGCTGACTTTGAGTTGTCATGCGAAGTGGGTTCAGTTTGCACTAGGCCTTGTGCGTGTAGCATGGCAGCGACACCCCCTAACATATCCTTCTCTTCTCTTCTGAGCTTCATGCGGAGGAACATGTGGACCGAACCTTGTGTTGTGCATATCACACGAGGTTCGCACCTCACGACAAAATCTTCGTCTCTTTCGATCAACTTCACACTTCAACTCCTTCTGAGCTCTTTTGGGTCCATTTCCTTGTTTTCTTCCCTAGGACAGGAGTACCTTCATTCATGTCAATAAAGGCCATAAGAACCTCTAAATCTTATTAAAACATGGCAATAATTCATGAGTAAAGGCTTAATAAGTTGGTAGATTACCAACTTATCAAACCCCCAAACTTGAACTATTGCTTGTCCTCAAGCAAGATACCCATAAGGTAAGGAATGAATTATGCTCTAAAACTCAATCAAGGCATAAAAGACTAATCTATTCTAAAACCAATAAAAAGATAATAAACAAAAAGACTCAAACTAAAGACTCGACTACCATGCTCATCTCAATTTGAACCACCATATGATCAAGGCAATTAATCATTTCACAACCTTTTCAAAGTACCTCATTTCTCATTCAAGAATTAAGGGAATTTTGTCATTCGAAACAAGGTATAATGCTTCTCAAGTCATTGTCATAGACCATCAAGGTTTTCCTAGAGATTCACTACACAACTTGTCTCATTCATTCCTCTCAATTGAAATAGAGACTTCATGTTTCAATTCGAGTGCATGATGCCACTCACCACAAGAGAGAATCCTACTCACAATCATGCAATTTCACAATACAAGGGATTATAAGAGAACCAAAAAGACTCACACTCTCTCAAGAAAGTTCAAGTGCACACATATCGAACCATAGGCTGGCCCTTTATCTAAATTGCCACTAATGTAGAGTGGCCAAGCTTGAAATCACTAAGGACTTGCGGGTTAAGATGTTCGCTAGGGTTAAGGTGAGAATTGCATTTGGCTCAAGTGACTAAACCTCCCTAATGCTCTTCTTATCATTTTTGAGCATTGCTCACATTTTTGAACTTTGGCTTCACCTTATTTCTCCCTTACACAACCCAAGTCTTTTTCTTTTAATTTTGATCATTCAACCTCCTTATAACACCTTTGCTTGGTAGCACCGATCCTTTTCTTTTCATTTTTCTCATTGGATTGAACTTTTGGAGAAAAGTTTCAATTCAACATAAGGTGCTACCGTGAACTTGAAGTGCATTCCTTTTCGTCTCCACATTAAGCACATACACCCCAAACTTAGGCTTTTGCCTATGTTGTCATTTTATTCCCCCCCGAAACTTAGGCTTTTAGCCTACGTTTTACTTTCAAGCCACTAAGGAGGACGAGTGACAATAAAGAGGTTCCAAGAATGTTAAGGTATCGAACAAGGTGCCAAAGAACGGTCACAATCTCAAAAGGGGTTCACTAGGATAGATGTCAAGGAAAGTCATTTGGGTGAAGTGGCTATTCAAAAAAGGCTTAAGGTCATATTCCAAGATCGGTCACAACTAGAATTTCTCCTTGAATCATATTCGGGAAAGTTCTAGATGACACGCATGTACAAGAATCAAGGTAAAGCCTCACCATACAAGGCATCATGCTATAAGATTCCTTCACATTAGTCTCAAGATCAATTGGGACAAATGCCTTTTGACATGCTATTCTGAGTTCATTGCACAATCATTTGTGAATCGATCAAGCCAAATTGAGAGTGTTTAAGTCATGACAAGAGAAAGCTTTTCTCAAAAATTCATTTTTCCTCTTTCCTTTCCTTTTCGAAAACGTCTTGCCAAGATTTTTTTTTTGGTGGGTCCATTTCGAGACAAGCAATGGACGGATTCAAATTAAAACTAAAATGTGGCATTTTTCCTTAAGAAAGTTGCCTCTCAATCTATCATAGGGAAACACCAACTCGATTCGACACAAAAATATTTCAAATAAAAAGAAAATAAAGAAAACATTTGCTCCTTGTGAAAGAACCGTTGTATAAAGAAAACCCTCGGAGTTTATTGCTAAACTACTATTAACAAGGCGATAACCAAATTTGCGCGCTCATGAATTATTAGAAAAACAAGCCTCGACATAGGCTCTTAGTGCATTTGTAAGGCATGGGTAGTGAAATAATGGGAACGTGTAAAACTAAACCAGCAACACAATCATAAAAAATATCAAGCCCGGCGAGGGCACAATTAAGCTCAAAAACATAATCAAAAGGCCCGACGAGGGCAATATCATCACAATCATCCAACATGCCGGACAAATAACTAACAAGTGCAATGCTATGAGGGAATAACTAAACCACAAAAAATTGAGCTCCGCTAATCAAAAATCAAGATAAGAATAGAATTAAACACCCCAAAATTGCTCAAAAGACTACACAACATAACCTCAATAATATGGGACCCACTAGCCCCTCAATAAACTTAGTCCATAAGCCAGAGCCTCAATAGGCTAATAACCAGTAATCCAACCGGTATCGAAGGTCATAACAAGCTCTATAACACAAAAGGAGTAAAATAATCTACCTACAGTCCCAACGCCCACCCATACAACCTAGGAACACAATCAAGTGAAAACAAACCCTCCGGCTGCCCATACAATTGGAGCGTACACTGAGCACACAACAAATAAAGGTGGAATCAAAATACAATATGCATGATTATGATATGATGAAACTGGTGTGATAGTAACCAAAATGATCCCCCTCTAGTACCCCAAAGGCCCAATAGAGGCAGGACCCATAGAAGGACACTGCCTGTGTACCTCTACTTCGCCGTACACCTCTTCTCCTGGCAGGCGCGTCGGCCAATAGCCAGTTTCCCAGGAATGACAAGGTCCATGGAGGTCTACTTGTAGACCACATACTAAAACTATAAATCTAAATATGTAACTCAATAAATGGAACCTCGTAGTATATGCCCGACTTCAACCCGGGTTTAAATCAGTAGTAGTAATCTCAAAAACCCATCAAAAGGCCGCCTAAAGTATATTCGGGTCTAAATCCGAACTCAAGTCTCATAACCCTTATAAAGGGGTGTCCGGAACGTATCTGGGTAAAAAATAGTAGTAAATCAAGTCTAGCACTCTGGCATAGCCAAGCCTAGTATATGTGAACACCGATAACCAAATAATCGTAATATCCTCTTTTCTCCGAGAGGTTTTATAAAAGCCAGTTTCAAAATCCTTTCAAAGTCATATTACTGAAAATGGGCCCTCGGGGCCATGCAAAGTTTAGGAAAATGTTTATAGTAGGCCCGAAGCCAAATCACTAGTAAAACATGCAGAAAAACCCTTTGCATGAATGATATGCTTGCAAATAATATAAATTAGCCCATAATGTCTCACAACATTCCTATCAGCTCTGCACAAGCACAATTAGCTCTACAACACAAATAATCAGCCTAAAGCAATATCTAGATGTTCGGGACTCGCAAACATTCCCAAATAACCCACCATCTATGTTCCAGAGTCAATACAAGGCCGCACAGGACCACAAGGGTAATAGACAATACTACACGAATACTACAAATAATGTATGAAATAAACAGACCGAAGAGACGGACAAGGTATGGGGTACCAACCTATAACAACCCACCCAAGGATACTAATTAATGCAGTTATAACCTATATACGCAGAGTGTATGTAAGAAAACCATAACCTACCTATCATCCGATGACAAGCTGTGGGGACGGCGTCGTCCAAGCCCGAACTGCTCCGAGAAGCTCCAAACATAAATCAAACTATCAAAAATATAAGTTACGCATCAAAAGAAGACCAACGATATCCATATCGCTACAATAATAGTCGGGCCAAAATTTGAGTCAACAATAGGCCCGTGGGCTCCATAACCCAGAGCCAAAAATAAATGAGCGCACAATGACCACCACTCTCCCGTGTGTGCATACTCAGATTATTGATGGAAAATAATCAAGTGTAATGGCTTAAAATAACCAACCATTAATAAGAACAACCAAGGAATCAAATATGCGAATTCAACGAAAGTAAGCAGATAAAACTTACAATAATGGTGGAGGAACAATCAAGGCCAAGAAAATCCCACCTTGGCACCACGAATTGAAGCAATGCATAGAATTGGAGAGTTGGGGCTTATATTCATGGGGAAAAATGGATTTTGAAGTGAAGAAGATGAAGTGGGAGTTTATATACTGCCCAGGGATCCTTCTTCGCAATTGCGAAGGGATCCCACACGGTAGCGATGGCAACACTAGCTAGACCATCGTGATTGTGAGGACTAGCCACACAGTTGGGAAGAACAAAGGGGAGAAGACTTTATCACGGTCGCGACAAAGAACATCGCAATCACGTAGCACAAGGAAATATGTGCTACATCGCAGTCGGGAGGAAGGGGCTCGCTATCGCGATTAAGGCCCGAGGCTTGCACCTGCAACAACAAAACTTGCAATTCTAAAAACTTCTACCGGGCATTTCAGGCACAATCGAAAATCGATACTCAAAAAAAAATAATGCTAACAGAGTGGAAAGGACATTCTGGACTCAATAGAATCAAGGAAACTTCCAAACGAGGTGGTATCGGAGGAATGTTGACCCAAGTCCACACTAGCTAACACCAACCAAACATCTAAAATAAGCTCAGTTCACTCGGGACCTGAACTAACCAACTAACTAACACAAACTCAGCATTCCAGAGCTAACAATGCTGACAGAATTTCCATCCAAGGCCGTCTTTTCCGAATGTTGACCAAAGTCAACCAAACAAGCCCAATAGGCCTGAAAACACAAAATGAGAGAGAATTCCAAGATGGAAAGCTCCTGGATCCCGACTAAAGGTCCCTCTAGACCAAAGTCCATAATTCAGAGCTAACAAAATTGTCAGAATTTGATTCCGAGCACGTTTACCAAGAATGTTGATTGAAGTCAACGATTTCCAAAGTTTAAAGCTCTAAAAGAAGGAACAACCAAAAAGACCAAATAAATGGCCCGGGCACTGAACTACCGGTCCCAGCAAGCCACAAATGATTTGAGGCTACTATAGGCAAACTCTAACAGTACAACAAAGGCGATAACACATAAATGACTGGAAGTGTCATTACATCATCCACTAATAAAAAGACTTTCGTCCCCAAAAGTCTAGAAAGAAGGAAACACTAGAATATAAGAATAGCGGATTTAAAGCCCGCACTACTCTCTCGGACAACCCGGGTAGCCTCCTCGATTTGAGGACACCCAACAAAGAGGAACCAAAGGAAAGCAACCAAGCTTCAACTTCACTCTTGCCCAGCTAGATTCCAACCTTTAACTCTAAAACCCGAAAGATCTGCCAACCCAAAATGAACCTCAAGAATCTCAACCGAATGCACCAACATAACATCAAAACCCATGAACTAAGGTGACCGGCACACAAAACCCGAATCCTTGATACCACAACCAAGTTCATCCACAAAGTCGCCAACCAAAACTCTAACTCATGAACCCGCTGATTCGTAAAAACTCTTTATTCTGACCTGAACCCTTGTGCACCATAACCACAAAGCTTCATGCAAGTCGAGCACTCGAGCCACCAACGAACTATCAATTGACACATCGAAGATCCGTAGTTCCCACTTATACTCCACCACAAATGAAGTCACCCATTTTTACTCAAATTTCTTCCAAACTAAGCTATAACTTATTAGCCCTTGCCATCCAAGATAACAACCCATAGAATATCCTCGAAAACTAGAGTTACCTTTCCCAACTGACCATAAACAAACGAACTAACACTTTTGCCGCATCAAAACTCACTAACTGAACCCAACTGACAACCCATCTGAACTCGACTGAAGTTTTCACACCTTGGTTAGGAAAGGCATGTATGAACACCCTGTATTGATGGAGAAATTTCCAAACTGTAGAATGAACCCAACCTTGCTGAACTGTGCGAAGTCTGAATCAACTTGAAGAAATGAACTAGGGCAACCTACCCAAGAAACCGAAACTGAAACCAAGACCCTGTATGGAGTATGGTAAGCCTACCACGAAGTCCGTAGCTATCACTACCCTCTAACTCTAAGAAGTACCACTGCTACTCCCAATACTCTAACACCATTCAGATTTGAAACCACCTTACTAACCTCACCTCAGGAAGAAGTCCACCATACCACGAATATCAAGTCAAAACACCCCAAAGACAAAGGAGAAAGGTGCCTGTGGTTCAAAGTTGCCATCTAGCCATAGAAATTTGCATAACGCATCAACTCACCGCTCTGTCTTGAATCAACCATCCTACTGCATCATCACACAAACCACCAACGCCAAGCATACAACCTTGTTAAACTTCTAGTCCATACTATCCGAGTCTAACCAACACTGGAACCCTGCATAAAAGACAACCCTTGAAGAATCAACTAAACAAGCTTCCACACCCTTCAGCAAACAAGGGTGATCATCAGTCTCAAAGTACTATTAGGACCCAAAAATAACCTTGCTAGACTCAACCCGCACAACCTGATCACATATAGCATACACCATTGCTGAATCTCAAACTTACACCGTAGAGTCTGTCCAACCATAGTAGAAGGAACCTCGTACTATCTAGAACACCGCTGAAATCTGGAATGTCCAGCCTAACTCAAAGGTTAGGCAAGGACTAGGTGCCCAAGGACAACAACCACTCTGAAACCAAAGTAAAGAAGCTGATTTGCCCGCACCCACTGGCTTCTGGCACAAGGATGCTGCAACAAAAGGGAAACTTCCACGAACCACCCAAAGTAGTCTGCTAAGCCATGATCCTGAAACCCATCACTGATTTACCAATCAATGCTTCTGTCAAACCCACGAGTAGACTCTTTTATCATTGAAGAACACTAATAGAGATGGAGCCAACTAGGCCATCAAAACACAATTTGCACAATCCGTAGATGCTATTGAAACTTGGTTCCCCTAAAGAAGATTACAAGGAATCCAAGGTCGATGCAACGAGCTCCCAAAGGTAGTACTGGGAATGACAACTACCTCAATCTCAGGCTAGAAGAAATTCTGGCCTTAAATCTATCAAAGGAAATGACACCACAACTTGAACGCGGTCGACACAAGTTACCAACATACAAGACAAAGCAAACTCTCAGTCGCCACCTCAGTCAACTACTAAAACACAAAAGAACAAGCAAGGAGTCATCTCCCTTCTTTTTCAACTAATCAAAACCCTTCCTTGGCATATATTGAACCTTACAAACTCCTTCTCAAATAAAACCTGGATCCATTCCCTTAGCTCTCACATATATGATGTCAAAACTTAATAAGGCAGGAGAAGAATGGGCCAGATGACCAACTCACCCAAAATTTTATGAATACAACTCAACCACGAGGCTACGGTCAACACTTAGACAAAAATGACATAATAAAAGCTCAACCACAAAACTACAATCAAAAGCTCAACCAAAGAACTACGATCGAGAAATCATTTCAACTGGAATTGGGGAGAAATAATACAACAACCCAATCGGACAAGAAACTATAAGAGACTATGGGCACAACCCACATACCTGCCAACCTTCTAAACCAACCAACAAAGAGGCTCGACTCTAAACACCCGGGAAAACCAAACCAATCAATGCACGCTAGCATAACAAACACCCTTTAACTTAAGATAGGAGCTCAAACTCCGGCATAACTACCGGTAACACCAAACCAACACAAGGACTTCTAGCAAATGCTATATAATATCCTAGGTAACAACCATCTAGGACCGCTTAAAAAGGAAGACTCAACACTAGTCTAGATCCATAACGAAACTAGAACTAGAATTAAGCAGAAAGGCTAACAAGAACTACCCCCGAGCTACAACTTTGGGTAAACACCTCACAAGATAACTCACCCCATCCACTACTAAAGAATAAACTACCAAGAAAACAATGCATAAACACTACAACTCAAGAACTCAAACAACTAAACAAGTAGCAGGTAGGCATATAATCAAATATTTGGAAGAAAGGATAGAATCGCAATGCGAACAATGCTATCTCCAACCGAAGGTAACAAAAAGCTATACCTGGAGAATCAATGTGAGGAACCTCTACTTCTGGCCCACCAAGAGAGGTATCAGATTGACAGGATCTAACTCTGGACTGAGTAGCCAAAGCTGAAGGCTCAACCATCCCTCATCGGGGACAAGATCTATAGAGGTGACCAATATCCCCAAAATCATAACAACCAGGCTGACCGAGATACATAATCGTGGGACAATTCCTAGCAAAGTGCAAACTTTCATTGTACTGACAAAAACCTTTACCTGAACTACTAGCCCGAAAGCCACCTCTGACCATCTGGGGACCACCCCTACAACCCTGCTTATTACCTCTAGCTTCCTAAAAACCACCCCTACTACCCTGCACTCTACCTCTAGCCGGTGGTACTTGAGCCCTTGAGATAACACCTGCTGACTGGAAGGTGGAATCATGGGGCAATCCCTAACAAAGTGCCCACGCCCATCGCACTGAAAATAAATCCCACTGATTTCATACGAGCGGGAAGATCTCACTGAACCTGACCGACCACCATGGCCTACACAAACTGAATCCAAACCTCAAAGGATTTGACCTGTACCATGCCCACTAAGCTCAACACATCTTGTACCACCACCCTCTGAAACCAATGGAGAAACCAAAACTGTCCTGGTAGATAAGAAGCAATGGAACCTATCTTTGGTGGAGAACCCTCTACCTCGAGTCTGAGAACCTCGAGAACTATCTTGATGATGATGTTTCTTATCATTACCTCCACAAGCCCATTGGCATAAACCCTCAATAGCCCAAACATGATCCACTACCTGAAGGAAGGTCATCCCAACTGTAACCAAATGCTCAGTCACCGAACAAAGCAGTGAAATCAAACATCCAACAAAGCTCTGAACCCTATCAAACTTTGAAGGGACAGTCCTAGCAGTATGATTAACCATCTCGTGAAATCTCTCCTCATAGTCTAACACCAATATACAACCCTACTAAAGAATTGGAAGCGCAACCCTAACTGAAGCACTGCTCAAAGAACCGGGTACTGAAACACCCACCGGAGGACTCAGAGTCCGAACAACGGTGTCGTGAAGAATCGGGGTAGCTATAAATCCAATCGGATGCTGGGCTGGCCCTACACACCCTATATAATGTGGTAAACTCTCAATCTAAAGTCCTGGTGCTGACGGAAGCACCGAAGCAACATGCACAGAAGCCTAGACATCACCTGTTGTCAAAGTCATCTTAGGCATCTAAGAAGGAATGAAACAACCGAAGTATAGAAGTCAATAGAGCCAGTAACACATGATAAGAGGCCACAAAGATAAAAAATTCCCTAACAATGCCTTGTAGCCTCTCACAGATAGGATACATACGTCATCATACCGATCCACCAGATTCTACATAGACACTTGCTTCTATACCATGACACTGGTGAACCTAGAGCTCTAATATCAAGCTGTCGCGATCGGATTTCTCAGGTCATGACGGAACCTACAACCCCCTAGTAGGCGAACCAATTCCCGTAGCCCAGAATAATTAGTAATGGGATACTACCTAACCAATACACACAATAAGCAAAAATAAGCAGAATGATAATAAGATATTGACAAGCGGAAGTAATAACCAAAATATATACATAATAAACTACACCAACCCCAAGACTTGGCATCGACAGTACATAAACTTCTAATAGAATATAACTGCTAGAAGTAACAAAAGATAAGTACAACTGTCTCCGAATATACAAAGAGTAACAATACAAAAGATGAGATATGGTAAAGCCCCAGTTGTTAGGCGCTCACTCTAGTCTCGAATATCTCAAAAGCTGCACGAGTCTCCAACGCGATCAACAATAAAAGTTCAACTAATATCTGCACCAGAAAGATGCGGAACTGTAGTATGAGCACCAAGTTCTATGCAACGGGTATCCAGTAGGTATCATTAGCCGACTGAGCACATATAAAATATAAAAATAGTAATATAGCATAATTCAAGGAAGCAGTCACAGAAACAAAGAGGAAGCACTAGGAAACTAGAATGTAGAAATCAACAAGAATACAAGCAAACTATTCTAGCCACAGAAGATATACATACACAGAAACACAGGTGAAGGAGGAAAGACGCACCTGGGATCCTTGCAACATCACTATATATAAAGAGTAAGTTTAAGAAAAATGGTTGTGTACCGGTAACCTCAAGTAAAAAGGAAGGATGGGAAGCAACCCAATATATATTCAAATAGGAAGCAATATGAACAAGGCACGCTAAAAACCTAACTACTAGATAAGCATAGACAGAATCAAATAACAAGTGCAACCCTATGATGGAAAAACTAAACCACAAACTACCGCGCTCCGCTAATAAAAAATCAAGATAAGAATATAATTTAACACCCTATAATCATTCAGAAGACTACACAACAGAACCTCAATAATTTAGGACCCACTAGCCCCTCAATAAACTTAGTCCATATGCGGAGCCTCTACAGGCTAATAACCACTAATCCAACAGGTACCGAAGGTCATAACAAGCTCTATAACACAAAAGGAGTAAAATAATCTACCTACAGTCCCAACGGCTGCCCATATGACTGAGGAACACAATCAAGTGAAAACAAACCCTCCGGCCACCCAAACAACCGGAGCGTACACTAAGCATACAACAAACAAGGGTAGAATCGAAATACAATATGCATGATGATGATATGATGAAACTTCTCTGATAGTAACCCGTATGTTCCCCCTCTGGTACCAAAAGGCCCAATAGAGGCAGGACCTATGAAAGGACACTGCCCATGTACCTCTACTCCATCATACACCCCTTTTAATGGCACGCACGTCGGTACATAGCCAGTTTCCCCAGAACGACAGGATCCATGGAGGTCCACTCATAAAATATATACTAAAACTGTAAATCTCAATATGTAACTCAATAAATGGAACCTCATAGTACGTGCCTGGCTTTGACTCGGGTCTAAATAAGTAGTAGTAATCTCAAAAACCCATTAAAAGGGTACCCAAAGTATATTCCGGTCTAAATCAGTACTCAAGTCTCATAACCCTTATAAAGGGGTGCCCAGAGCGTATCTGGGTCTAAAATAGTAGTAAATCAAGTCTAGCACTCTGGCACAGCCGAGCCTAGTATATGTAAATACTGGTAACCAAATAATTGTAATATACTCTTTTCTCCAAGAGGTTTCATAAAAGCTAGTTTCAAAACCCTTCAAAGTCATATTACCAAAAATAGGCCCTCGGGGCCATGCAAAGTTTAGAAAAACATTTATAGTCGGCCCGAAGACAAATAAGTAGTAAAACATGCAGAAAAACCCTTTGCATGAATGATATGCTCGCAAATAATATAAATTAGCCCACAATGGCTCACAACATTCCTATCAGCTCTGCATAGGCACGATCAGTTCTACAGTACAGATAGCCAGCCTAAAGCAATATCTAGATGTCCGAGACTCGCGAACTTCCCAAATAACCCACCATATATGTTCCAGAGTCAATACAAGGCCGCATTGGACCAGAAGGGTAATATACAATACTACATGAATGCTAAATCAACGTATGAAATAAATGGATCAAAGGGATGGATAAGGTCTGGGGTACCAACCTATAACAACCCACCCAAGGATACTAATTAATGCAGTTATAGCCTATATACGTAGAGTCTAGGTAGGGAAACCATAACCTACCTGTCGTCTGAGATAAGTTGCGGGGACAACATCGTCCAAGCCCAAACTGCTCTGAGAAGCTCTAAAAAGGGATCAAACTATCAAAAATATAAGGTATGCATCAAAAGAAGACCAACAATACCCATATCACTATATTAATAGCCGAGCCAAAATTTGAGTTGCTGACGGGCTTGTGGGCCCCACAACTCGAAGCCAAAAATGAATAAGTGCACAATGACCACCACACTCCCATGTGTGCATGCTCATATTATTAAAGGAAATTGATCAAGGGTAGCGGCCCAAAAGAACCAGACATTAATAAAAACAACCAAGGATTCAAATATGCGAATTCAACAGAATTAAGCGAATAAAACTTATAATAATGATGGAGGAACGATCAAGGCCAAGAAAATACCACCCTGGCACCATGAATTGAAGCAATGTAGTGAATTGGAGAGTTGGAGCTTATATCTATGGGGAAAAATGGATTTTGAAGTGAAGAAGACGAAGTGGGAGTTTATATAATGCATAGGGATCCTTCTTCGCGATCGCGAAGGGATCCCATGCGTCGCGATGACCATGCTGGCTAGACCTTCGCGATCCAAGGATTATCCATGCAGTCTCGAAGAACAAATGGGAGAAGGATTCATTGTAATCGCGACAAGGGACATCGCGATTGCGTAGCACAAGGAAATAGGTGCTACATCATGGTCGCAAGGATGGGGCTCGCGATCACGATTAAGGCCTGAGGCCTGCACCTGCAACAACAAATCCTACAATTCTAAAAACTTCTACGGGGCATTCCGGGCACAATAAAAATTGATACTCAAAAACCTATAATTCTAGTAGAGTGCAAACGATGTTCGGGACTTAATGGAATAGATGAAACTTCCATACGAGGTCGTATCGGAGGAATGTTGATCCAAATCCATACTAGCTAATGCCAACCAAACATCCAAAATGAGCCTGACTCACCTTGGACCAAAACCAACCAACTAACTAACACAAACTCAACATTCTAGAGCTAACAACGCTGATGGAATTTCCATCCGAGGCCATCTTCTCTGGATGTTGAACAAAGTCAACCAAACAAGCCCAACTGGCCTGAAAACACAGAACGAGAGAGAATTCCAAGCTGAAAAGCTCTTGAATCCTGACTAAAGATCCCACTAGACCAAAGTTCATGCTCTAGAGCTAATGAAACTTTCAGAATTCAATTCCAAGAATGTTTACTAAGAATGTCGACTGAAGACAACAATTTCTAAAGTTTAAAGCTCTAATACAAGGAACAACCAAAAAGACCACACAAATGGCCTAGGCACCGAACTACTGATCCTAGCAAGCCATAAATGACTTGGGGCCACTACAGGCAAGCTCTAACAGTACAACGAAGGCAAAAACACGTAAATAAACAAAAGGGTCATTACACCCGAGAAAAAGAGGAGACATTTGCTTCAGCATCAAAGTCATCAACCTTAACTTCCCCCAATTGCTCAGTCCTGTTCCTCTTAAACCTGGGAGAATCCCTGTTTGTCTTCCTATCAAGGTCAATCGTCCCAATAGCATGTGTAAACTTGTCATAGCTGAGGAGGGGGATATCGACTTTAGCACAAAGTTTAGTAATGAGCACCGAGAAAGGGAAAGAATCACTTCCCCTACGAGCTTTCCTCCTCATCACCATAACTGCTATCTCCCCAAAGTTGACATGCTCATCCGTCATTATAGCAGCAACAAGAATAGCCCCTTCCTGAGTTATCTTCTGATCATTTTGTAAGGGCAGGAAAAAGATGTGAACAAGGTCATACTAAAGACGAGCTTCAAAGACCAAAGACCTCCTCAGAATATCACCCCCATAGTGGACCAGAGAGGGACTTCATTAGCAATCACAGGGCCATCTCACGATATGGATTTTGCTAGACAGACAACCTAGCCAAGAGTGCCATAGTAGGCTCAATTGGGTGACTCCAATAGATAGCATTGATGGCTGTTGGAGTGACAAAAACTTTCTTGCCGCAGACAACAACTGAATCCAAGTTAGGGAAACCCTCTACATTCCCTTTATATACCTTGGAGTCTGGCTTGGCTTGATAAGCATCAAAGAACTCCTAAACTATTTTTGAATAGTAACCCCTGGTTATATCTTAGAATAGTTGCCACTCTAGATCGACAAACTATTTGTGGATGTTAGGTAGATCCTCCCCGACTGCCGCCAAGTTGAAGCTCTGCTCCTCATTGAAGGTTCTATTCTTGTCCCGATTGTAGATGGCTTTTTGGCCTTCAATTCCAAAGAAATTTTTTGCCTCTTCCGCAGCTAATGGTTTCTTTGGTTGACACCCTGTGTTTTCCTTGCTAGAAGACATAGTCTACACATAGATATTGTGAGTACCAAAAGTAAAAGCAAAATCTTTTTGTATTTCTGATATATGTAAAGGAAGAAAACTAGAAAAAAGTTAACTAATTAAAAAGAACGGAATGCAAAGAAGTAGAAAAATGAAGTAGGTAATTGATGGCTCATGCGAACCATGTGCAAAATGCACAAGGCATAGTGCACATCGCAAATGACATCATATAAGCTACCAGAAACCTACAGGGAATTCTGCACTGAGGTGCGAAGCTGGTGCGGTTCGTGCAAGCCGAAGTGCACATCGCACCATGCTTTGCCCTACAAAATAGAGAACTGGCAGCACTTTTTCATAATGTGCGGTGCCTTATGCATTTCACACATGAAGATCTATACGTCACATGCGAGACACACAAGGAAAGAGTTGGAATTTTTGGTTGCTTATGTTCTTATGAATTACGCATGTGATTCGTAGAGCAAGATTTGCATTAAGCACTTGGCACCGAGCAGCAAACCAACAATTAAATAATTTAAACAATAGGGACAACATTATATGATCCAACCAAAGCATTCGGGTACTCAGACTTCCCCGGAGTCCATTATCACCATTCAAAACCAAATAAGAACTCAACGACTTCCCTTAAGAAGGACATTCCCCATATATCATCGAGAATATCAAGCCTTCAATTGCAATAATTAGGCGCATTCATTCCAGAAAAATTTCTACCTCCCCACACAAGATCATACACCTAACAAACTATTCAACATAGAACAAGAGCATAAGAGTAGTGACATATTTCAGCCCCAAACATTAATATTCAACCAAAACCTCATGAAAACGAGGATTTTCCCTTAAGAATGATATCACCCAATCTATCATAGGGACAAATCATGCATTAATCACAAGTGAGTTACTCAGACTTCACCCCCACAGATTTTCAAGGCTAAAAACTACTACAAACAACATGCATTACTACAATATCATGTTCTATCAAGTTGATCCTAAGCAAAATTCAATAATACAAACCAAAGTTGGAGCCCAAAATTTTTTAAATCTCACCAAAAATTAACATGGCAATTCTAACAAGCATGCTTCACAATATGAGTTCTCAATCAACATAAAAACACATATTTAACATCGAGGAACTTACCACAAATGAAGATTAAGTGAAGGAATGTAAAAATTGAAGCTTTTAAAAGAGCAACAATGGTGACCCACGACTTTGCTCTGATATGACGGCAACAATGACTAGATTACAGTGGCAGAGAGGCGTGGATGAGAGGAGGAGAATATTTTTGTGGGAAAGTGTGAGGGATTGGTGGAGGATTTTGAGAGAGAGTTATGGGAGAAATATAGGAGAAGAGGGTGAAGGTGGTAGTTTAAAAAGAGAAAAAAAAAGAAAATTCACTGGGTCGGGTCGTTCAGTTAAAATTTAAAACCATACCTTGGTGCGCTGCAACATGCAATTTGTACAAGCCCTTGTGCAGACCGCATGTCACTTCGCACCTCACCTTTTTATGCCCAACTTGGCCTAGCTTTCTACTATGATATGCGATGAAGGTGCAACTCACTCATGGGCTCATACGGAATGCACAACCCAGCGCGTATCGCCTCCATATCAATATTTTTCTTCCAGTTCACTGACTTGGGATGCGTTGGCCTATTCATCGCGCACAATGGCTTGTGCGAACCACACGGTCCTCTGCACGCCTTATTTTTGCCCTATTTTCCACTTGTTCATTTTTCTTCTCCATGCATTCCTAAAACAAACCAAAAACAACAAGAAGGTAATGAAAAACAAAGTAAAGACACTTGGGTTGCCTCCCAAGAAGTGCTTGATTTTATGTCGTGGATCAAAGATAGTACCTCTAACATTGTCGTTGTTAGATTGCATGCCAATCCGATTAGCGTGGCCCCACCCCAAGAAGGGGAATTGCTCCTTCAACACCCTCAAAACATCATCTTGTTGCCAACTTGGAAACACCTCAAACTTGGGCGTTTGGCCCATTTCACACTCCTCAAGGGCTTCATCTAGTTTTCCCTCAACATTAATCACCGAGACTACCCGCAATTTATCCGGAGGCTTTGCGGGTTGGCATACGTTTAATGTTACTACCTCGCTTCCCACTCAGAACTTGAGTTCTCCGAGTTCAACATCCATAAGAGCTTTCCCCATAGCCAATAATGGCCTCCCTAAAATAATAGGGACCTCTACCTACACTTCACAATTCAAGATCACAAAGTCCGCTAGGAGAAAGAACTTATCAACTTTGACCAATACGTCAAATAGGATTCCTACAAAATTCTTAATGGATCGATCAAGCATGAATAGACGCATGGGAGTAGGTTTGGGCGTACCCAATCCTAACTTCTTGAAGATCACTAGGGGCATCAAGTTAATGCTTGCCCCAAAGTCACATAAGGCCTTCCGAAACACAAACATCCCAATAGTGCACAGGATAGTGAATGCACCCGGGTCTTCCCATTTTGTAGCAACATTTCTTGTCATCACAATGCTACAGCTGTGTGAGATCTCAACGGTACCCACATCGACAACCTTATTTTTATTTAGCAACTTCTTCATGAATTTGGTGTACCCTGACATTTGCATTAAGGCTTCAACCAAACTTATTGAATTTGTGCTCTTCCTTCTTATTTAACCTTTGACGGTACAATGGAGGTCTCTTGGGTAGTGTGTCGGTACACTTTGCACAATGGGAGAGTCCTTCTTAATATCAATAGCGACTTGGGGAGGAGATTCAACCTCCTCCCTCTCATCATCAATATCAACATTCAATGTGATATTAGGTGCACCAAGCTTCACCCCAACTATCAATTTTACAACATCTTTGTCACATGCAACCTCTTCTTCTTTATCACACAGCTCCACAATGGGGTCAACACTAGGCTTATTCATTGCAATAGTTGGCTTTTCTACAACATCACTTGTTCTTCAACTTCCAGTAACAATAGCCATAATATGAGAATCATTTTTAGGATTGGTTGTGGTGTCACTAGGGAGTGTTCCCTTTGTTCTCAGATTAATTTGAATGGATAGATGGTTCAATTGAGCCTCAAGATGCTTAATTGAGGCCGAATAAGAGCTCATGGTTTGATGAAGTGTTGAAACTTTGCTTTTAAGCTCACTAACCCCGGTATTTATAGTTTCTACCTTTTTCAACACTAAGGACAACATGTCCTCAATCTTTGAGTGCCCAGGATTGCTTGTGGTGGGTTGATATAAAGAATCCAACTTGTTTTGAGGTATGTAAGGATTTGAGCTCTGGTGATTGTATCTATCACTTTCTTTGTCACGATCCCTCCAATTTCTATCTCGTTCCTTGTCCCTATTCCAACCTTGATTCTTATCCCTCGGGCAATAATAACCAGGATGAGAACCCATTGAAAAGTAGAAAAGTTTACCATCCATGATGGTCATTACCTCATCATCACTAGCCTTGATCTTCTGTGTACTCACAACATTCACGGTCTTAGTACCTCTGGCCCTTATCATATGCTTGGCTAATAAGTCTATTTGTGTCATCATTTTGTCCATGGTCTCATCCATCTCTTCAACCTTTCTCCACATCTCATTGTTTAAAATAGATGTGGTCACTCTCGAGGTAGGAATATCAGCCTCCCTTGTGTGCCAAGCTTGGTTAGTCTTGGTTATTCTCTCTAAAGAGCCGAGGCATGAGTGAATTGTTGGTCCATGAAGATACCACCCTCGAGGTTATTGGCCATGGACTTGTTCATAGAGTTTAAATATCTATAAGAACTTTGTAGCAAGACATCATTCGATAATCCATGGTTGGGAAACAACAATAGTTTATTCTTAAACCTCAAACATGCCTCATGTGAAGGCTCGTCAGGGAGTTGGAAAAAGTTGGTAATCTCATCCCTCTGCTGCATTATCCTTGATGGAGGGAAAAATCTACTTGTGAACGCTTCTACCAACTCAACCCAAGAGGTGATCGACGCACTCGGTAATTCTTCTAACCACGTCGTGGCTTCCCCTGTTAGAGAGAAGGGGAATAGGCGAAGTCGAATAGATTCTTGGGGAATAATTTGGAATATGAAAGGTTGGCATATCTCCATAAAGTTGCGGATGTGCCTATTTGCATCTTCGTGTGCTGCTCCTCTAAACATCCCCTTCATTTGTATAATATAGAGCATGGTGCTAGTGATGTGGAATACCATGTTTCCAACCGTGGGGGGTAGGCGGATTGCACCTACTCTCCCTTGAACTATGGTTTCATTGGTTGCTTCCATGAACCCATCGACACTACCATTGTCACCCACTTCGCTCATGGGCTGCCTGTGCAATGGCTAAAGATAACAAACCAAATAAAAAGAATAAACACTCTACAATGCGATTTCAGTTCAATCAAAAAGGCTATTCAAACACAAATCCCCGGCAACGGTGCAATTTTTGATAACGCTCAAATGTACTTTCCAAGATGGAGGTATTGCCGATTGTTAAGCAAAACAAAATTTATATTACCCGACAGGAGTCAGGGTCGATTCCACGGGGAATTGAAGCTTAGCCAAAGAGATTGTAGAAAAGATTTCATAACCAAAGAAAATTGTCCAAACAATGAATAATGTAAAAAAAGGAGAATTGGGAATCTCTCACAATTCAATTCCAAACCAAACAATAAAGTAAATGCAAGGTGTAAACAAGAGAGGACGATTGAGGATGTGTTTCTGATAGGACTCGAATATGAGTCAAGGTACTTGCTTAATTGCATAAATTCCTACTAAATAACATAGGTAGCATTCGTTTTAGGCATGATTGTTAATCTCTTGATCACACAACCATTCATCCAATGGTGTTCGTTTAAGCACCATTGTTTAGGCATAAACCAACCAATATAGGCTTGGGGATGCCACATTATTTCTAGCTTAGACCCTTAAATGAGTGTTTCCGGTGAATTGAGCTATTTCTAGCCTCAATCTAAGTGGAATCTCAAGTACCCATTAGAAATTTCACATCCAAAATCATGAACCCCTTTGTCAAGCAAGAACACAATCAAGTAAATTAAATCAATATTTGCAACCACCAATTTTAGAGTTAAAATATGGTGAAATCACTAAACCCATATTATATTAGCAATTATAAACACAAATAAGCAATACCCATACGCTTTTATGAAGTACCCATAATCAACACATCCCTAGACAAGGAAACTTAGCCACTCATGCCAAAGGAAGAAGAAAATATACCTATAGGGAAATTCAAATTCCTTTTCACTAATTGTAGCAAGAATCCAATATCCAAGCTCGAATTTACAAGTCCACGATTGAAGATTGAGAGAATGGATTGAAACCCTCTTTCTTGTCTTGGGAGAGAAACTTTCTTCAAAAACTGAAAACTCTTTAAAAACTATGAAAAAATATGCCTAAATTGGGTTTTAGAATGTTCCCAAATCGTCACATCAAATTAGACAAAAACTCCCTTCGAGAGTTGTGTAGCACGACGTGAATTTCGCACGTTATCTTGTGCAAATCACACAGCTTCATACAAGTAAAGCAGTGACTCAGGCGACTTCCAGTTGCCATGCAAAGTGGGGTGCGATTCCCACCAGGCCCTGTGCGTGTCGCACAACGGCGTCACCCTCTAACAAATCCTTCTCTTCTCTTCTGAGCTTCATGCAGAGGAACATGCAGACCACCCCTTGCGTTGTGCATGTCACACGAGGTCTGCACCTCATGGTAGAATCGTTGTCTCTTCCGATCAAATTTACACTTCAAATCCTTTTGAGCTCTTTTGGGTCCATTTCCTTGTTTTCATTCCTAGGACAGGATAACCTGCATTTATGTCAATAAAGGCCATAAGAACCTCTAAATCTTATCAAACATGGCAATAATTCATGAGTAAAGGCTTAATAAGTTGGTAGATTACTGACTTATCACCTGACCTTAAATATATCTTAGAAAACACAACTGAACCTTAGAGCTGATCAAACAAGTCATATGTACATGGCATCAGATACTTATTTTTCACAGTCACCTTATTCAGCTATCGATAATCAATACACATCCGCATTGAACCATATTTCTTTTTCTCAAAAAAAACTGGGGCACCCCAAGGCGACACACTTGGCCTAATAAAACCCTTAGCTAACAAGTCCTGAAGCTGAAACTTAAGCTCCCTCAACTCAGCTAGAGCCTTACAATATAGAGTAATGGAAATGGGCCTGGTACTGAGCTCTAACTCAATGGAAAAGTATATGCCATGCTCAAGTGGAAGTCTTGGCAAGTCGGCCAGTGTAATAACCCAAAAATTATAGGCTAAGAC
This sequence comes from Jaltomata sinuosa, assembly GCA_003996215.1. Taxonomy (NCBI): domain Eukaryota; kingdom Viridiplantae; phylum Streptophyta; class Magnoliopsida; order Solanales; family Solanaceae; genus Jaltomata; species Jaltomata sinuosa. The sequence goes on along the minus strand of QJPP01000610.1, from coordinate 407,017 downwards.
CCGAACCATTTCCATGAGTGTAATAATCATTTTTCTAGTGTAGTGAGTACTTTGGATGTGAATCATGATCATAAGAAACTCCTCTTAACAAGTTAAGTTGAAAGCACCCCAACCAAAATAGTTTTCATGTAAGACTAAACTAGGGTCAACTTCAAATGATCATTACTCCAAGAATATGAAGAGTTAGGTGGTCTAGTACCCACCAAATTAAAGATCACTTAACGCCAAAAATCATGCATTAATATGAGTCCAGAGTAAAATTTTATTAACGTTTTACTAAAATATAGCTATCTATAAAAAAGATAGACCGTATCTACGAGATCTATCTATGGCTCATGGATCAAACCATGACCCATGGTATGAGTCCGTGAAACCAAACCTGCAGATCAATTTTTGGCTTGAGATTCAGGAGGTTATTCCATGGTTCATGGATCAAACCACGGATCATGGTTTCACCTCATGGAAATTAGTTCAGAGGCCAGAAAAGTGGTCTGAGAACCCTGACTGTCCATTCCACGGGCCGTGGTTCATGCTCGTGGAACACGACGACGAGCATTTTTCAGCAGTTTTACTTAGTTTTATCAAGGGTATTTTAGAATTATCCCTCCTTGATTTTAATTCCAATACTAAGTCATTTTAGCCTCATTTAAGTGGGATTTAAAGGGAGTTATGACTAAGTTCCCTCATTCTCTCAATTAGAAATCCTAAGTCACAAAAGAAAAGAAAGAAGGGCGTTCTCTCAGGAGTCCAACTAGGGTTCTTCTCCAAATCTTCTGAACGTCCAAACTTCAGTTCAAGATTATCCATTCAACATGTATGTGGGATTTCAATGAGGGTTTCCATTTGCCCTCATTCCCAAAGTTTCAGATTTCAGTATTATTTTACCAAGTTATGATTCTAGGGTTCTTACCTAAACAAGTGTTTTACTATGAGTTTGATTTCTTGATTATTCTACATGAATACTATCCTTGATAGAATGATTTTTACATGAATCCTGTAATTAGATTTCAAAACCCTAGATATTAGAAGAAGCAAATTTTAGCCTGATTTCACCCAACTATGAATCTTTTTACAAAATTGAATTCCTTATGATACAATATATTTCACGTATATGTTTAAGTGATGTATGGAGTTTTACTTATTTTTTTCTTAAGATCCCTGGAATTTAGATGAAACAGACTTAGCTTGGATTTGCAGTATCTTCTGCATGCATTAACTTTCTTTTCAAGAACTTTGACCAAAATTGAAGTATTTTCTCATGAACTAGGTTCCTTCCGAGTTCAACTCAGATTTCTAGTATTGAGTTTTAAACAGAATTTAGCCAGCTTTTAGTTTACATCTTTTCAAAAACTAATGATTTCAGACTAGTCTATTTCTAACACAATATTCCAGAAATTCAGTTTAAATGAGCTACCATAACTAGTTTTGGGAGTATTACTTAGTACCGAGTTTGACTAGGGTTCAACATACCCTAAAGTCCCAAAACTTTGTGCCACCATTGGTTTATTTATCCCCTCAGTTGGGCATTAGAACTAGTGATCATACCAGTCATGCCTTTAGAGCCTGGCAAGGTATATTGGGTCCTTTCGATGGGGCATATACATCGGACTCCATGTTTAACTCACGTGGTTTATGTTGGTTAACAGACAGTCCCAATGATTTAGACTCAGTAGTTGTGTACTAGGCCCTCGTTTCAGTTTTACATCTTTTAATCATATTTTTTAGAATATCCTTGCATTTCAAATTTTATGCATAATATGTTTAGGCCTGAGTACTATAGATTAAATTTATAGTTTTAAACAACTTATCAGTATTTTGAGTATGCTTAGTTATCTTATAGTTTATATAACTCACAGTTACAGTTCGAAATTTTTTTATACTCTCTTCAGTAAAAGAGCCCATATTTAACAGTTTTGACTTATGCATTCATATACGTTAATACTTAGTCCAGTTTTCAGTCATGCTTTCATTATAAACGTATTTATCATGATTTCAAAGTTAGTACATATCTCACATGCTCAGTACATTCAAAGTACCAATTGCATACCTTCTTGTGCTGCATCCTTTCATGATGCAGGTTTAGTGCTAGCTCCCAAGATCATGGTTAGACAAATCACATCTTCCAGCCTGTAGGTGATGAGTTCTCCTTATTCGAAAACTCAAATCAATTAGTAATTATAACAGATTATCTCAGTCAGTAATCATTGATTAGATACAGTTGGGGTCATGTCCCGGCTAACTATAGTCAGTGTTAGTATAGGCTTCATAGACAGTAAGTCAGAACAATTTTATTCAATTCCACTTTTCTTTTCTATTACAATACAGTATTGTAAATATTTTATATAGTGATTCATTAAACAAGTTATTCCATAGTTTTGGTTCTACAAAAATGTTATTTTTTAGTTTAAATGTTTTATCTCGTTGCTCATGAGATATGCCAATATGAAGGTTTAACTTGGGGCCACTTCTGGTTCCAGGTACTGTGTTACATCCAGGGTGTAGGCTCAGGGCATGAAAAACTTGGTATCAGAGCATGAAGTTTAAGTTTCCTAGAATATCTATGAAGTCGTGTCTAGTAGAGTCTTACAGAATTGTATGGCGACGTCTGTAATTTTCTTCGAGGGGCTACAAGGAATTTAGGAAACGTTTCCCTTCTTTCATACTCAAGATCGTGGAGTAAAATTGTCCCTTAAGAATCTTTTGCAGATTTGTGCATTAATGCAATTCCTCCAATCATGCCTTACCTTTGAGGTGGTGGAAACAATTAAGTTTAGATTCCTATCAGTGAAATTCTCTCAGATAGAGTCATCAGAAGGTTAAGAGACTGCACAAGGCCTTGAGAGGAGCCCACTAGTGCATTGAGTCCATTGATTCAAAAGCATGTACCCTCTTTTGCTCGTGCAGTTGAGCCTATAGCAGGATGTGCTCTCACATACCCTTCCAGAAACATTACTACAAATGGTGCCATAACCAAAAAGGTATAGTTCCCTAAATATTTGCGTAGTACAGTCACTCAAGAGTTAGTGTGAATTAAGATGTTATGGGCGATAAGTAGCAGAATAACCCCAGAGCTAGGTGTATGGATTCAAAAGTATAATATTTGTAAGATTGGGATTGAGATGAACGGAACTCTATAGCCATAATCATCTTAGAGAATATTTAAACTAGGTGAAGAAGATCCTTGAATGGTAGAAGGGTAGATGTGTATCTAGAGTGGTATGTTGTGGCATGGTGTACAAAAATTCTATGGTGCAATGTGTGAATAGTTTAGAATTCTCAGGTTTCTAATTATGGGAAACCTAAGGTATAGTATATGGTGTTCTTAGATATGAATTCAGCAGATTACAGATAGATGATGTTGAGTTTCTTAGTATGGTTTTAATTCAGTTGATTTGGGTGGATTTGAAATTAAAGATGTGATGTTAGTAGATGAATAAGCGAAGGCCAGATTGCAAAGTTTTAGAAAAAGTGGTTAGGTGCGCCAGTAAGAGTATAAGTCCTCTAGTGATAGCCTTAAGGGTAAAGAGAAATCTAAGAGATGCCCCAGAAGCAGACTTAGCAAGGGTATAGCATCTTCAGTTACAACCTATAAGAGAGAGTTTAGCATCCAAGAGTACACTGATACACCAACTTTAAAAGATGTAGTTGATTATAGCCTTGTTTGGGAGAGAGATTCACAAACTTACAATCTCGAGTTAAGGGTGAGATGATAGAATAAAGAACAAAGTCCAGTCTTGCAACTAAACTAGTATAGAATTCTAGAAAGAGTTATGATGGTATATCGATCCATTCTTATTCCCGCAGATTTCCTAGTACCTCAGTCAAGATGAAACTATACTCAGATGTATTTCTGTCATACTCATGGCTAAGTTCATGCACTCCATGTAGATTCATGTCCATGCTCAGCTCCTAAAACAAACAGAAAACTTCTCCAGATAACGATTCTAGTCTTACTCTAGGATTCTATAAATCCCAGCTTTATGCCATGAGACTCGTTATTTATGTAAAATCATGCCTCACAGTATGCTCAGTTCTATGCAATCAATCCAGTCATCAAGATATGCCTTGATGGCTAATGAAACCATGTTACATCATGTATATGCTCAGACTAGATTTCTTGAATAGTTCATGATTATGATTTCCTTACTCTAACCATACTACATATGTCCAGAATGTGATAAACCCAGGCCCTTGCACTTAACTTATCAGACCTTACCTTGAGTGGCTAGATCACGCTAAGTGTAAGTCAAGACTGATCAATATTCTTTCATATGTGATGCTCATGCTCCCACTTTATTCCTTTAGTGATATTGGCCTATGTTGTCATAGGTGTTAGTTAAGGGAGCTAAGTAGTAGCGTAGATGGGAAGTAGTATATTTTTCCTTTTTGTTGTACTAGTTCCACCTTAGCTTGTAGGTGTGGATGAGTTGCGAGGTAAGGATCATTCATGTGTAATAGTTAGATGAGAAATTTCGGTATGTCTCTTGGTAGAAGTTCTTGAAGATGCAGCTTCTAGATATGCTAGGGAAGAGGATAAATGTTTTAGATAGTGTCAGCTAAAAAGAAATCATTAGATGATCATAATTATAGTCTTGAATATTGTGGTGAAATATATATGGGTTTTTGTTTTGCGCGACTAGTGACCCATTGATTAAAAGCTCAAGGTTAGTTGATTTTTATATTAAGAAGAAATATCATTCTTGGGAGATAACTCTAGATGCAAGAGATTCAGTCAAGATAGGCTTGCAGATGGTAAAAGAAGGTGGTTAGACTCAAACTTCAGCATCTATATATGCACAGGTGAGAATTTTAGTTTAGTGTAGTTAAAAAGGCGTTCATAAGCTTAAAAGTGGTCAACTGCATTGTTTAAGGCGGGAATAGTCTTGTTCTTACTCCCTGCCCAGGGTGTTCATACCTTATGTCCAGTAGCTTCATCTAGCAAGATAGTAGACTCGTCATATTAGATAGTTCAGACCTACCAAAAATCATTCCTAAGGCTAGAAGGCCCTACGTTCAGTTCAATCCTTGGCACTAAGTTCAAGTAAGAGAGAATAGTCTTCTCATACATTTACTCCTCTGAGTTTTACATTCCTTTGACTTAATCACGAATTCTAAGAATGCGTTCATTCTCAATAAGTTTCAGCTGAGTCCCTACTCTTAATACATACCAGTTATCATGTTGGATATTCAGATTCATATTCCATCAGTGTTCTTATGCTCTCAGTATGCATACAAGTCTCACTAATCCATCTTAGTTCATATTTAGTCAGAAATCAATTACCATGTCAGCACACCAGCCTTTAGAACTAAGTTGGTGGGATTGCAGCTCTTTCCCTACCACCTCAGCCTAGTTAGTCTTCATTTGAGGATGAATGATACCAAGGGGGAGATATTGTAACAACTCAAAAATTATAACCTAAGACCCAAACCATTTTCATGAGTGTAATAATCATTTCCTTAGTATGGTGAGTGCTTTGGATTTGAATCATGTTCATAAGAAACTCCTATGAAACTAGTTAAGTCAAAAGCACTCCAACCAAAAAAGTTTTAATGTAAGACTAAACTAGGGACAACTTCAAATGACTATTACTCCTAGAATATGAAGATTTAGGTGGTCTAGTACCTACCAAATTAAAGATCTCTAAATCTTCTTTCTAACGCAATCAATCGTGCATTAATATGAGTCCGGCGTAAAAGGTTATCAATATTGTACTAAAATGTGTTTGTGTGTAAAAATGACAGATAGTATCTACGAGAGCCATCTAAGGGTCGTGGATCAAACCACGACCCATGGTTTGAGTCCGTGAAATCAAACCTACAGATCGGTTTTTGGCTTGAGATTCACGAGGTTTATCAACGGGTCATGGATCAAACCATGGATCATGGTTTCACCTCATGGAAATAAGTTCAGAGGCCAGAAAAGTGGTTTGAGAACCATGACCTCAATCCACGAACCGTGGTCCATTCCACAGGCCGTGGTTCATGCCCCTGTAACCTGACGATGAGTATTTTTCAGAAATTTTACTTAGTTTTCTCAATGGTATTTTAGACTTTTCCCACCTTCATTTTAATTCCAATACTAAGTCATTGTAGCCTCTTTTAGGTGGGATTTAAAGGGAGTTACGACTAAGTTCCCTCATTCTCTTAACTAGAAATTCTTAGTCAGAAAAGAAAAGAAAGAAGGGCGTTCTCTCTGGCTTCCAACTAGGGTTCTTCTCCAAAGCTTCCAAACCTCCAAGCTTTAGTTCAAGATTCTCCATTAAACAGGTATGTGGGTTTCAATGAGGGTTTCCTTTTGCCCTCATGCCCAAAGTTTCAGATTTCCGTATGATTTTTACAAGTTATGATTCTAGGGTTCTTACCTAAACAAGTGTTTTACAATACGTTTGATCTCTTGACGATTCTACATGACTACTATCTCTGTTAGAATGATTTTTATATGAATTCCTGTAATTAGATTTCAAAACCCTAGATTTTAGAAGAAGCAAATTTTAGCCTGATTTCACCCAACTATGAATCTTTTTATAGAATTGAATTCCTTATAATACTATATATTTACCCTATATGTTTAAGTAATACTGTATGAAATTTTATGGATATTTTTCTTATGATCCCTGGAATTCAGATGAAACAGACTTAGCTTGGATTTACAGTATCTTCTGCATGCATTAGCTTTCTTTTCAAGAACTTTGACCAAAATTGAAGTATTTTCTCATGAAATATTTTCTCATGAACAATCCAAAATCACTCAGTGAGGGGATAACCAGTCCATGCCAAGAATCACATCAAAATCTAGCATATCTAAAACCATCAAGTTAGCCCATGTATCAAGATCACCAACAACTATCAAGATGGATCGAACAACCCGATCCACAAATAATGAATTGCCTATCGGGGTAGAAACAGATACATGAATAGATAATGGCTCACTAGAAAACCCCAAACAAGGAACAAGGTAGGGAGGTACATACGAACATGAAGATACAGGATCAAACAATGTTAAAGCTGACTGGCGGCAGACAAAAATTGTACCTATGATCACCGCATCTGAGGCCTCTGCCTCTGATATACCAGGGACCACATAGAACTGATGCCAACCACCACATGACTAACCTCTATCTCGACCACCTCACCTGCCATGTTGGGTACCACCTCTACTAGGGACACCACCTTCTCTGACCGGTGCCTACACTAACCTCAAAGGCTAATCTGACTGACCGGCTGACTAAGTTGTACCATGCTAGGGGCACTCCCTCGCATAGTGACCAATGATACAACACTCATTGCATGGCCTTGATAGCCTACCCTGACGAGATAAACTGGTTGAACCAGTATGGCCACCATGGCTTGATGCCCTAGATATTATACCCCTTGATGGCTGACCACTATGACTCTGATCAAACTGATGCCTAAATGAAGTCTGAATTGATGCCTGAACTGGTCAGCTAGACTGAACTTGATGCTGCTATGGCTGATACCCTCAACCCCACTGACCTGCACCTCTATTGTCAAAATATGAACCACTGTAACTGCCCTGATGGCATGGGCTCTGATCTCTAGGCCTGGGCTTATGATGATACAAATACTCCATGGTATGGACATGGTCTACTATAGCAAGAAATGGTCTCCCACTGGGAAGTAGTATCTCTGTAGTTTATCAATTTGTTTACAGTAGTATCTCCCACTGGAAAGTAGTATCCCTAAATGGAGCCAAATAGTGAAAATGGGTCTCATACTCGACCACTAACATAGATACATGCATCAATCTTGTAAACTGCTCTCTACAATGGAAATGGTCACTCAGAGATAAGAACTTGGCCATAAAGGCCTCATAGAACTCTCTCCAAGTCAACTGAAGAGACTGAGTCGGTCTGCAAGCTACCTAGGCCCTCCAGCAAACCTTAGCTGGGCCCTCCAGATGATAAGTAGTATAACCAACCCCATGAGTATCCAATGAAACAAAATGATAAGGCATCTCCTCAGAAGTAGAAATAATGTCATAAACATCCTGACGAGGTGCACCGGAGAACCTCGATGGAGACAATCTCAGAAATTGGCCCAAAACCTTCTGCTCAAAATGTATCATAACTGGGGGTGGAGCAAGAAACTAAGCAATCATAGGCAGTGACATAACCTATGCTAGGGAGTCACATTAGCCGGCTGCACTCCTGAACACTAAACACCCAGGGCTACCCCCTTAGCGGATGTCTGTGCTATATCTGATGGCTAACCCCTAACCATACCTAGTAACTGAAGAAGTGAGCTTCAGATATCTTACAAAGGAGCTATGGCTAGCGCTAATATAGATGCTGGTACTGGCTCTTCTGGCACCTGACTATAGCACAACATGAGTCTCCACGTGTCAATAGTGATAGCTCACACTCGGATCTACACCAGAAGATATAGAAGTGTAGTATGAGCACGAATTACAAAGCAACAGGTACCCAAGAGGCATCACAGGATGACTGAGCATATATAAAATATAAAAGCAGTAATAGAAGATAAGAAGGAACTAGTCACAGAAACATATAGAGGAAAACATAGGGAAGCTAGAAACGGATAGAAGGCAAGGAGAATACATAAGTACTATGCTAACCACAAAATATATATCACAGAATACAGGTGAAAAGAGTAGAGAACGCACCTGATTTCTTGTAACAACAATATATACAGAGATTTTAAGAACATGGCAGTATATTGGTCACCTCAAATAAAGGGAAAGAAGGAAAATAACTAAACATAATTATGCTGACAATAAACCTCACAAGGTAAGGATGATTGAATAATAACCCAGAAGTAGCTATAAAATTAACAAGCACTACAATAGGAGCGAGTAAACTAATCGACTTATAGTCCCAATGGGAACCCATACACCTGAGGAACATATACAAGTGAAGACAAACCCTTCGACATCCCATACTACCGGAGCGTACAATCAACAAAACAACAAATAAGGGTGGAATCGTGAAACCAATTAATGATGTGATATGCCATGCCAGTGGTACCATATGCACATCCTATGGCACCCATATGCCTAACAAGTAGGACCCATGAAAGGCTTCTCCCGTATACCTCTACTCCCCCGTATAGCCCTCCTCCGACACTCTTGTCCCATAGCCCCTAGTTTGGATCGACAAGGTCCATGGAGGTCTCCGAGATAACATATAAACTCTCTATATCAGTAACCATGTCCAGAATCTATCTGGGACTAAAATTAGTAAAAAGTCATATCCAGCGCTTCGGCCTAGCTGAGCCTAGTATCGTTATAAATCAGTAGAAAAACAAGTTTAGAAATCCAGGCCAGCCGAGTCTAGATCAGTGTAAAAAACAATTACAAATCTCTTTTACTTAAAGAAGATCCTTAAAACCAGTTTAAATCCATTTAAAACCATTTATAACTGAAAAAGGTCCTTCGAGGCCATGCAAGGTTTAGAAAACTGGTGATAGTTAGGCCCGCAACCATAATAGTAATAAATATTAATGTAGAAAACTCATTTTTCATGATAATGGTGATATGATCAAACACAAGAAATAGCCCACTGGCTCACAATAAACCTACCAGCCCTACACAGGCTCAATCCGCTCTTCAGCACAAATCGATATCCGGGACTAACATACATTTCCCAAATCCCACCATCTATGGTCCAAGGTGAATACAAAGTACACACAGGGCCATAAGGGGTAATAATACTAAACAAGTTCAAATACTAAAGCAAACTAGAAAATAAGACGGACATAATGAAAGCGGACAAGGTCTGGGGGGCCAACCTAGTAAACCAAACCAAAAGATGCTAGATAGTACAATTATATTCTATATAATCAAAGTCTAAGGTGGGTAAGCCATAACCTACCTGACGCCCAATCACAAGCCGCTGGAAAGTCGATGCCCGAGCCCGAAATACTCCGAGAAGCCTCGAATAGCTTTCAAAATATCAAAAATAACATCTACTCGTCAATACAAAGCTAATGATACCCATAATGCTAATAATTTAGCCGGGTCAAAAGCAGGCCAGTAGGCCTCATGACCCAAAGCTAGAAACAAAAGTTACCACGAGGTTTCCAAAGTTAGTTGGAGCTCATACAAGAAAATTGAGCAGAAAATGAGTAAAGGAAAGGCCTTAATCAACCCATAGATGAATAGAGATAAAAAAATATGAAATTTTACATAACCAAGATTAAAACTGGAGAATTATGTACCACAAAGGGAGGGAACAAGGTCAACAAGCTGAAACCTGTGCCTCAACAAAATATCAGCCCCAAACAAGAAGCTAAACACAAGAATCAACCCCCAAGATAAGTTAAGAACATTAATGGAAGCTAGCCATGGCTATGGAAGAATTTGAGAAGAGGAACTTACCATATCGGAGAAGGAAATGATAAAATCCTCTAATTGATGAATTCCCATGGCTAGGATATGATTAGGCCCTGAATTTGGTATGAGAAAAGGGTCTAGAGTGCGAGGGAAATGAGTAGAATAGTTGAAAATTCAAGGAACAAGATTTGTATATTGTAGGTAGCAGAGTTGCACGGTCATGATCGCAAGGCGCGGTCACGCTAAAGGAGGTGGCAGGAGCACTGACATACTCGCGGTCCCCAGGAGAAATTACACTGGAGGAGCAATAGGGGAACCTGTGCGATCATGGTTCTAAGGCACAATTACGCTAAAGGAGGAAAGCGCCAAGGGAGCAATCGCGGTGACCCTGCGCGATCGCGCTGAGCACTACTCAGCTGCTGAATATCTGTAATTTTTGAAACACTCCCCCGGGGTTTTTGGGCATAATCGAAACTTGATACACCCAAACCAAACATTTAACTAGAGAGGAAACAATTTTCTAGACTCAAGGCAAACTCCATTGTTTGAGGTAAGTAATCCGTAGAACTCTTAATTTGTTAATTAATTATCTTTCTTAGACCTTAGGCAAAGGATTAATGGTTGATTTCTTACAATTAATCCCTAGAAGTATGAAATTGGGGAAGAACCCTATGGATAAGTGTGAAATCACCAAGGTTTATCTTAAATTGTGTTTTTATGAGTTTTAGCATGAAATTATTAGTTTTTAACATGTTTAAGTCTTATGGGGAACCTTGGGTTCCATAAAGATGAAACCTTTAGGCTTAGAAATGGTTGAAAAGCTATTAACTAGATTAGAAACCTTGAGTTTTTGAACTTATGAATGTAATAGGTATACTTAGTAGTTAATTAACCCTTGGAGTTCAATAGAAACCTTATTTAACGGTAGAATGATTGTGTTTGATTCCCAAAGCCTGGAATGAAGGGTAATTAACTAATTACTATTATATTACTGTTATTCTAGACATTGTGCATTCCGGAGAGTTAGAAAAGGACAAGGCAGTGGTGAACTAGCTCGTTGGTGGTGTATCTTCATTCGAGGTAGGTTATAGTTTGAATTAGAGTTAAGAATCACATTATTGCGTGTTTGTACTAAAATTGTATAACCTGTGATTAGTCTTCAGACTTGGTTGTAATATATATACTTTCCTTATTTTGCTCTATGAATAGGCTAAGTAAATAGGAAGTGATAAGTGAGCTGAAATTACTAAGTATGAATAGTGTATTAGGCACTGAGTATGTTCGTGCGAATATGAGTCTGAGAAAATAGTTATATGTATGTTGTTATTGATATATTTGATATGGAGCGGTTATCACACTGGTATGGTACCTGGACACCTAGGGTCCCCTGCAGGTCATGACTAGTAGGTAGAAATAAGACCCATAGCATGTATGTACACCGTTTTTACCTTATTTTGTATTATTGAATTTCTTACTATGATGAGTTGGCTGAGAACTGAGGTGAGACTAGAAATACAAGCTTTATGAGCAAAGATTGTTGGATATAGTGATAAGTGAGATAGTTGTTGAGTATGATTACTCCTTTTCCCTCTTATGGTGCTATTCTATGAATTGTGAACTTGAAATTGGTTACTATTGAATTGACTTGAAAGATTATATGTTGGTTTCTTATATGCTAAGTGTTGGAGTCCTGTCACTTGATATATGTTTTACAGCTTTCATGTATATTATTGGGTCGGCCTATGATACCTACTAGTACATTGTATGTTGTACTGATATTACCCTGTGTTATTCTTTTTTGGAGTACATATTGTGTTCCAGAGCCTGACACTCTACCTAGGCTAGAGTGGAGAGATCGATTGCAGATCCAAGGGTGCACACTTCTTTTCAGGCTGCCATAGATCCTCCACGAGTTATTTTCCTTCTTCCGGACAATGGAACTCTACTACTTTTAATGCTCTTAAATCATGTTGGACATCTTAGACTATGTTGGTATATAAATTCTGGATGTTAACTTTCAGTTTTTGGGAATATATTTAGTTTAATGTTTTTTTGCATATTTTTTTATTATTTAAATAGAACTTGATTTATTTTTTACTTAAGTGAAAAATTATCTACCTTAGCTTAATTTTGTTTAGTCTGAGAATTGGGTTGGGTTATTTGGTTCTCCCACCAGAGGGTTATCGTGGGTGCTAATCATGGCCCCGTCTTGGTCCTGACATAAGGTTGTAAAATGATTAGTGGTGTACTAAGGTGTGTGATTTATAGCATCCACAAGTGAATGGATTGATATTGGTCGGTAAAGAAAGTTGTCTACATGGGTTTAGATCAGAATTCAGGTTGTCACTATAAGGCTATAATTATGGTGGTGGATTATATAATGTATGGATTGGTAAGATAAGAACTTTTGAGAATGTCAATTATAGGGGGCTTGAAAGGACTTGTGCATGGGAAAGCACATGTGTTGCAAAATTTATCATTTTGAGATGTGATAGGGTATAATAAAGTTATTCACTCGAGGGTTTTGGTTTAGAGTAAGAGGTAATATACCATGGGACGTTCATCAAATAATACAGAATGGTAAATGAGTTAGAGAAAAAGGCAAAAGGCTCTTATATTGGAAAATTAAAAGTTTTCAGAATTATATGAAGTTCTATTAGCATTGCATGATTGGTACAAGTTGAGAAATGTGAGACATCATATATAGATCCTTGGTGCAGAGTTGAAGGTTTGTGTGGATTTCACCCTTTGTGTAATGACCCTTCCAGTTATTCCTGTGTTTTTGCTTTATTTGTACTGTTAGAGCTTGCCTGCAGTGGACCCAAGTCATTAATAGCTTGCTGGGACCGGTGGTTCAGTTCCTAGCCATTCGTTCGGTTTTTATGGCCGTTTCCTTATTTTTTAGCTTGAACTTAGGATATCATTGGCTTTGGTCAACATTCTTGGTAAGCATGGTCAAAATTGAATTTAGACAGCTCCGTTAGCTCTAAAACATGAATTTTTGTCTAGTTGGACCTTTTGTCAGGGCCTGGGAACTTTTGATATGATTCTATCTCACTTTTTGAGATTTCAGGCGTTGGAGTTAGAAGTTTGACTTTGGTCAACTTTAGATGATTGGAGCATTATATTCAAAATCTAATAATTCCATCAGCTCTGGAAATCTGAGTTTGGGTTAGGCAGGTGGTTGGTTCAGGTCCCGGGTGAGCCGGGCTCATTTTGGGTGTTTGGTTTATCATAACTAATGGTTACTTGGGTCAACATTCCTCTAAAATGACCTCGTATGGAAGTTTCATCAATTCTGTTGAGTCCAAAATATAATTTCCAGTCTAGTAGCATGTTTGGTTGGGGAGTATCTAGTTTCTATTACGCCCGGAACACCCCGTAAAAGTCTTTATTTTTGCTGGTTTTCTGCAGCAGGCATGTGTTCAGTGCCAGGGAAGCGCGATCGCGCTAGCTTGCTGCTCCCCTCTAGTGCCAACAACTCCCCTTTGGTGCGATTGCACCTATGTACTCCAGCCCCGTTCAGCGCAATTGCACTGGGCCAGTGTGATCGCACTGGTCTACAACCTGCAATATAAAATCCCTTATCCTCAAAATTTCATTCCATTTCATCATTTCTCTCTCACTCCAAATCAATTCCTCTCACCAAAAACTTATTCCAAATCAATTTCCAGCCTTGTAGTTTCATCAATTGGAGGATTTCTCATTTCCTCTTCTTTTGGTAAGTCTTCTTCCTTGAAAATTCTTCTTTTCCATGGCAAAACCACCATTAATGTCCTTATCGTAAGATTGAGGTTTCTTGGCTGCTTTTAGCTGCTGGTTGGGGTAATTGTTCGTGCTTGTGCATGTATCGCCTCATAGATTTGCTCCCTCCTTTCGTGGTAAGTAAATTCTTCATTTGAATTCTTGATTTTACAAGTTTTTGCTTGTTTCCCTCTTCTTCTATGGGCTGTTTTGGTTCCTTTATTTACTCATTTTCTGCTTATTTTTGGAGCATGTACTCCTGGGAATGATGGAAACGTCATGGTATTTTTTGTTTTCGACTTTGGGTTGTGAGACCCACGGGCCTGCTTGTGACCTAAATTTTGACCTGGCTAAACTTTTAGAGATATTGGTATCGTTAGTCTTGTTTTGATGCATATATTATCTTCTTGATAGTGTGATTACTTTTTGAAACTTCTCAGAGATGTTCAGGCTTGGACAACATTATTCCACCAGCTTGTCTTTAGACAACAAGTAGGTTACAATTTCCTCTTTCTAGACTCTGTGTAGGCTATAATTATACTAATTAGCATCCTTGGGTTGGGTGTTTATTAGCTTGGCACCCAGACCTTGTCCACTTCATTTTTGTCTGTCTTATTTCACTCGTGTCATGTAGTATTCATTTTAGTTGGTAGTATTACCCTTATCGCCCTGCGTGGCCTTGTTTATGCCTATGGACCATAGATGGAGGGTTATTTTGGAATGTATGTGAGTCTTAAACATCGGTATCTTGATTGTAGGGCTAGTTATATATGTTATAGAGCGATTAGATTGTGTAGGGCCGATTGATTGATTATGAGCCGTTGGACTATTGATTGTGTTTGAGCAGGCCATTATCATTTATATAAAGAGATTTTCTGCATGTTTTACTACTATTTTGGCTGCGAGCCTATGATAAATGGTTTTTTGAACCTTTTATGGCCCCGAGGGCCTATTTTCGATAAAATGGTTATAAAGGGTTTGGAACTGGTTTTATGGATCTTCTTGGGGTAAGAGAGATTAAATGATGATTTTATCCACATTTTTCATACTTATACTAGACTCCGCTGAGTAGTAGTGATAGACTTGTTTTACTACTATTTTTAGACTCAGATACACCCTGGGCACCCTTTGAGGGGATTTTGAGACTTGATTATTGATTTAGGCTCAGATAGGCCCCGAGCACTCATTTCTAGATTTTGGTTACTGGTTTAGGCTCGGATACACTCTGGGCAATTATATTAGATATTTTGACATTCTGAGAGTAAGTATGTGGTCGAGGACCTCCATATACCTTGCCGATCTGGACCAGGGGCTACGTGCTGAGTGTGACAGAGGAGAGGTATATGGTGCAGTTGAGGTATACAGGGTCATCTTTTCATGGATCCTACCTACAAAGCATATCGACGCCGAAGGAGGTACATACAATACTAAGGTTACACCTAGGTTTCATACTATTGAATCATATCATTCATTTGTGTATGATTCCACCCTTGTTTGCTGTTTGTTGAGTGTACGCTCCAGTAGTATGGGATGCCAGAGGGTTTGCTTTCACATGTATGTGTTTCTCGGGTGTATGGGCGCCCATTGGGACTGTAGGTAGATTTATTTTTATTATCCTATCGTAGTACTAGTTCTTTTTATGGTTACACTTGGATTCTTATTCGATTATTCGTATTCTTATTCGATTATTCGTATTCGAGAGCTGTGTTATTAGCTTGAATTGATTAGTAGTATTATTTCAAGCACGATTATGTCCTTTGCTTTCCTTCCTTCCCTTTTTACTTGAGGTTACCGATATACCACCTATTTTCATAAACTCTCTGTATATATATTATTTTTCCAAGGACCCCAGGTGCGTTCTCCTTTCCTTTACCTGTGTTCTATTCATGTATATATCTTCTGTGGCTAGCATAGTTTGATTATATTCTCTGGTATTCTATCTATGCTAGTTTCCGTGTACTATTCTTTGTTTGCTTATGTGGCTATCTTCTTTCATTCTGCTATTTACTGCTATTATATCTTATTTGCGCTCGGTCAGCCTATGATGCGTATTGGGTGCCCATTGCTTTGCAATTGGTGCTCATACTACACTATGTATCTTCCTAGTGTAGATCCTAGTGTGGGCCATCACCATTGACTCATGGAGACTCATGCGGAGTTCTTTTGGGATCATCCGAGACTGAGGGTGAGCTCCTGATGACCGGAGCATGGCTTTTATCTTTTCTTTTGTATTATGTACTCTTTTGTTATTCAAAGAAAAATATATATATTCTATTGGACCTTATTTTACTCTGGTTATGTAGTAGCGGCTCTTATACTATGATACCAAGTCGTGGGATGGTTTAGTTTTCCTCTCTCTTTATATATATATTCCAATTGCTTTATTAGCTCACTTTATCTCTTGCTTCTGCTTATATCTTGTTCTTCTGCTTGCTTAGTTAGCTAGTAGCCTATTACTAACCATTTCAGGCTACGGGGATAAGTTCGCCTATGGGGGAGTTATAGGTGCCATCATGACTTGAGAAATTAGGTCGTGACGGCTTAGTATTAGAGCCTAGGTTCACTGGTGTCATTGATAATGGAGCCAATGTCTAGTAGAGTCTTGAAAATCAGGGCAGAGACATCCGTACTCAATCTTCAAGAGGCTATTGTGGCATTTTAGGAAACATGGATATTTTCTTTCTTCTATATCATGCGTCTTAACCTAGATAATTTCCTGGAATATCATTTGTTCTTGTTCACTCTTCCGTAGATGGCTCGTATGAGATCTTTGGCAGTGAGCGAGGGCGAGCCTTCAACCCAGCATACCCAACTCTAGCTAAGGGTTGGGGTGGTCATAGGAGTAGAGGCCGAGGATGTGCCCGAGCACCGGCACCAGCTAGAGTCTACGGAGTTGACATTAAGCCCGAGTTAGTCCCAGAGCAATAGCCCATGGACCAGGGGATAGCCCAGATAAAACCAGGGCCAACACCAGCATCTATATCGGCACCAGCCCCAGCTCCTTCTTCATATATCTGAGATTTACTTCTTCATCTATTGAGTATGATTGAGGTTCAACCTTCAAATATGGCATAGACATCCGCTCAGGGGGAAACCCTGGGTGGTCAGAGTTCAGGAGTGCATCCTTCTACTGCGGCTCCCTGTGCTGAGGTTCTCCCGGTACCTTCTGTTGCACTGCCTCTTGCTCCTCGCTCAGTTATGACAGAGACAAAGCATAAGGCTCTGGGTAGATTTTTGAGATTGGCGCTACCTATATTCTCCTGTACTCCTGGTCAGGATTCGTATGACTTCATTTCTACTTTTTAGGAGATGCTTCACCATTTGGGTTTATTGGAGACTCGCGGGGTTGGTTATACTGCTTATTAGCTGGAGGTCCCAAATAAGCTATGGTGAAGGGCCCAGGTAGCTTGGATACCATCTTCATCTCTTGAGTGGGCTTGAAGAGAGTTTTATAAGGCCTTTATGGCCAAGTTCTTGCCAGAGAGTGATCGTGAGAATCACAGAGAACAGTTCATAAGACTTATGCATGGTCTATGTCTGTACCAGAGTTTGAGACTCGCTTTAACCAGCTGGCTCTATTTGGGACCATGATTATCCCTATCGAGCTCGACAGAATCTGTAGATTTATTTGGGGACTGTGTATAGAGCATAGATAGACGACTGAGGTACTAGTTTCTATAGGGTGATCCTTCTAGGATATCACAGATCATGTTCGTACTATGGATGATTTGGACCATTATGATCTTGGGCTAGAGATAAGAGGCCACAACATTAGGGTAGTTACATTAGTTCAAGCTACGGCGGTAGAGGTTCAGGCCTATAGCGCCGAGGGTGTCAGCCATAACAATATCAGGGTCAGTCTAGCCAGCCAAATCAGGCATCACTCCAGGCTTCAAGTGGGCCTCAGTTGGAGTAGGGTCAGAGCAGTCAGTAGGGTTATGATGTTCAAACTTTGAGGGGTATAACTTTTGGGGAATCAGGTTGTGGTGGCCATACTGGTTCAGCTAGTTCTTCCCGGCAGAGTAGGCAGTCAGGGCCTTGTTGTGAGTATGGTGTCATCGATCATTATGTCAGAGATTGCCCCCAGTGGGGTACAGTTCATCAAGCTGCTTAGACAACTCAGCCTATTAGAGCAGTACAACCACAGGTTACAGGAGGTGGTATTCAGGGTAGATGTGGTGCCTAGGGTGGAAACACATATGGTAGGGATGCCACTCGGTCAGGTGGAGGTCAACATCAATTTTATGTTGTCCCTGGTAGACCAGAGGTAGAGGCCTCAGATGCGGTGATCAGATGTATAATTTTTGTATCCCGTCAGTCAGCATTTGTTTGTTTGATCTGGGATCTATGTGTTCATATGTATCTGCCTACTTTCTTCCTTGTTTGAGGTTGTCTAGTGAGTCATTATCTGTTGTTGTATCTGTTTTAACCCTAGTAGGTGATTCTTTAGTAGTGGATCATGTTATGAGATCCTGTATGATTGCGATTGGTGATTTGGAGACTTGGGGTGACTTGATGATTTTAGACATGTTAGATTTTGATATAATTCTAGGCATGGACTGGTTTTCCCCTTATCAAGCAGTTTTGGATTGCTATTGAAAGACCATTACTCTAGGCATGCCTAGCGTATCCTCGATTGTGTGGCAGGGTTCTGTTAGCCGCACACCGTCTGGGATCATTTGTTGTCTTCGTGCTAAAAAGTTAATTATTCGCGGGTGTTTGGCTTATCTAGCTTATGTACGAGATGCTAGTGCTGACACTTCTTCCCCTGAGTCAGTTCCTGTGGTTAGAGATTTTCTAGATGTGTTTTCGACTGTCATGCTAGGCCTTCCACCTGAGAGAGATATTGACTTTGCTATTAAGTTAGAGCCGGGAACCAGGCCTAATTCAATTACTCTTTATCGTATGGCTCTAGCTGAGTTGAGAGAGCTTAAGGATCAACTTCAGGACTTCTTAGCTAAGGGTTTCATAGGTCGAGTGTGTTGCCTTAGGGTGCTCTAGTTTTATTTGTGAAGAAAAAAGATGGGTCGATGCAGATGTGTGTTGATTATCAACAGTTGAATAAGGTGACTGTGAAGAATAGGTATCCGATGCCGCATATAAATGACTTGTTTGATCAGCTTGAGGGTTCAGTCGTGTTTTTGAAGATGGATTTGAGGTCAGGCTACCACCAGTTGAGGATTAGGGTGGAGGACATCCCTAAGGCAGTATTCAGGATACTTTATCGCCACTATGAGTTCCTGGTGATATTTTTGGGTTGACGAATGCCCCAACAACTTTCATAGAGTTGATGCACCAGGTGCTCAAGCCATATTTGGATTTGTTCGTTAGTTTTCATTGACAACATACGAATATACTTGCGGAGTAGAGATGAGCATGAGCAACACTTGAGGGTTATACTCCATACTTTGAGAGATCATCGGCTTTATGCCAAGTTCTTAAAGTGTGAGTTTTTTCTTGAGTCAGTAGCATTCCTAGGGCATGTGTGTCTAAGGATGGGATTAGAGTGAACCCGGGGAAGATTTTAACAGTTTGTTATAGGCCAAGGCCTACTACTCCTATAGAGGTTTGTAGCTTTGTTGGGTTAGCAGGTTATTAGAAATGGTTCATTGAGGGGTTTTCTTCCATAGCAGAACGTTTGACTAGGCTAACTAAGAAGGATGTCCCATTTAAGTGGTCAGATCAGTGTGAGGATAGTTTCCACAGGCATAAGGCCTTATTGACTTCAGCTCCGGTGTTGACTTTGCCAGTTGAGGGTCAGAGCTTCTTAATGTATTGTGATGCTTCACCGGTTAGCATTGGTTGTGTCTTAATAAAGCAGGGTGGTGTGATAGCATATGCATTGAGGCAGTTATAGGTTCACAAGTGCAACTACAAAACTCATGACTTGGAGTTTGCAGTGGTAGTCTTTACGCTAATTACTTATATGGGGTGCATTGTGAAATCTTCATCGATTACCATAGTCTTTAGTACATCAGGAATCAACAAGAGTTAAACTCTAGGCAGGAAGATGGTTCGAGTTACTGAAGGACTATGGCTTCACTATTCTATATCATCTGAGTAAGGCAAACGTGGTAGCGGATGCCTTGAGTTGAAAGACAGTGAGTATGGGCAGCCTAGCTTCACTTTCTATTTCAAAGCGGCTGTTGGCCTTATACATCTGATCTTTGGCTAACCGTTTGGTTAGGCTTGACTTTTCGGATCCTAGCAGAGTTATTGCTAGTATGGAGGTTTATTCTACTTTGGTTGATCAAATTTAGCGCCGACAGTTTGAGGATAAACGGTTGTGTGATATTCGTGATCAGGTTGTTTAGGGTGAGACCAGGAGGACTACTTTAGACTGTAATGGTGTTCTGAGGTTTGATTGTTACCTTTGTGTTCCGAGAGTTAGGGATTTGATTCAGTTGATTCTCTGTGAGGCACATTATACTAGATATTCCATCCATCCTTTCGTAACTAAGATGTATAGAGATTTAAGACAGCTTTACTAGTGGAGTCGTATGAAGTAGGACATAGCGAAGTTTGTATCTCGGTACTTGAATTGTCAGAAGGTTAAGTTCGAGCATAAAAGACCCGGTGGATTGATGTAGAGACTTCCCATTCCCGAGTGGAAGTGGGAAAAGATTACTATGGACTTCAAAGTTTGATTGCCACACACTTCTCAAGGGGTTGACTCTATTTGGGTGATTGTTGATAGGCTGAATAAGTCTGCACACTTTTTCCCAGTTTATTCTTCCTATAATACAGAGAGGTTGGCTTAGATTTACCTTCGTGAGATTGTTCATTTGCATAGGGTCCTAGCTTCTATTATTTTAGACCGCGACACTCAGTTCACATCTCAGTTTTAGAGGACCATTCAGCGAGAGTTGGGTATAGAGGTTCAGCTTAGTACTGCATTCCATCCTCAGACCGATGGTCAGTCCGAGAGGACTATTCAGGTCCTTGAGGACATGTTATGGCGTTAGCAAAGTTTTCTTATAATAACAGTTATCATTCGAGCATTGCATGGCACCTTTTGAGGTATTGTATAGTAGGCGTTGTAGATTTCCAGTGGCTTGGTTTGATGGTTTGGAGTCTAGGCCGCAGAGTACAGACTTGCTTCGTGATTCCTTAGACCAAGTCCGGGTGATTTCAGATAGACTTTGGACAGCCCAGAGTAGGTAGAAGAGCTACACGGATCATAGACTTTGTGCCTTAGAGTTCAATGTTGGTGACTTGGTGTTTCTCTATGTATCTCCCATGAAGGGCGTGATAAGATTTGGTAGGTGGGGAAAGCTTAGCCCCAGGTATTTTGGGCCATTTGAGATCGTTTAGAGAGTTGGTAGTGTTGCTAATATGTTAGCTTTGCTTTCGATGTTTTTAGCTATGCACCCAATTTTCCATGTATTGATGTTGACGAGATATGTTTCGGATGAGTCTCATCTGTTGCAGTGGGAGTCAGTACAGTTGGATGAGAGTTTGGCTATCGTTGAGGAGCCAGTTGCTATTCTAGAAAGAGATGTCAGGAGATTGAGGTCTAGAGAGATTCCGGTAGTTAAGGTTCAGTGAAGGCACTGTCCAGTTGATGAGGATACTTAGGAGACGGAGAGAGAGATGCAGACTTAATATTCATAGATGTTTGAGCCTTTAGGTACTCCCTTATTCTTGACTTTTGAGGACAAAAGTCCTTTTTAGTAGTGGATGATGTAATGACCCTTCTAGTCATTCCCCTATTTTTGCTTTCTTTGTACTGTTAGAGCTTGCCTGCAGTGGCCCCATGTCATTTATGGCTTGCTGGGACTGATGGTTTGGTGCCCTTGCCATTCTTTTGGTCTTTATGTCCATTTTCCTATTTTATAGCTTAAACTTAAGATATTATTGACTTCGGTCAACGTTCTTGGTAAATGTGCTTGGAAAAAATTTCAGATAGTTTCGTTAGCTTCAAATATGGATTTTGGTCTAGTTGGACCTTTAGTCGGGGCCTGGGAACTTCTGGTATGATTCTATCTAAATTTTCGAGATTTTAGGCTAGTTAGAGTTAGAAGTTTGACTTTGGTCAACTTTTGATGATCAGAGCGTCAAATTCAAAATCCAATGGTTCCATCAGCTCCAGAATGTCAAGTTTTGGTTAGGTAGGTGGTTGGTTCGAGTCCCGGGTGAGCCGGGCTAATTTTGTGTGTTTGGTTAGTCTTAGGTCAACATTCATCCATAACGACCACGTATGTAAGTTTTGTTTATTCCGTTGAGTACGCAACGATGTTTCCACTCTAGTAGTATGTTTGGTTTGTGAGTACCGGTTCCAATTGTGCCCGGAACACCCTGTAGAAGTTTTCATTTTCTGCTGGTTTTCTGCAACAGTCATGTGTTCAGCATCAACGGCTCCAGGGCCACACGATCGTGCTATCCTGCAGCTCCTCTCCAACACCAACATCGCCTCTTTGGCGCGATCGCGCCTATTCTCTACAGCCCCGTCCGTTCAATTACGCTAGGCATGCGTGATCATTTTTCTCTCACTCCAAATCAATTCCACTCACCAAAAACTTTTTCCAAATCAATGTCCATCCTTGGAGTTTCATAAATATGTGGATTTCTCGTTTCCCTCTTCTTTTGGTAAGTCTTCTTCCTTGAAAATTCTTTTTTTCCATGGCAAAACCACCATTAATGTCCTTATGATAAGCTTGGGGTTTATTGGCTGGTTTTAGCTACTGGTTGGGGTACTTTTTCATGGTTGTGCATGTATTGCCTCGTAGATTTTCTCCCTCCCGTCGTGGTAAGTAAATTCTTCATTGGTATTCTTGATTTTACAAGTTTTCTCAGGTTTCCCTCTTCTTCTCTAGGCTGTTTTGGGACCTTTCTTTACTCTATTTCTGCTCATTTTTGGAGCATGTACTCCGGGAATGTTGGGAACATCATGGATTTTTTTATTTCTAGCTTTAGGTTGTAGGTCCCACGGTCCCCTTGTGACCCAAAATTCAACCTGGCTAATGTTTTAGTGATATGAGTATCGTTAGTCTTGTTTTGAAGCGTATATTATCTTCATGATAGTGTGATTGGTTTTTGGGACTTTTTGGAGTAGCTCATGCTTGCACAATGTCATTCTAGCAGCTTGTCGTCAGACGACAGGTAGGTTACAATTTCCTCTTTCTGGACTTTGTGTATATAGGCTATAATTGTAATAATTAGCATCCTTGGGTTGGGCTTTTATTAGATTGGCACCCCAGACCATGTCCACTTCATTTTTGTCCGCTTTTTTCACTCGTATCGCTGTAGTATTCATTTTAGTTTGTAGTATTATCCTTATGGCCCTACATGGCCTTGTTTATGCCTCTGGGCCAAAGATGGTGAGTTATTTAGGAATGTCTGCGAGTCTCGAACATCGGTATCTTAATTGTAGAGCTGGTTATCTATGATGTAGAGCGATTGGAGTTTGTGCAGGGCCGATATGTTGATTATGAGCCATTGGGCTGTTGATTGTGTTTGAGCATGACATTATCATTCATATAAAATGATTTTCTGCATCTTTTACTACTATTTTGGCTGTGGGCTTACGATAAACGGTTTACTAAACCTTGCATGACCCTGAGGGCTCATTTTCAGTAAAAATGGTTATAAAGGGTTTGGAACTGGTTTTTATGGATCTTCTTGGGGTAAGAGTGATTAAAATATGATTTTATCCTCATTTTTCATGCTTATACTAGATTTGGATGAGTCTTAGTGCTAGACTAGTTTTACTACTATTTTTAGACCCAGATACACCCTGGGTACCCTTTAAGGGGATTTTGAGACTTGATTACTGATTCAGACCTAGATAGGCCTCGGACACTCATTTTGAGATTTCGGTTACTGGTTTAGACTTGGATACACTCCCGGCAGTTATATTGGATATTCTGAGATTTTGAGAGTGAGCATGTGGTCGAGGACGTCCATGGACCTTGTCCATCCGAATCAGGGGCTATGTTTTGTGTATGCCAGTGGAGGTGTATCAGTTCAATTGAGGTGTACAGGTGCATCCTTCTATGGATCCTACCTACTGGGCCTATCAGCGCCGGAGGAGGTACATAAAGTACTACGGTTACACCTGGTTTTCACACTATTGCATCATATCATTCATTTGTGTACGATTCTACCCTTGTTTATTATTTGTTGAGTGTACGCTCCGATAGTATGGGATGCCAGAGGGTTTTGTTTCACTTGTATGTGTTTCTACGGCGTATGTGCGCCCATTGGGACTGTAGGTAGATTTATTATTATTATCATGGTTACATTTGGATTTTTATTTGATTATTTATACTTGTGTCACGACCCAAAACCGGACCATAATGGTGCCTACATAACCCTCTGGTAGGCAAGCCAACCCAACAATGCGGAAAATATGTAAATTTGTTTAAAAATAAGGAAAGCGGAAGAGATATTAAAGGAAATAGGGCCAATAGAATAGATACATACCAATTGTAGTAAATATACAAAAATGGCCCTAAAGTGACCAAGAAGACAAAATATACATAAGAACAAACTCGGACCTGGTGTCACCGGTACAAGAGCATCTAAAGTACGAGTAGTTATTCAACAAACTTTGTCTATCCAACATATAAAATATAGACAAAAAGTAGAAGGAAAGCAGTAAAAGCCTCCAAAACGTCAGGAGCTCACCATGATCCGAACAACAGCTGGCCTCGAATGATAGAAGGATCAACGAAGGTAGCTTGTACTAGGTGCTGCATACGAAAAAGATGCAGAGTGTAGTATGAGTACCGAAACAATGGGTACCAAGTAGGCATCATAGGCTGACAGAGCGCAGAAAGATAATATATAATATAAATTACAGGAAAGTAAGCTAACTACTGGGAGCCACCTAACTCTAGTTATCAACCAAAAACAAGACTAGCCGAGCTAATAAAGAAGAAGGTAACAACCCCAAAAGTTAAATCAAGGCAACAAACAATCCAAATACGCTCATGCATAATGCAAATCAATGAGGGATAATGTGAATGTATAAATGTATAAGAGAGTAAAAACTCGGTACTCGGTACCCTGGGGCATCCGAAATTTAACATCGAGCTCATCAACAAATGCATAAAAGTAAAATTCGAACTAACGCATTGGGGCGCCCAAAATTGAACATCGAGCTTATCCACAAGTGCATAAAAGTAAAACACAAAACAATGCATTGGGGCACTCGAAAATGAACATCGAGCTTATCAACAAATAAATAAAAGTAGTACTTTTCCTTTTCTTTCAAAAATAAGTAGTATAAACCAAGATAACTCCTTTAAAATTTGAAAATCATGATAACCATACTAAATCTCTAAGTTTGAACCAAAAACCTCAAATATCTTTCCTTTTCCGTACCGCCAGACATGTAAATGCAAAAATAAGCACACAAGGTTCCAATTTCAAAGAATAATTCACACCTTAAGGCAAACCAGGGCAAAGCACCCTCCAACTAAGGAAACTGACCTAGAACTCCGTCTAATCCAAGCTATGGCCTCATGAGCAAAGTTACACTCACAACTTATAATAAGGCAAAAATAATGGAAAACAACTACGAAAGCCACTAAAAGCATCTATTCTACCTCTAAAACCTCCTAAAAGAAAACAAAGGATTCTAGGCTAATCACATCAGTTCAAGTAGCTCCTACACTAAGGATAAACAGGAAATTATTCTAATCTATGATCCAAAATGGCCAAAATATACAAATTACAGGATTTAAGCCTATTTCTACCCTAATCTCCAACCTAGCGTTCAAGTAACTTACAATATATAAAAATCTAACAAAACTCAGTCTAGGAAAGTAAACCGCAACCTACCTTGGAGCCAAACTAAAAACACAAACTGTCACTCATGTGCCTTCCCCTTCTGAACAGCGTCAGAAAGCTGTCATGCTATCACAAACAAATTCCAGGGGTAAAGAAGGAATTTAAAATGGAGAGTTACCAATTTGAAGACAAGAAACAAGCATGGACTACAACTATGATCACCACCACACCTTAGGAAAAGTTGGAGTTGAATTTGGAGGTTGGAGCTCTAATTTAATGGAGAAAATGAGCTTGAGAAGAGAGGGGAATTCACTAAAATTTTAAAGGGGTGGCAAGCTTATAGCTGCCAGTGCCTAGGCGCAGGGTCACTATGCAGGCGCACACACACCACAGCTCCCAGGCACCGCACGAGCTCTTATGCCATAGCGGCCAAGGAGATACAGGCGCGCTGCCTTGCTAGCGCTGGCAGGCACGCAGGCGCGCACAGGCAGACATAAGAGCTCCAATGCAGGTGTGGCCAGACACCTATCGTGGCACCATACCAGCAATCAGCAACAACAAGCTGCAACCAATGATTAGAATTTTAAATGGATGGACCCCCTAAAATGCATCCGAGGTCTGGTAAACACAAACAAGCTGAGCTATTCAACTAAAAATGGCATTCCGAACTCAATAGAATTGACGAAAATCTAACAGAGGTCAATTTAACAAAAAGTGGGCACCACGCCCAAAACCAACTATTGGCCAACCTTTTCCAAAACAAAATATAATGGCCAAAAACAAGTACGGAAGCCTCGGGACATGAACCAAAAGTCCCTTTAGCCTAAAGTCAATATTTTGGAGCTAATAGCGTTGACATAATTTCTATCCGAGGCTGTCTTCTCCAAATGTTGACCAAAGTCAACCCTACAAACAAAACTGGCATGAAAACAAAGAAAGTCAGACAAAACAAATATGAAAGATCCCAGACCTCGACCGAGGGTCCCACTATACCAAAATCCCCTCTCCAAAGCTAACAAAATTGTCGGAATTTGATTTCGAGCATGTCTACCAAGAATGTTTGACCTAAGTCAATGATTTTCTATATTTAAGTTTTAAAATAAGAAAATGGCCTTAACAACCTAACGAATGGCTTGGGCATCGAACAGTCAGTCCTGGGAAGTCATAAACAAACTATAGCTGCTGTGGGAAAGCTCGAAAGATAGTAAAGCATGAAAAATAGAAAAATGACCTGGAGGTTCATTACAACATCCACTATGAAAAGGACTTTCATCCTCAAAAGTTAAAGAAAGGATAGTACATGAAGACTCGAAAAGGCAAGGATAGCGGGTCCGCATGTCGGTCTCAATCTCCCAAGTTGCCTCCTTGACAGGATGATGCCACCGCTGAACCTTAACAGATGGAATCTCCTTGGACCTTAACTTCCTAACCTGCCTATGCAAAATAGCAACATGCTCCTCCTCAATGGCTAGAGACTCATCCAACTGAACTGAATCCCACTGGAGCACGTGAGACTCATCCAAAATATACCATCGCAGCGAGGAAACATGAAAATCTGGATGAACATGAGAAAGAGCAGGGGGAAATTCCAACTCATAAGCAACCTCTCCAATATGATGAAGGATCTCAAATGGACTAATGAACCTAGGATTGAGCTTACCCTTCCTCCCGAACCTCATCACGCTCGTCATGGGTGACACCCAAAGGAACACACAGTCACAAACCATGAACTCTAAATCCCTAAAACTCTGATCAGCATAACTCTTCTGCCAGGTAGTGCAAAGTCTCTCCTGAATGACCCAAACTCTATCCATAGAATCACGAAGCAAGTCAGTACCCCACGACCTAACCTCAAAAGCATCAAACCAACCCAGTAGAGATATGCACTGCCTACCATACAAATCCTCGAATGAAGCCATCTGAATGTTGGAATGGTAATTATTATTATATGCAAACTTTGCCAAAGCTATGCACTAGTCCCACTGATCCTCGAAATCAATAACACAGGCTCACAACATATCCTCTAGAACCTGAATAGTGTGCTATGACTTATCGTCTATTTGCGAATGAAAAGCGATGCTAAGCTCAACTCTAGTACCCAACTCTCTCTGAATAGACCTCTAGAAACATGAAGTGAACTGATTACCACAAAAAGAAATGATAGAAACTGGCACACCATGCAAATGGACAATCTCACAAATCTAGATCTGAGCCAACCTCTCGGAATTATAGAATGTCTGACCTGGTAGAAAGTGAGAAAACTTAGTCAAACTATCCACAATGACACGAATAGCATCAAACCTCCACAAGGTATGTCGCAGACAAACTACAAAGTCCATGGCTATCCGCTACCATTTCCACTCCAGAATGGGTAGCCTCTGAGTCAAACCACCTGGCCTCTGGTGGCCAAACATTACCTCTTGACATTTCAAACACCTAGAAACGAAAGCTGAAATGTCCTTCTTCATTCCACACCACCAGTAGTGCTGCCTCAGGTCACGATACATCTTAGTTGCCCCGGGATGAATGGACTATCTTAAACAATGAGCCTCCTGCAAGATCAAATTGACCAGGTCACCAACTCTAGGAATGGAGATACGACTCTCAATCATCAAAACACCCTCTGAATCTAAGGACGCCTTCCTAGCCTCATTTCTCAACACCTTGTCATGAATGATTCTCAACCTCAAATCATCAAACTATTATGCTCGAATATGATCCAACAAGGAAGATCTAGCCTCAGTACTAGCAAAAATATGGCCCGGGTCAGAAATATAAAGTCTAACTAACCTGTTAGCTAAAGACTGGATGTCCAAAGCCAAAGGTCACTCCTCTGTCGCTAAGAAAGTCAAGCTACCTATACTTACTGCCTTATGGCTCAAGGCATCCACTACCACATTTGCCTTTCTCGGATGATAAAGAATGGAGATGTCATAGTCCTTCAGTAACTCCAACCACCTACGCTGCCTCAAATTTAAATATTTCTAGTTGAAGATATACTGAAGACTATGATGGTCAGTGAAAATCTCACAATGCATGCCATACATATAATGCCTCCAAATCTTCAACGTGAAGACTACCACTATTAACTCCAAGTCATGAGTAGGGTAGTTTCTCTCATGAACCTTCAACTATCTAGAAGCATAAGCAATAACTCGGCCCTGCTACAATAATACACAACCCAAACTGACACCTGAAGCATCACAGTACACAGGAAACCCCTCACTTTTGACCAGAAGAGTAAGAATAAGAGTTAAAGTCAATAAGGACATAAGCTTCTGAAAGCTCGCCTCACACTCATCTGACCACTGGAAGGAAATATTCTTTTGAGTCAATCTAGTCAACGAAGCTTCTATAGAAGAAAACTCCTCCAGAAAACATCTATAGTAACCTGCAAACCTGACAACACTACGAACCTCGGTAGGAAAAGTAAGCCTAGACCAATCACAAACTACCACAATATTTGACGGATCCACCATAATCCCATTCTTGGACACCACGTGCCCCAAGAATGCCATAGACTCAAGCCAAAACTCACACCTAGTGAATTTTGCATATAATTGATGATCTCGCAAGGTCTAAAGTAGAACTCTAAGATACTCATCATGCTCCTCTCTACTCGTCGAATATATCAGAATGTCATCGATGAACACAATCACAAAGGAATCCAAGTAGGCATTGAACACACGGTTCATCAACTCCATAAAAGCTATTGGGGAATTAGTCAACCCAAAAGACATGATTAGGAACTCATAATGTCATATCGAGTCCTAAATGCAGTCTTTGGGATATGTGTAGCCATAACCCTCAACTGGTGATAACCGGACCTCAAGTCTATCTTATAGAACACCGCCCTGTAGTTGGTCAAACAAATCATCAATACATGGCATCAGGTATCTGTTCTTAACTGTCACCTTATTCAGCTGCCTATAGTCAATACACATACACCTGGACCCATCCTTCTTCTTCAGAAACCGAACCAGAGCACCCCACGGAGACAACCTAGGCCTGATGAACTCTCTACTTAATAGATTCTAAAGCTGATCCTTAAGCTCCCTCAACTTAGCTAGTGACATCCGATATGAAGGAATATAAATGGGCCGAGTGCCCGGTTCAACATCAATACCAAAGTCAATGTCACGATCAAGAGGAAGACCCAGTAAATCGAAACACATCCGAATACTCACAAACCATAGGAACTAACTCAAGTGAAGGTGTGGTGGCACTAGTATCATAGACGTAGGCAAGATAGGCTAAGCACCCCTTCCCAACTAACCGTTAGGAACTCAGAAAAGATATAACTCCCCTCGAGATATGGTTATCGACACACTTCCATACTATATAAAGGATTCTAGGTATCCGTAGAGTAATAGTCTTGGAGAAGCAATCCAAGACCTCATGATAAAGAGACAGCCAATCCATGCCTAAGATCACGTCGAAATAAACCATATCTAGCACAATCAAGTCTACCCACATGTCATACCCTAGGATAGTCACCACACAAGCCTGATACACCTGATCCATTACTAAAGAATCTTCTACTGGGGTAGATACACGCAAGGGCACATGCAAAGACTCACAAGCAGACTCCAGACGAGTAGCATAATAGGCAAATAGAGAATAGTATTTATGGGTGGCCAAATGTGAAAATAATATTTGTATGTTGATAAGTAGGGAGGAGAAAAACAATAAAAAAGATGCAAAGAATAAAAGTTTTATAAAAATAAATTTCCTTGCTAACAATATGCAAAAAAATAAGATGAGGGGAGATATAAAGGGAAGTAAGAAAAAGAGTTGAATTTCGAGAAACACAATGAAAAGAGTTTGAAAATAAAAGAAACTAATTTCTTAAAGCATATTGAAGTAGTCACTATTTTTTCAAATAATTTCTACATATCGCTTAGTCGACATTAAAACCATTTAAGATTTTTTAATCCTATGCTTTCTAACACTTATATTAATAGAGTATGACACTAAGATAAAAATTATGGTCTGTCTTGTATGAACGTGAATTCAATTATGAGAGTGAGAATATTTCTCTAACCATATACCCCGAAAGTTGTGAATTGATTATATGAAGGGGCATCTCTCTTGAAAATGCGAGGGCATATAGATAGTTTGTACTTGGTGAGCTATTCAATATATTTTCTTGATAATATAGTTATAATTTCCCTGTGTATTATGTTGGTGAGTCAGTTTTGGAGGCTGTATTATTTTGAATGAACTGTCTTTTTTAAAATCATTATATGCACTTTGTGTAAAGAGTAGTCTTTTTGTTTAAATTGTCTTATGCGATCTAGATAAGAATAGACCTATTTGAAATGTGCATTGTAGTTGAATAAAGTGAGTGAGTTTCTTTTTAGTTGTTCCAAGACGAACAAAGGTTCATGTGTACGGTGGTGGTGTTGGGTGAACTAATACTCTTCTTAGCAGATTTTCACCCATATTTGAGCTTTGTTTTGGAGCTTTCTAGCTTGATACTCCTAATTTTAACTGAATTACATGATTTTGAACTTATGGATGATTTTTTATGCTTTGTAGGTAAAAAGAGTCAAAATTTGACTAAGTATGAAGCTTAAAGTAAAAAAATCTCATAAAACAAAGTCCAAAGTGAGGTCTAGAGTCGCCATGCGAGCTGGAAAACAAGGGGGTCCAAAAAGGCATCCACTCTAAAGTTTGACCCTTGATGGAGTCAAAACAAAAGTGAGGAGCAACACGTCATGATGCGAGGCCCAAAGTGAGGGAACCTACCTCGCGACGCAAGGCAGTCCAGACGGAGCCTATTTTTTATCTTTTCATACACCAATTTTGTGGGGCCTAATATTTTTAAAGAGTATAAAACCCACACTTAGACGTTGATAAAAGAGAGTTTGACATTATTGAGGAGGAAAACATAGTAGGAGCACAAAGAACGTGTATTCATCAACATTCTAGGGTTTTATTCAAAACATTTTGATTAGATAATTTTTCTTTGTTGTTTATGAATTATTCTTTGTGTAATTGGATAATGAGTGGCTACAAGACCTCATTCTAGGATTATGGCCAATGCATGAACATCTTCGTTAATTATATGATTTTTTAGAGAAATTTACCATGCATGTTTTATTCTCTTAACCTTATACTTGACTTTTTTGTGGTCTTATGGAGCATAAAATAAAAGTATAATTGCTAGTGGAACTGGGCGTGGTAAAGCTAGGAATAAAACAAGGGTTAAGGGAAGTAGGGTTTAATTCAAAATGGTTTACCACATCTTCACTTAACAATGTAGGTGCGAGGCCAATCTGGATAGGTTATTATATCGCTCGAAAGACCATTGTAATGACCCTTCTGGTCATCCCTGCATTTTTGCTTTCTTTTTACTGTTAGAGCTTGCCTGTAGTGGCCCTAGGTCATTTATGACTTACTGGGACCAGTAGTTTGGTGCTCGTTCCATTAATTAGACCGTTATGGCCATTTCCATATTTTAGAGCTTTAACTTATGAAATCATTGACTTTAGTCAACATTCTTTGCTAGCATGCTCGGAATTAGATTTCGATAGTTTTGTTAGCTCCATGGCATGAATTTTGGTGTAGTTATACCTTTAGTTTGGGCTTGAGGACTTTCAGTTTGGTTCTATCTCACTTTTTGAGATTTCAGCCCAGTTAACCAACATCTGACCTCTCTTATGAAGTAGCTCATCTTGAAGGTCTTGTTTGTATCGTTATCCTTATGTATGAATAATCTACCTATAAATATGAATCCATATAAAGTATTATGAATAGCCTAGTAAGGTGGTTGAGCAATCATCTCAGTAAGCTAGCCTGGTCATTCCTTAGGGTGCTTAATAATTTGTAAAATTTTTGCACATTCCATTTCACAACCATCCCTTGAGGAGTAGTCTCTTCAAGATCTAATGAAGGCTACCAATTGGAATAGGTTTCTCAAACAAGACTAAGGTTGCACTCGTCTGGATAAAAAAATATGAACTGCAACTCCATAGAATATACTCTTCCTAAATATGTGAGAACTCGGCCTGTAACCTTGCTTCATTGATCTGAACATCATCAAAATAATTATCACTGTTGAAGTCCTTAAACCACTTCTTTCCCTCAATATGGCCCAATTTTTACCCAATCATTCTGCTGGCCTAGCTATAGGCTCAAGTGTACTGTCTTGTAGTGACAGGACTTGGGTGCAAGAAGCTTGC
The DNA here is from genome assembly GCA_003996215.1 of Jaltomata sinuosa. Classification (NCBI taxonomy): domain Eukaryota; kingdom Viridiplantae; phylum Streptophyta; class Magnoliopsida; order Solanales; family Solanaceae; genus Jaltomata; species Jaltomata sinuosa. The sequence goes on along the minus strand of QJPP01000610.1, from coordinate 374,038 downwards.
AACTTTTCACTCACTTTCTTTGTGTCCCTTCAGCTGTTTTTCCTTTTCCTCTCACCTGCCTAGAATTATCCATTTGTACTTGAAAATATAGAAAATTAACAATTGTACAAAGTGGCTAGCAAATTAAGCAAAAAGGATGTTAAAATGAACCTACACTTAATTCATTAGCATGGGTACTCAGACTTCTCCAAATACTTTAGAACTATTTTAGCACAACAAATCTCAACAATTTTTCCATCCTCTATAAACATTCAAGCACCACCCCACACTTAAACTATCTAGTCCGTAAACATTCACCAAATCACTATCATACCCTTAAGATGGTCGTCAACCATCCATCATAGGTAATGTAATACCTAAGACTATATTTCAAGGTGATTTATCAAACAAATGGTGTGCACAAGGTTTTAGTCAAATTTTCATGTTCATGGAGTTCACTTGTTTACTCAAATTCACTCAATTCTTCAAATTTCAACCAACCATTTTAAACAACAATCATATAGGTTTAAGTCTATCACAAATATCATAATTTAGTTTATACAAACATAATGGCACAAAGTTACTACCAAAATGGGTAAAATTTCAAGAATTTATCAAAATTCAAAATTTTAGATTCAAACTTATGATGACCCAAACCTCCACGAGTGGCACCCACCCATAACCCCCGTATGATCAAACCAAAAACTCAATCAACACTTAGTGAAACTAACAGCTCAAAACCTGTTGCATTAATTTAAACTAACATTCATAGCCAAAAAATACTAATAAACAAGATCCTGCAGAAAACTACCCCTAGAATCTGAAAGTCGTGTACCAAAACAACTACTAATATCTAGAGAACAGGGATACAACCCAAAAAATAAGAAAATCTAAGTCAAAAACAATGGAGTAGAATTATGCTAGATGAAAGCATGGTAGCCCCGAAGAAGCACTCACCCTTGGATTCTTGAAATGTTGGGACTACAATTGAGGTTGCGTAGCAGCTGCTGAAATATGTCCTTTACGCACAAAAGAAAAGCAAGTGCACCATCAGTACACAAAAATATAGTGTACTAGTAGGATCATCGTCTAGCTCACATAAACAACATATGAATAATAAACTGAAGTTGAGTAAAGTAAGACAAATATGTATAAACAAGCCAGCAATATAATCCCAGACTCATAGTCTTTCTTCTAACTTACCAACTACATGAAATAGGTCCAACAACCACCACCACAACAACAAATGCAAATAAGACCACCCTTTTTATATAACCCTAACCAACCAAGTATCCCTAGGACAACACCTAAGTGTTCAATATATAATTTCTGATATACACAATGACCAACCCCATATTTAAGTATAGCTACCCAGCCTGCCATGGACCAATATGCAATAATCACAGTTTTAACGATTAACCCAATCCACTCATGGAACCATCAACAAAACTCAATTAACAAGTATAAATAAACCCGTACTAGGTGTGCTACCCAAGCCAATCTATATGTATCTCATACCAGGCATGGTACCTGATCCAATAGATAAGTGTCCCATACCAAGCGTGGTACGCGATCCAACCAAATGTCACACACAATCCAACAATCAACAATTAATGAACAAAATCACACTTGTAAACCAACAAGCAACAAAACCAGGTTCATTTCACATGATTGACAATCGAATATTTATACATTTATAATTCCATTACATAAACATGCAATGCACATACAATACTAATAAGATAGTTACATGAACACATATTGTAATTGGGAAAACAATAACCATCACCTACCTCAAAAACTTGAAAGCTCTATGATAAGTCGGTAATCTACCAACTTATTGAGCCTATATCCATGAATTATTGCTACGTTTTGAATAGATTTAGAGGTTCTTATGGCCTTTATTGATGTCTATGCAGGTACTTTTGATAAAAGATGAAAAACAAGGATATAGACCCAAAAGGAGCTCAAAAAGGAGTTAAGTGTGAAACGTTTGGAAAAGTTGAAGATTCTAACTAGAGATGCGGTGGTGGTGCAACACGCACAAGCCGAGGTGTGAACCGCACCTCCTCCATATGAAGCTATAAAAGCCACTGAAGAATTTGTTAAGGGGTGCAGTTGTTGTGCGACGCGCACATTCGAAGGTGCGAACCGCACCCCCTTCGCATGAAGCTCCCAAGTTAGCTGAGTCACTGGTCTAACTGAGGCAGTGTGCGATGTGCACATCATAACATGTGAACCTCACGTCGCGCTGCACACTGCCTAAAGGGAATTTTTGTCCTAACTTTTAGTGACATTTTCAGGAAACTATTAAAGGCCTATTTAGGAACAATTGTAAATAACTTTCTTCAAGCCAAAAATATTCTGAAGATCTTTTTGCTTGGAGACTAAGTTTTCACCTTCATTGAGAAGAGGGTTTTAGACATAATTCTCTTGGTTAACAGTTGTGTGCTCAAATTGAATCTTGAATTTGAGATTCATCTCTAATGGAAGAGATTTTGACTTTCCCAGCTGGTATCTCTTTCTCTCTTGCTATGAGTGGCTAATTTCTCTTGTCTAGGGGTGTATTGATGATGGGTGCTTAACAAGTGGGTGTGAGTGTTATTTATTCTTTCTTATAATTGCTTATTTGACATGGGTCTAGTAATTTCACCAAGTTTTAATCCTAAAATTGGTGGTTGAAAACATTAATTTTCATTACTTGACTATGTGATTGCTTGAGAAAGGATTTCATGGTTTCGGATGTGAAATTACTAGTGGAAAGTTGGACTCCACTCATATTTGAGGATAGAGATAACTCTTATCGATGGAATAACCCATTTAAGGGTCTAAGCTAGAGATAGTGTGACCTCCCTATGTTTAGATTAGTTGTTTGTTGATCAAACTGATGATGCTCTAACCGAGATCATCGGGTATAAGATTGTTGTTTGAGAGATAAGCAATTCTTACCCATGACCAATGCTACTTATGTCATTAAGCGAGAATAAGTATGAATTGATAATTACTCTATCCCATAACTAAAGCCCCATCGAATATGCATCCTTTGTCATCTAGTCAACTTGGTACACCTGCTTTCATTTTATTGCTTTTTAATTGGATTATGATTGTAGTGACAACATCTCAATTCCCCCATCCTTTTAATTTCTATTTTGAGCATTTACTCTCGCTTTGAACTCAATTCAATACATTCTCTATTTAGCTACCAAGTCCCTTTGGTATAACCCCGACACTCATTGAGATTATAAATTTGGTTTCGCTGTACGATCACCGTGACCCCCAACTTTGGGGAGCACAATTTGAGCGTTCATCTAAAATGACATCATTGCAAGGGACTTGAGTTGTTAGCTATTTTTGATTGTTGATTTGAAATAACCTTGAGAGTAATTATTTCTTTTACTTTCATTTGTTATTTATGTTATGATTAAGCTGGCTAGCCTATGAATGAGGCCGACGACAATGAGAGCATTGACGACTTTATGGAGGCCGACGAGGTTGAGTCTATGATGCAAGGGGGTGTACGTGCAATCCGCCTACCCCTCACAGTGGGAAGCGCTGTCTTTCATGTGACTAGCACCATGCTTCACTTAATCCAAATGAAGGGCTTATTTAGTGGAGCAGCACATGAAAATGCCAACGGGCATATTAAGAACTTTGGGGAGATTTGCCAACCATATATTATTCAAAACATCTCCCAAGAGTCCATCCGATTGTGCCTATTCCCCTTTTCCTTGATTGGGGAAGCCACGTCGTGGTTGAAAGAATTGCCGGACAGGTTTATAACATCTTGGGCTAAGGTTGTTGAACCATTCACTTCGATATTCTTTCCTCCGTCTCACATGATGCAACTAAGAGATGATATTACCAACTTCAAGCAACTCCCGGATGAACTCCTACATGAGGCTTGGTTGCGCTTCAAGAAGAAGCTTGTCTTATGTTCAAATTATGAGTTATCGGACAATGTATTGCTTCAAATATTTTATCTATTATTGAAATCCTTGAATAAGGCGATGGCTGACAACCTTTGAGGTGGCACCTTCATGAATATGCAATTTCCCGTTCCCTCGACTTTCTTAGAACGGATGACAAAAACCAACCAAGCTTGGTATACACGAGAGGCAGATTTTACAATCTCGAAATTAGCCCCATCCATCTTGGCAAATAAGATAACAAAAAGAGGGGAAATTCAAGATGAAACAATGGCCAAGATTATGACCCAAATAGATCTCTTGGCAAAACATGTAATTGGTGCAAAGGGGGGTGAATACTGTGAATGGTCGCAGATAAAAGCTAATAATGATGAGCTCATGACTGTGGTTAATGGTAAGCTATGTTTTGTGTCGGTGGGTTCTCATCCCGGGTACTATTGCCCGAGGGAAGAGAACCAAGGTTGGATAAGAAATGATCGGGACAGGTATAGTAAGCAACATACCTATCGAAGCCCTTATGTGCCCCCAAACAAAGTTGGTTCCTTCTATCAACCAACCATAAGCAACTCGAGCATTCCAAGTTAGAGGACATGTTGTCATTGGTACAAAAAAAAGTGGACACAACATACGCCGGGGTACATGAGCTTAAAAGTGAAGTCTCAACACTTCATAAAACCTTGAGCTCCCATTCAACCTCCATCAAGCAACTTGAAGTCCAAATGGATTATTTTTCTATTCAAATGAACCCGGGAATGAAGGCGTCACTTCCTAGTAACCTCACAACTAACCATAAAGGTAATGGGCACATCATGGCAATTATTACTAGGAGTGGAAGAACAACTGGTGAGGTAAGAGGACCCTTTGTGGAACCGGTTGTGAAACCAAAGGAGCCTACTTTTGAAGTAAGCCAGAAGCCAAGAGAAAAAAATGAAGAGGTGGTACATGACAATATTGTTGAAACTCTGGAGGTAAGGGAAGAACTTGATGCATCGAGTGACCCAGAAAATGTTGAAAGAGATGATGATAAGAAAGAGGTCGGGCCCTCTCCCTAAGTGGCAATCGATGATGAGGTCGACCCTCCACTTGTGCAAAACATACCGACTACAACTCCCAAAAGACCTCCTACGTACCCTCATCGGCTAAATAAGAAGAAGAAAGAACAAAAAATTAGCAAGTTTGTTGACATGTTCAGCAACCTATCAATATACATTCCTTTGGTCGAAGCTCTATTGCAAATGCCATGGTACTCCAAATTTATGAAGGATTTAATTAAAATGAAGAAGCTGGTTGATGTAGGCACGATTGAGATTTCACACAGTTATAGCGTCGTAATGACTAGCAATATGGCTACGACGAGAGAAAACCCGAGTGCATTCACTATACCTTGTACGATTGGAATGTTTATATTCTGAAAGGCCTTGTGCGACTTGGGGGCAAGCATCAACCTGATGCCCCTTATAATTTTCAAGATGCTACGATTGGGCACTCCCAAGCCTACTTCTGTGTGGATACTAATGGCCGATAGGTCTATTAAGTGCCCTGTAGGAATCTTATTTGATGTATTGGTAAAGGTGGACAAGTTAATTCTTCCTACGGACTTTGTCATCTTGGACTATGAGGTAGATGTGGAGGTGCCCATTATCTTGGGATGACCATTGTTGGCTACTGGGAGGACCCTTGTTGTTGTAGAACTCAGAGAACTCAAATTATGAGTAGGGGATGAGATAGTGACTTTCAACGTTTGCCAGCCCACGAGGTCTCCGGATGATTTGAGAGTAATATCGGTGATAGACTTGGAAGGGAAATGTTATGATGCTCTTGGAGATTGTGAAGAGGGCAAGACCCCTGCATTTGATTCATTGCCAAGTGAGCAACATAATGACATCTCTAAGATATTGATGGAGCGATTTCCCTTCTGAGGATAGGGCCACGCCAACTAGATTGGCATGCCTTTTGACAATGGTTGAGGAATAAGGTACTATCATCGAGCCACGACGTAAAATCAAGCGCTTCTTGGGAGGCAACACAAGCGTCTTTTCTTTAATATTATTCACCCTTTGTTGTCTTTGGTGTGTTTAAGGAATGCATGGATGGAATAATGAACAAGGGAAAACAGGGAAAAAAAGGGTTGTAGGGTGGACTGTGTGGACCACACAAGCTTTTGTGCATGTCGTACAACCTACAACATGCCAAATCAGAATACCTGAAGGAAATTTGAAAAATTAGAAGTGACTTACGTTGGGCCGTGCGGACTGAACGAGCCCAAGTGTATGTCACACCTCTGTCGCATGGCTAAGCAGACACCTGGCCAAACCCAGGGGAGAAAAAGGGGAATGTGCGATACGCCATGCGGCCATACCTTATCTGGTGTGAACCGTATGTCGCAGTGCACAAGCGATAAGTTGAAAATTTAATTGACCTAACCCATTGACTAACCTGACCCGGAGATGAACCGACCGACTTTTATTCTTATTTTTATTCTAAAATCGCCTCTTCTCTTCTTCTTCCACCATATTTTCCCTCAAACTCTCAAAAATTCTCTCCCAAAACTCTCTCCAAATCTCTCAAACTTCCCAAAAAATCTTCTCTTTCTCTCACCCAACCATCTCAACCACTCCATCACCACTTCTATCATCAGCTCTCTAGGAAGGTTTCGTGGGTCACCATTGTGGAAGAACAAAAAGCTTCTATTTTCACTCCTCTCTTCATAATCTTCACTTGTGGTAAATTCCCTGATGTTAAATACTTGTTTTTATGAAGGTTGGGAACTCATATTGTGAAGCATGCTTAGTAGAATTTCCATGTTGATTTTGGGGTGAGATCCGAAAATTTTAGGTCCCCAATTCTAAGTTGGATTGATGATATTTCTATGTGTCAACTTGGTAGAACTTTAATTTTGTTAATGAGTGTTGATTGGTAGTGATTTTTAGCCTTGAATTATGTGTTGGGGTAAAGTCTGAGTAACCCACCTACGATGAATGAATGATTTGGCCCGATGATAGATTGGGTGACGTCGTTCTTAAGGGCAAATCATTATTTATCATGAGGTTTTTGTTGAAAATTTGTTATGGAGGCTGAATTTCGCTGATTATATACCTATGGTTATTGTTGAGCATTCTACTTGGGGTGTATGATCTTGTGCGGGGAGGGGGTTAATTGTTGATGAAATTGTGAGTGTCCATTGAGCAAGTAAGGGCTTGATGTTCTCGATGATAGATGGGGTAACATCCATCTTAAGGGAAGTCGTTGAGTTCTTTTCTTTCTTGTTATTATGTCAATGAAAATACGGGGAAGTCTGAGTACCCGAAAGTTATGGTCATGATATCCCTTGTCCCCTTTTGTTCATAATTGATTGGTTTGTTGAGTGGTGCCCAGTGCCTAAGCACATCTTGCTCTACAGATCACATGCGGAATTTATAAGAACATAAGGAACCAAAATTCCAATTGTGCCTTTGTGTAGTTCGCATGCGATGCATAGATCTTTATGTGCAGGTCGCATAAGACATCGCACACTGGTGAAAATGATAGCTAGCTTACGATTTCGAAGGGCGACACACACTTTGGATGGTGAGAATCGCACTAGCATCGCATCTCTATGGAAAATCCCTGTAGGTTTCTATTTGCTTGTGCGATAGCACGTGGGACACGCACTCTCTCTGGTGCATTTCACATATGTTCCACACAAGCCAACAATCACCTAATTTGTTTTTCTAGTCCATTGCATTCCATCCTTTGTAGTTTGCTAACTTCTTCGTAGGTTTTGTTTGTGTTTTGACTCACAATCTATGGATGCAGAACATGTCTTCTAGCAGGAGAAACACGGGAGGCCAACCTTGGCAAATGACTACAACGGAAGAATCAAAGCTCTGTTTTGGGATAGAAGGCATGAAGGCCTACTCTTAGCGGGAAAAAAAATAGAACTTTCATTGTGGAACACAGTTTTAATATGGGGGAAGTTGGGAGTGAGCTACCCAATATGCACCAACAATTTTCTAATCGGGGATGGCAGCCATTCCAGGATGTACTCGGGGGATACTATAAGGAGATAGTCCGAGAATTCTTTACAACATATCAAGCCACACAAGATTCCAAGATCTACAAAGGAAACAAGGACAAGTTCCCCAACTTAAATGTAGTTGTCGTCCGTGGAAAGAAAGTTTCTATTAGCCCCGTTGCCATCAATGCTATCTATTGGGGTCATCCAATTGAGCCTGCTTCTGCGCTTCTAGCTAGTTTGATGGATGAATCAAAGCCATATCAGGAGACAGCCCCCGTCATTGATCAAGATGTCTCCCTTTGGTCCACTATGAGGGGAGATATTTCAAGGAGGTCCCTGATCTTCGAGGCTCATCTTTGGTATGATCTTATTCGCGACCATTTCTTGCCTTCCCAAAATGATCAGAAGATAACTCAAGATGGGGCCATCCTAATTGCGGCCATTATGATGGGGGAGCATGTGAACTTTGGGGAAATAGCGGCTATGTTGATAAAGAGAAAAGCTCATCGAGGAAATGACTCCTTCCCTTTCCCAGTGCTGATTACTAAGCTTTGTGCCAAGGCCGATATCCCTACCCTCAGGTGCGATAAATTCACTCATGCTATTGGGACTATAGACCTTGATATGAAAACAGATAGGGACGCCCCCAGGTTTAAGAGGCAAAGGGTCGAGCAGTTGAGTGGGGTTGATAGTGATGAGCTTGGTGCTAGGGAAGATGCTTCATATCCCTCCCAGACTACCTCAGAGGAACATCCATATGCCTCTGCACCCTCTATGACCAAAAGTAGACTTCAAGAAATGGTGGACAAAACCCATAGCCTTGAGCGGAAGCTGGCCGACCTAGCCTCGAAGCTACCCAGTGTGATAAACAGGGATGTTAAAGATGCAGTACGAGGGGTAATGGATAGCTTGAACTCACTGTGCAAGAGGCTCGATATCATAGAGGGGTCAATCACGACGCTATGGGAAGATGTTCGCAAAGGGAAAGGTAAAGCTCTAGTGGTAGAAGCATATCTAACCACCTTACCTCCACCTCATTCCATTCATGAACCCTTGGATAACCTTTTTGCAGCCTATGCAGATGAGGTGTTGCCTTGAATTGAGGATCAAGAGTTGGGTGATGATCAAGATCCGGATTTTCAGAGGGTTGTCCATGACTCCACAATTTCTGTGCACTCCCAAAATGGTGGTGGTAGCCTGAGTGAGAGAGCCTCAGATTAGGAGTCAACTGAAGATGATAATGATGATGAGGGTTAATCCTCCAGGGAGTTCCACCCTCTTCCCATTGCACTATTAGCATTGAGGGAAATGCTATTTTATGGGGAAAGGGTGGCTTTACTTGCTTTTGTTGGTGCCCGTGAGTGGGCTTGAGATATTTTATCACCCTTGTCGGGCCATGTTGACATTTTGCTAGATTGTTTTTAGCCCTTGTCGTGCATATTTGGATAATTGTGATATTTATTGCCCTCGCCGGGCCTTTAGATTACGTTTTGTGTATATGTTTTGTTTTTACGTTGAGCTTATTTATGCCCTTACCGGGCTTGAGTTTTGTTGATTGAGATTGTGTTGCCGGGTTGGTCTTACATGCTCCATTGTATTACTACCGGTGCTTTGCAAATGTGCCAAAGGCCTACTCTGAGGCTTGTTTTGAATGAATCATGAGTGCATAATTCGGATATCGCCTTATTAATAGTAGTTTAAAAATAAACTCCGAGGGTTTTCTTAATACCACGGTTCTTTCCCAAGGAGCAAAAGTTTTAATTATTTCCTTTTTCTTTTGTTTTGTTTTTGTATCAAATCGAGTTGGTGTTTCCCTATGATAGATTGAGAGGCGACTTTCTTAAGGAAAAATGCCAAGTTTTAGTTTAGAATTGAGTCCGTAGATACTTGTCTCAAAATGGGCCCACTGAAAATTTTATCTTGGCAAATTGTTTTAAAAATAAAAGGAAGAAGGGAAATGAATTTTTGAGGAAAAGTATTCTCTTATCATGACTTGAACACTCTTTCTTTGTCTTGATTGACTCACAAACGAGTGTGTAATGAACTCGGAATAGCTTGTCAAAAATCATTTGCCCCAATTGATTGTGAGACTAATGAAAGAGGTCTTGTGGCATGATTCCTTGTGATGTGAGGCTTTACCTTGATTCTTGTGCATAAGTGTCGTCTACAACTTACCCCAAATGTGATTCAAGGAGAAATTCTAGGTGTGATCGAGCTTAGAAGATGACCTTAAGCCCTTTTTGATAGCCGCTTTACCCAAATGACATCCCATGACATCAAATCCTAGTGAACCCCTTTGAGATTGTGACCGTTCTTTGGCACCTTGTTAACACTTTGACCTTATTGGAACCTCAATTTTTGCACCCATCCTCCCTAATAGCATGAAAATGAATATAGGCTAAAAGACTAAGTTTAGGGGGAAACGAAATATAACATAGGAAAATGCTTAAGTTTGGGGGTGCATGTGATCCAATAAGGAGAAGAAAATAAGTGCACTTCAAGTGCAAGGTAGCACTTTAATTTCGAACTGAAAATTTCTCCAAAAGATCAATCCAATGAGCAAATTAAAAAACCAAAATAGGTGCTACCAAGTGAAGGTGGTATAAGGAGTCTGAATGGTCATGAGTAAAAAGGAGAAATCTTGGGTTGTGAGAGGGAGAATTAAGGTGAAGTTGAAATAGAAAAATGTCAGCGGTGTTCGAAATGAGAACAAAGAGCATTAGGGAGGTGTAGTCACTTGAACCAAATGATATCCTCACCTTAGCCCTATCCAATATCGTAACCCGCAAGTTTTTGGTGATTTCGAGCTTGGCTACCCTACATTAGTGGTGATATACATGAAGGGAAAGCCTATGGTTTGACGCGTATGCACTTGAACTTCCTTGAGAGAGTGAGAGTCTTCTTGGTTCTCCTATAATCCCGAGTTTTGTGAATTGAATTATTGTTAGTCGGATTCTCTCTTGTGGTGAGTGAAATCATGCACTCAAATTGAAATATAGAGTCTCTAGTTCAATTGAGAGGAATGAATGAGACAAGTTATATGGCGAATCTCGAGGAAAACCTTGACGGTCCATGCCAATAACTTGAGAAGCTTAAATATCTTGTTTTGATTGACAAAATTCCCTGGACTTTGAATGAGAAAGGATGTCCTTTTAGCAAAGGTTTTGAAATTATTGATTGCCTTGAATTTGTGGTGGTTCAAATTGAGATGAACATAGTAGTTGAGTCGTTTGTTTGAGTCTTTCGCTTATTCTTTTTCTTAGTTTTTAGTGTAGAGTAGTCTTTTGTGACTTGATTGAGCCTAGAGCATAATTAATTCCTTGTCTTGTGAGTATCTTGCTTGAGGACAAACAATAGTTCAAGTTTAAGGGTTTGATAAGTCGGTAATCTACCAACTTATTGAGCCTATATCTATGAATTATTGCTACGATTTTAATAGATTTAGAGGTTCTTATGGCCTTTATTGATGTCTATGCGGGTACTTTTGATAAAATATGAAAAACAAGGATATGGACCCAAAAGGAGCTCAAAAAGGAGTTAAGTGTGAAGCGTTCGAAAAAGCTGAAGATTCTGACATGCACAAGCCAAGGTGCGAACCACACCTCCTCCGCATGAAGCTATAAAAGCCACTGAAGAATCTATTAAGGGGTTCGGTTATTGTACGATGTGCACATCCCAAGGTGCGAACTGCACCCCCTTTGCATAAAGCTCCCAAGTTAGCTGAGTCACTGGTCTAACTGAAGGCAGTGTGCGATGCACACATTACAACGTCTGAACCGTACGTCGCACCGCACACCGCCTGAAGGGAATTTTTGTCCTAACTTTTAGTGATGTTTTGGGAAACTATAAAAGGCCTATTTAGGCACAATTGTAAATAACTTTCTTCAGTCCAAAAATATTCTGAAGAGCTTTTTGATTGGAGACTAAGTTTTCACCTCCATTGAAAATAGGGTTTTCAATCTAATTCTCTTTGTTAACACTTGTGTGCTCAAATTGAATCTAGAACTTGAGATTCATCTCTAATGGAAAAGATTTTGACTTACCCAGCTGGTATCTCTTTCTGTCTTGCTATGAGTGGATAATTTCTCTTGTCTAGGAGTGTATTGATGATGGGTGCTTAACAAGTGGGTGTGGGTGTTATTTATTCTTGCTTATAATTACTTATTTGACATGGTTCTAGTAATTTCACCAAGTTTTAATCCTAAAATTTGTGGTTGCAAACATTAATTTTCATTACTTGACTATGTGATTGCTTGAGAAAAGATTTCATGATTTCAGATGTGAAATGACTAGTGGGAACTTAGGACTCCACTTAGATTTGAGGCTAGAGATAGCTCTTATTGACGGAATCACCCATTTAAGGGTCTAAGCTAGAGATAGTCTGACCTCCCTAAGCTTAGATTTGTTGTTTGTTGATCAAACCGATGATTCTCTAACTGAGATCATCGGATATAAGATTGTTGATCGAGAGATAAGAAATTCTTACCCATGACCAATGCTACTTATGTCATTAAGCAAGAATAAGTATGAATTTATTATCACTCTATCCCATAACTAAAGCCCCATCGGATATGCATCCCTAGTCTTCTAGTCAACTTTGTATACCCTCTTTTGTTTTATTACTTTTTAATTGAATTGTGATTATAGTGACAACATCCCAATTCCCCCATCCTTTTACTTTCTATTTTGAGCATTTACTCTTGCTTTGAACTCAATTTGATACAATCTTTATTTAGATACTCCAAGTCCCTTGGGTACGACCCCGACACTCGTTGGGATTATAAATTTGGTTTTGCTGCACAATTGTCGTGACCCCCAACTTTGGGGCGCAGGATTTGAGCGTTCATCACTCTACTGGACTAGAACCTTCCCATTTTTGATGTTTCGCTTGTTCTTTGTCTAAAACTGATTACAAAATATACTATAATTAGTCCAAATGACCTAATAATACCTAGATTATACTCAAATCCTAATCCCCAGGCCAAACCATGATCATTCCACCCATCCTAGGGCTTTTTCGCTGTTAATTTGCCTAAACTATCATTTTTACGGGTTCATTATGAAAATTATGGTGAATAGATCATAATTGAACAACAATAAAAAAGACCCAAGAATTCTACACCCTAGAATCATCTTTTCCACCAGGTTATACCTTCTTAGGTCAGCCCAAACTTTCCCCCAACCCTGTAATTATCGATTCTAATACCCGCGAATCAAAGTATTGTAGTAGGGAAGTAAAATTCTTACCTTTAGGAAGAAAAATGGTGGAAATTCTAGTTGAAATCACCCAATTCGCCTCTGCCCTTCCCCAAAATATTCTTGACAATTTCTGAACGTTTTTGGGGAAGTTTCTGCATTTATAGTGACTTACTCCGCTATAGCAGTCCGGCATCGCTGTGCAGAACTCACCCGCTATGGCGGTGCTGACCGCCTTGACTTCTGCTATAGCAGGATTTTTTCTACTATAGCGGTCATATTTGTAGCGTGGTGTCAACTGCTATAGCGGTTGGCATGGAATAGAATCTTGGAAAATCTCCCAAAGTTTCCCATTTTACAACACACTTTAAAACACGTTCTGAACTAACCCCTTCACGTCGACTTTGATATCGAGAGTTTTACTCACCCGAATTTACTTCCAAAAAGTCCCCCAGACTCTTTAATGTCTTAGATAATGGAAAAACTAGCTCAACATAAGATATTTTACCCAATTCTTTCCCGGATTGCCCTAGACAATACCTTGCTCAAATTTTTTCTAACCCAAAACATTGCACAAATAGTTTACTCATAACAATGGAATATGTCGTTACATTATATACCAATTTATCCATCATTCATCCCCAAACAATAAAACCCAAAAAAGATGAGCTAAAAGAGTGAAAAGGGTAGTACCCCAATCCTCAAACAAGTGAGGATATTGGTCCTGCATGTCCTTCTTGATTTCCCAAGTGGCTTCCTCAACAAGACGATGCTTCCATTGAACCTTGACTGATTTGATCTCCTTTGTCCTTAATTTTTGGACATCCCGATCTAGAATCGCAACTGGATCCTCCTCATACTGAAGATCCTTGTCTAGCAAGATTGAATCCCACTTAATAATGTACTCCCCATCCCCATGGTATCGCTTTAGTATGGATACATGGAAGATGGGGTGGACCCCATACAAACTGGGCGGCAGTGCTAACCTGTTAGCCACTAGACTTACAATCTCGGGAACCCCAAATGGACTGATATACAGAAGGCTAAGCTTGCCTTTATTGCTGAATCCCATTATGCCTTACATTGGTGACACCTTCAACAATACTTGTTCACTAACATGAAATGCCATGTCTCTTACCTTGCAGTCCGCATACTCTTTCTGCATGCTTTGGGCTGCTAGCAACTTTATTTGAATACCTCTCACCTTTTCCTAAGCTTTCCTCACCGAATCCATGCCCAAAGGTCTCACATCGCCTGCCTCAAACCACCTTATGGTTGATCTACATCCCCTCCCATAAAGTGCCTCGAATGGTGCCATGTCGATACTGGAGTGATAGTTGTTGTTGTATGAGAACCTACATAACGGTAGGAACTGGTCCTACTGGCCCCCAAAATCAATCACACATGCTCTCAGCATGTCCTCCAACACCTAAATCGTCCTCTCCGACTGACCATCTATCTGAGAAAGAAAAGTTGTGCTGAAAGTGAGTTGGGTGCCCAACTCTTCGTGCAACTTTCCCCAGAACTTGGAAGTAAACTGAGAACCCCTGTCTGATATGATAGAGAGTTGCACCCCATGCAGTCTCACAATCTCCTTAACTTAAATCTTGGCCAACTACTGTGAATTATAGTCCACCCTAATCGGAATGAAATGAGCTGACTTGGTCAGCCTGTCCACGATGACCCAAATGGAGTCATACTTTCCCAAGGTCTTAGGAAGACCCACCACAAAATCCATGGCTATCCTTTTCCATTTCCTTTCAAGAATGGGCATCCTCTGAAGCAATCCTGCAGGCCTTTGTTGCTCATACTTAACCTACTTACAATTCTAACACTTAGACACATAGTCAGCTATGTCCCTCTTCATCCCAGGCCACCAATAAAGTCACCTCAAGTCCAGGTACATTTTGGTTATGCCTGGATGAATTGAATACCACGAACCATGAGCTTCTAACAACAAATTATGTATCAAGTCATCATCACGGGGGACACAAATCTTCCCCCTAAAGCACAATAACCCACTAGTGTCTAATGTGGCATCCCGGGCCTCCTCAAAGACCACCTTATTTCGAAGCTTGGTCAATTGAGCATCTCAGAATTGCTTAGTTTTGATTTTCTCCATAAATGTGGGTTTAACCTTAATAATAGCCAACACCCCACCCTATTCTGAGATGCCCAACTGCATGAATTTGGATTCTAGATCACGAATCTCCCTTGCCAAGGGGAATTTGGATACCCCCTAAATAAGACAAATTGCCCATGCTAACTGCTTTCTGGCTCAATGCGTCTGCCACCACCTTAGCCTTGCCCGGATGATAAATGATGGTCACAACATAATTCTTGAATATTTCCATCCACCTACTCTATCTCAGATTCAAATCATTATGTGTAAACCCACATTGCAGGCTACGATGGTTTGTGAAAATTTCATACTTGACACCATAAAGGAGTGCCTCTAAATCTTTAGCGCAAAGACTATCGCTGCTAACTCCAAATCATAGGTCGGGTAGTTCTTCTTATAAGGCTTCAATTGCCTTGAAGCATTAACTATAACATTCCCATCCCGCATTAACACAACACCCAAACCCGAATGTGAAGCATCACAAAACACAATGAAATATTTACCTTCAACCAACAATGATAGGATGGGAGCGTAGTTAGAAGTATCCTGAGCTTTTAGAAGCTCTCTTCACACTTGTCAGACCAAACAAAAGGTACCTCCTTCTACGTAAACCTTGTCAAGTGAGTATCAATGGAAGTGAAGTTCTTGACAAACCTGCGATAATAGCCTGCAAGCCCCACAAAACTCCTAACCTAAGTCATAGAGCTAGGCCGGACCCAACTCTTAACTGCCTCAATCTTTTGGGGATCCACCATCACCCTTTTTTTTGAAACCACATGTCCTAAGAAGGAAATCAAAGACAACCAAAATTTACACTTTGAAAACTTGGCATACAATTTCTGGTGCCTCAATATCCCCAAAACAATACGAAGATGCTCTAAATGATCCTCCTTACTCTTGAAGTAAATTAGAATGTCATCTATAAATACAATGACGAACGAATCCTAAAATGATTTAAAGACACCATTCATCAAACCCATTAAATCTGCCTGCACATTGGTCAACCCAAATGACATTACCATGAACTCATAGTGCCCATACCGAGTATGGAATGTCATCTTAGGTATATTCTCCGACATAATTTTTTACTGATGACACCCTGACCTCAAGTCAATTTTTGAAAACACAGAAGCTCCCTGCAACTGATCAAAAAGGTCATCTATGCGGGATAAGGGATACTTATTTTGGATTGTGACCTTGTTCTGTTACCTGTAGTCTATACACATCCTCATACTACCATCCTTCTTTGTCACAAACAAAATGGGAGAACCCCAAGGTGAAGCACTAGGACGAATAAAGCCATTATCTAAACGTTCTTGAAGCTGAGTCTTATGTTTCCTCAACTATGCTGGAGCCATACGATAAGGAGCAATAGAGATAGGGCAGGAGCCCGACTCCAAATCTATACAGAAGTCAATGTCTCTATCCGGAGGCATGCTAGGCATAGCTGCTGGAAGCACCTCCTGAAAACTCAAAAACCACTAGAACTGACTCAATCAAAGGGGACTCTACACTAACATCCTAGAAATGAGGCAAGAAGGCCAAACAACCTTTCCCCACTAACTTTGTAGCCCAAACAAATGATATAATCTTTGTCGGCTTAGGCCTTTACACACCTTCCCACTCTAGCCTATCCTTACTCGAAATCTCTAGTCACTGTCTTAGCATTATAGGTTAACAAAGAATGGTATGGATAAAACCAAGTCATACCTAAAATGACATCAGAATCCAGCATATCCAGCATAACCAAATCTACTCAAGTCTGAAAACACACAAAAATCAAAGGACAAGTACGATATACATAGGTTGCTACCACAGACTCTCCAATCGGTGTAAAAATATGAATAGGGGAATCAAGGAAATCAAAATCCAAATCTAGAACCAAAGAAAATTTTATAGACACATATGAATAAGTGTAACCTGGGTCAAACAATACAGAAGACATCCGGTCACAGACTAGAATTGTACTTGTTATCACAACATCCGATGCTTCAACCTCAGATTTCCCCGGGAATGCAAAACAATAGGCCCTGTCATCAATCTGAGCAACCTCTCTAGTTGGATGTGCTACTCCCCGGCCCCCTGCCTGTGCCACCATCCCTTTGTTCCCACGACCTCTCTAAAAATTACCTCGCTCACCCTGTGGACGACCCCTGCCATTGACACCTCTACCTGCCAGAACCATAGCCCTGGTATGCTGTTGAGTCTGATTTCCTAATTTTTTGTGATTGAAATCCCTCTTGAAGTGACCCAGATCTAAATAATGAAAATATCCACAGTAAAGAGTAGGCCTGCAAGTAGAAGTATAAAAAGCCCCCTGGACTCTAGGAGCTGGAAACTGCTGACTGGCTCCTGGGCGACCACCTGCAGAAGCTGGCAGGGATGATTGAATAGGACGAGCAAAATTCACTTGCTGACTGTGACCCATAGAGTAAGAACCACTAAAATTACCTTCATTCTGGGACTTCTTGGCTATTACCTTAGCCTGCCCAACCTGCTTGATCCCCTCCAGTTTCATCACATAGTAAATCACTTCATTGAAGCTCTTCCCTGCTGAGGTCATATGCACAGACAAAATCTGCAACTCAATATTCAGACCATTCACATAGAGACGAATCCTCTCCTTCTCAGTACCCAGAAGCTGAGTAGCATAACATGACAAGGCATGAAATTTAGCCTCATAGGCTGAAACAAATATGTTACCCTGCTCAAGGGCATGAAACTCATCCTTCTTGCGATCCCTCACAGTGCGAGGCATATATTTCTCCAAGAATAGAGCATGAAATTATGCCCAAGTCATCAGAGGCAAAGCTGATGGAAAACACTCTACATGAGCTCTCTACCACTGCTTGGCATCACCCTGAAGCTGAAAAGTACCAAATTCTACCCCATGCTGCTGCACAATGCCAAATTTATGTAGCCTATCATAGTAGTCTAGAATAAACTCAATGGCATCCTCCTTCTCTATACCCTGAAACGGTAAAGGTTTTAGTTTCAAGAATTTGGTCAACATCTCATGATCAGTCCCGGTCATAACAGAGCCTAGCATGGACGAAAGAAAGCATTAGTACCTGATGCCGCATCTATCCTAGGAGCCGCTGTAATAGCTGGTTGAGTGCCCAGAACTTGATCCATTGTACCAGTAGGGGTGGCTCCAGTACCTGCTATCCCACTCAGAAAATCCCACACCTGTTGAAATACCTCGAGTGATATAGGGGGAAGGCCTACACCTCCAGCTGGTGTTGCCTCCTCCTATTTCGTGCCCTCCTTAAGTACAACCTCAACCTTCTCTTTAATAAAATTCTGGGGTGGGGGAGGGGTCACCGCTCTTGGCCCTTCTGGTGCCTGAGCTCTACCTGCCCCTGCCCCTTCCTGACCTTTTAGCTGCTTGTTCCACCACTAGAATTACAACTCTCACTCCATTACGTCTGTTGTTAACCATCTGCAGATAAAAGAGTGAAAGAAGTTAGATACCAATTTGTATCACCAGATACCAATTGTAATCAAGTTATAGAATAAAGGAAGAAAGAAGAGATAGTTTTCTAAGGTCCGATAGCCTCTTGAAGAAAAGTACAGACGTATCTGTACCATTTCGCAAGACTCTACTAGACCCATTTTGGTTCATCGAGATCAATGAACCTAGGGCTCTAATACCATCTTTGTCATGACCCAAACTGCCATGAGTGGCACCCACCCATAACCCCCGGATGAGCGAACCAAAAACTCAGTCAACATAGTGAAACTAACATCTCAAAAAACCAGTTGCATTAATTTAAACTAGCATTCAGAGCCAAAAATACTAATAAACAAGATCCTGCGGAAAACTACCCCTAGAATATGAAAGTTGTGTACCAAAACATCTACTAACGTCTAGAGAATAGGGATGCAACCCCAAAAATAAGGAAATCTAAGTCTGAAACAATGGACTAGAACTATGCTAGATGAAACCATGGTAGGCCATTAAAAGGAGCTCATCCTTGGATTATGGAAATGTCGTGACTACAACTGAGGTTGCATAGCAACCACCAGAATATGTCATGTACTCACAAAAGGAAACCAAGTGCAGTATCAGTACACGAAAAATACAGTGTACTGGTAGGATCATCGGCTAGCTCCCATAAACAACATATGAACAATAAACCAAAGCTGAGTAAATTAAGACAAATATGTATAAACAAGCCAGCAATATAATCCCAGACTTGTAGTCTTTCTTCTAACTTACCAACTACATGAAATAGGTTCAACAATCACCACAACAACAAAAAATGCAAATAAGACCACCCTTTTCAAGTAACTCAGACCAATCAAGGATCCCTAGGACAACACCTAAGTGTTCAACATACAATTTCTGATCTACATAAGGACCAACCCCACATTTAAGTACAACTACCCGGCCTCTCATGGACCAATATACAACAACAGAGTTTCAATGATTAACTAGGTCCACTCATGGAACCATAAAAAAACACAATCAAGAAGTATAAATAAACATGTACCAGGCGTGGTACCCGAGCCAACCATTATAGAACATGTACCAGGCGTGATACCTAAGCCAACCGAATGTCACACATAATCCAACAATCAACAATTAATGAACAAAATCACATTTGTAAGCCAACAAGCAACAAAACCTGGTTCATTTCACATGATTGACAACCAAATATTTAGACATTCATAATTCCATTCCCTAACCATGCAATACTAAGCGACAGTTACATGAACACATATTGTAATTTGGAAAACAACAACTATCACCTACCTCGAATAGCTTGAAAGCTCTACTAGACCAAAGCCTTCCCATTTTCCAAAGCTTTTGCTTGATTTTGGTCTAAAAATGATTACAAAATATACTATAATCAGTCCAAATGGCCTAATAATACCCAGATTATACTCAAATCCTAATCCCCAAGAAAAACCATGATCATTCCACCCATCCTAGGGATTTCCAACCATTAGTTTGCCTAAAACATCCATTTTTACAGGTTCATTAAGTAAATTATGGTGAATAGATCATAATTGAACAACAATAAACAAGACCCAAGAATTCTACACCCTAGAATCTTCTTTTCCATTGGGTTATACCTTCTTAGGTCAGCCCAAACCTTCCACCAAGCCTACAATTATTGATTCTAATACCCAAGAATCGAAGTACTGAAGTAGGGAAGTACAATCCTTACCTTTAGGAAAAAATATAGTGGAAATTCGAGTTAGAATTACCCAATTTGCGTATGCCCTTCCCAAAAATGTTTTTGAGAATTTCTAAACATTTTTGGGGAAGTTTATGCATTTACAATGACTTAATATACTATAGCAGTCCCCAAACTACTATAGCGGCGCCGCCATAGCGGAACCCGCCCGTTATGGCAGTGTTTATCGCCTTGACTTCCGCTATAGCGAGAATTTCTCTACTATAGTGGTCATTGGTATAGCATGGTGTCAACTGCTATAGCGGTTGCCAGTGAAAAAAATCTTGTAAAATCTCCCAAAGTTGCCCATTTTACAATACACTTCAAAACCTAATGTTCTGAACCAACCCCTTCGCATTAACTTTGATATCGGGAGTACTACTCACTCGAATTCACTTCCGAAAAGTTCCCCAGACTCCTTAATGTCTTAGCAAACAAAAATACTAGCTCAACATAATATATTTACCCAATCCTTTCCTGGATTTCACTAGACCATACCTCACTCAAAATTCATCCGAGACTAGCCTAGCCCAAAATTTCCAACTCCCTAACCCGGAAGTTTTCTAATCCAAAGCTTTGCACGAATGGTTTACCCATTACAATGGAACAAGTCATTACCAAACTAGTCATGGAAACTTGAAACAAAAATATAGTATAGTTCCAATATCATCACTACAACTATTTAGAACTATTTAATCAACCTAAATAACCCACATTATACAATAATTAAGGCATCCCATAACTTTTACAAACTTGAAATATGAACTCAAAAATCACAATATTAAACTCAAAAGTAATACAATGGGGAGGTTGGGAAGTGGTAAAGCATGAAATAGTTGAATAATACGAATAAAAAACATATCTTGATGAAGCTTCGTGGATCTTGGAGAATTTTTGAAATTATTTTAATGGAGGAAGAGGGAGAAATTGGGTGGAGGGAGTGAGAGAAAATAAGAAAAAAGGTTTTGGGGGTTTAACATTAGAGTGAGTGGACGTGGGCGTCACAAAGGGTTGTTATTTTCTTTGGCACAAAATCACCGCAATAGGTGAGGTGATATTTGGTCCCTCAAACCTTGTTAGGTGAGGTACCTCATCTATGCAATTTTGGTAGTTTTTGTGTCTCGTAGGTCTCTCTATTATTGCGATACTTCTGGCCTCTGTATCTTCATGTAGTAATTAAAAACACCATTAGTGGTGGATTAACTCCCAACCAATGACTTAGTTAACTTCGTGGCATGAGATCTTTTTGTATTTTTTATAGTATACTTAACGACTAAAATAAATACGAAAAATACTAAAACTAAAAAGAAAATCCTACAAAACATGAGTTGCCTTCTGAGTAGTGCTTGATTTAATATTGTGGAATGATGGGAATAGCTTGATTAGATGGCATCATAGGAGTGCTCAAGATCTAAGAGATTTTGATAACACATGTACTCCCTTAGTCGATGTCTATTCTTCATGATACCTTCAGTCAGAATTCTGGATCGAAATTTCCAATCATAATCATGTCTCACCACATGATTCAATACCTTGGTGACTTTCTCAATTGTCATTTTGGTTTATTCCTCACCTTCTAGGGCTGTGGCTTGAGATTGGTTCATCGGATCAAGATCTTTATAAAATGTCTCAATTAACACTCTTTCATGAAACCCATGATCTTTTTGAATCATCAACTCCTTAAACCTTAGCCAAGCCTCCAATAAAAGCTCTCTTTTATTTTTTCTAAATTATAGGATCTTGTTGACAATCTTCTTATTTTTTGTTACCAAACTCCACTCATAGATGATATGTGCACATGTTTTAGCCAAGTGTCAACTTCAGTCAGAAATAACCCTTGGTAAAAAATACTTATCTTCACCTGTAAGAGAGTTCACAAACATTCTTACCTTCAAAACTTCATCAAAAATCAATGTACTCCTATGTTTAGCACACACTCTCAAAAAATTCCTAAAGTGTTGTAGAGGATTGCTCTCCCAAGGGTTACATAATAGCCCTTTTATCCATGAGGTCTCTGCCAATTCTTTCTTGCAATAATAGTTATGGTATCTCAGAATTTTCATCTATAACCTTCAGTACGGCTACATCTTCATAGAACACTTATAGTTTAGATATTTTGTATAGATAAAACACTTAAACCTTGTCATGTGCTTACATAGTTAGCCAACCAGATGCTACATCAATCAAAGCTTTTCCAGTAGCCAAAAATGGATGCCCTAAAATAAATGGGACTTTTGAATCAGGCTCGAAGTCCAAAACAATAAATTCCACTAGGAATATTAAATATCCAACTTGAACAACTATATTTTCCATAATACGTTCTAGCCTATCTAGACACCTGTCTGCCAGCTTCAACATAATAGTGGTGCCGCTGGGACTTCCCAACCCTATCTTCTTGTATAGAGACAAAGGTATCAAATTTATGTTGGCACCCAAATAACATAGAGCCTTTGCCATAAACTGCTGCCTAATAGAAATTTCAAGGGAGAAACTTCCTAGGTCCTTCAACTTAGTTGGAAAACTATTTTGAATTATCAATGAATATTGTTCATAAATATCTACTGTATCATGCTCTATTAGTCTGCTCGTATTGGCAACAATACCTATAAAATATTTTGCATACTGGGGAATGCCCTATAATGTATCAACAAGATGGATGTTAATATTTACCTACTTAACTAGCTCATAATAATAATAATTTAAAAATGAACCCTCTTCATTCAACTTGTTCATCCTTTGTAGGAATGCAGGAGGTGGTCTAGTAGCTACTGTCGTAGGATGCTTCACTACTTTTTCTGTTGGTTACTCCTTAATACTCTGCTTCTCAAGTTGTTCTGCCACTATACTATCAAGTGTCATATCACTCAAACCCTTACCATATTAGTTAGTAACTACATTCACCTGTTTTAGATTGGGGTCTATATCTCTAGGTATACCACCTTGAGGTCTAGTGTTTTGATCCTCAACAACTTGACCCATTTGTCTTTCTAAATTTCAAAGGGCCATCTAATTATGTTTTTTTCTTTTAGCTATTATCCTATTCTGGTCATCCATAAACTTTTTTATCAGCACCTTGAGATCATCAAGTTGGCTCCAAATGGTCTCACCTTGATTTTGTTGATTTCCTTGCTGCTTGTACTAGTTTTAATTTCCATCCCATGAGAAGTTAGGTGAATTCTCCATCCCGGGTTGTACAAATTCTCATAGTTTTGATTACCATTGTTCGAATTAGAATTTCCTATAAAAGGTATGGACTCAGGATTTGCACCACAAACATCTGCTGCATGGTCACCACCACATACTTCACAAAATAAATGTGCTTGATGAAATGGCTAAACATTGTTTTGCACTTGTTATTTACCTATTAAGATATTATTCATCTGGTTTATAACATTGTTCATTATGTCAAGTTGTGCCTACATACTTGCCATCCCATCAAGTTCTATAATGACCCTCTAGGTTATTTTCTATTTTTCATGCTTTTTCTGCATTTCGAGCTTTCCCTCAGCGACTGTAGGTCATTTATGACTTGTTGGGACTGACGGTTTGGTGCTCGGGCTGTTCATTAGGTATATGACCATTTCTCTATTTTAGAACTTGAACTTAGAAAATCTTTGACTTCGGTCAACTTTCTTGGTAAACATACTCAGAATCAAATTCCGATAGTTCCATTGGCCCCGGAATATACATTTTGGTCTGGTGGGACCCTTGGTCTGGGTCTGGGTGTTTTCTGTTTGATTATGTGTTATTTTATATGTTTTTCAGGATAGTTTGGCTTGTGCGGTTAACTTTGGTCAATATTTGGAGGAGACGTCCTCGGATGGAAATTCTGTTAGTGTTGTTAACTCTAGAATGTTGACTTTAGGCTAGAAGGACCTTTGGTTCAGGTATCGAGATTTCTGGTCTTATTTTTGGGTATTGGGTTCCGAGTTGGTTTTTTGGTGTAGGTCCCACTTTTCATTAAAATGATCTTCATTGATAGTTTTATCGGTTCCATCGAGTCTAGAATGTTATTTCTGGTAGGGCAGCTTGGTCGGTTTGTGGTTATGAGGTTTCGAATGAATCTCAAAGGTCTGTCAGGAGACTTTTTAGCTTTGTCTTTTGCTGGTTGCTGCTATAAAGTTGCAGACCAGTTTGGTCATCGCGATTGCCAGGTGACCTTCGCATTCGCGATGGTCTAGTTTCTTAACCATCACAATCGTGTGGGTCGCTCCTTGCGACCGCGATGAAGCAGGTTGGGACACACTCCATCTTTCTATACACAATCATATGGCAGGACCTTCGTGGCCATGATGGTCTATCCCGCATTTCCTCTTGATTGCGTGGGGTCCCTCGTGATTGCGATGAAGGACTCCAGACAGCTATTTAAGCTGATAACTTCATTTTCTCCTCCAAAATTTCAAAATTTCTCCATTGATAAGCATTAAAGCTCCGGTTCCAGCTCCTTATTCTCAGTATACTTGACCTGGTAAGTCCCCCTTTGTCCCTCTCCTCTTTTCCGTTGTTAATTCTCATTAAATCCCGTTAAATTCTGTTGGTTTTACCTTGTAATTTCCCTTTATCTAGTAGCACTTCAGGGATGTTTTGATCCCCAATATGAGCCCCGTTCGCGCTTAATTTTTGAGCATGGGTTCTTAACCCACCACAAGCATAATTGTGTATTTTAATTTCTATTTCATTGGGCGGGCCTTGAAGGTCATTTTCCAACCCGATTTTCCATATTGAAATATGGGTGTCATTCATCTCGTCTTGACACCTGGATCGTATTTTTGATAACATGGCAGCTTTCTGAGGCCATTCGGAAGGGGAAGGCACACGAGTGACTGTTTGTATTTGCAGTTTGGCCGTGAGGTTGGTTACAGTTTACTTTCTAGACTGAGTTTAGTTAGATTTTATATATTTATATATTACAAGAACGTTAGGTTGGACTTTAGGTAGATTTAAGCTTTATTCCTGTTTATTGCTTTAAATCAGCCATTTTGGATTATAGTTTAGAATTATTATGTTTATCCTTAGCCTAGGATCTTGTAGTATCGCTGTGGCTAGTTAGAAATCCTAGTTTGCATTTAGGAGGTTTTAGATGTGATGTAGAGATTATTTGTGAGTTTTTCTACTTTCCTATTTTATCAAATTTATTCTACCGTTATGTGTAACTATGGGCCCGATGCCATAACTTGGATTTGGACGAAGTTCTAGGTCAGTTATCTTGGTTTGGACGATATTTTGCCCTATTTTGTCTTATTGTGTATGGTTTTCTCTGAATATGGATATTTTATGGTCATACTGTATTGCATATTATTGATGCTGAAAAGGAAGTATTTTCATGGTTTTAGGTTCAAAATGAGGTTTACAATGGTTACGATGAGTTTTGTGCTTCAAATGAGTTATACGGGGTTTTTCTACTGATTTCAGGAAGGAGGGGAAAATATCTCTTATATGCATTTGCTGATAAGCTCAATGTTCATTTTTGGGTGCCCAATTACCCTATTTTCAGATTTCACCTTCATGAATTTACTGATATGCTCGATGTTTTATTCTGGGCACCCGATTACTAGATACCGAGTTTTACTTGTATACACTCATGCATACCATCATATCCCATTGCATCGCATTGGCTTGGGTGCACTTGAATTTTTGGTTGACTGGGTTGATTTGGTTACTGTTGCCTTCCTATTGGTTCAATTATTTATGTTTTTGGTTTTGTAACTAGATATAGATGGATCCCTGTATTTTTGTTGCTCTCCTATAATTTATATTAATATATTATATTTCTGTGCTTGGTCGGCCTATGATGCCTATTGGGTACCCATTTTCTTGGTACTCATACTACACTCTGCATCTTTTTCTGATGCAGCACCTAGTACGAGCCACCCTCACTGATCCTCCCTTATTTCGAGGCCTGTTGCAGTTCGGATTGTGGTGAGCTCCTGGCCTCTTGGAGACTTACATGCTTTCCATCTTTTATATTCTGTCTATATTTATGCATTTTGGATAGACAGTGTTTGTTGTATAGCTACTCCTTACTTTAGTCGCTCTTATACCGGCGACACCAAGTCAGAGTTGGTTCTAGTGTATGTTTTGTCTCTTGGTAACTTTGGGGCCATATTTTGTATATTTGATACAGTTGGTATGTATATATACGTTATTGGCCCTATCTCTCTTATGTATGCCTTTTTCTTTTCTCATGTTAACTGCTTAATTATCTTCCGTATTATTGGGTTTTATCTTGCCTACTTGGGGGGTTATATAGGCGCCATCATGGCCCGGTTTTAGGTCATGATAGAGTGTTGAGAAAAATTTCTAGTAGAGTCTCGTGGATTGGAACGATGACTTCCATATCCAATCTACGAGAGGCTATAGGAAATTCTTAGGAAATGTGTCATCTTGTTTAATTCCTTGTCGTGCGTTCCTGGCTTATTCAACTTCTAAGTATTATTGTTACACTCTTTCTCAGGGTCCTCGTCTTCACCCGCTGTAAGCCAGTTATGTCTTTTGAGGAGCAGAAGATGCTTGGTAGGTTTCTGAGATTGGGTCCTTCGAGGTTTTCAGGTGCTTCTAGGGAGGATGCACATGAGTTTCTGACTATTTGCCAGGAGAGATTGTATAGTTTGGGATTAATTATCACATGGAGCATATTACATCGTGTTTCATCAGGATGGTCCAGTGAAACAGTGGTTGAGGTCATATGTAGCTTGCAGACCAGCAGGGTCGCCTCCGCTTACTTGGGCCCAGTTCTCTGCAGCATTTCTAGAGAAGTATGTACCTCATAGCATGAGGGTGCGTTTGATGGATCAGTTTGTTGGGTTGGAGCAGGGCTCCATGACTATTTCTGAGTATGAGGTTCGTTTCCACCAGTTTTCCAGGCACACCACTATGATTATGCCCACTCAGCATGAGAGGGTATGCTACTTCATTCGAGGTTTGACTGTGCATCTTAGCTTGGCTACAAAGGGTATGGTAGCATCAGGTCATTCCTTTCTGTAGGTGGTAGATCATGCCTGCACTATTGAGGGCGTTCTTCACGAGGCCTAAGAGGGAAGCGATAGGAGGCCCCACCATCAGGGCAGTTTCACCAATTCACATGCCCATGGTAGAGGCTACTATGGTAGAGGTCAGCATCAGCAGTATTTCCAGCTGAGCCGGCCTGTTCAAGAGGCATTATAGACTACTGAGGGTCAGTGTAGTCAGAGTATTGTTCTTGCTCCACGAGGTACTCATTCAGGGTCCACAGGTTGTTGTGGTCATTCTGATTTTGCTAGGTCTTCATAGAAGGGTACATATGGTCGGGGTTGTTATGAGTGTGGAAATATAGGCCACTTTGCTATAGAGTGTCCATCAGTACCGCACCAGAGGTGGTAGACTCAGTTGGTTCAGTCCGCTAAGGCTCCAGCAGGGTGGTAGGGGTGGTCCCCAGGGTACTAGAGGTGGTCCTCAGTCCAGTAGGTCGAGTGGTCATGGCGGTCAGAGCCACATGTATGCAGTTTTGGGCTGGACAGAGGCTGAGGCTATGGATGTTGTGATCACAAGTACGATTTCCATTTTTCATTAGTCTGCTTCTTCTTTGTTTGATCCAGGGTCTACCTTATTTTATGTATCTTCTTATTATGCTACTCGTCTGGAGTCTACTTGTGAGTCCTTGCCTGCACCCTTGCGTGTATCTACCCCAGTATAAGCTTCTTTAGTAGTGGATCAGGTGTATCGGGCTTGTGTGGTGACTAAATTGGGGTATTAAATATGGGTAGACCTGGTTATACTTGATATGGTTTATTTCGATGTGATCTTGGGCATGGATTGGATGTCTCCATATCATGCAGTCTTAGATTGCTTCGCCAAGACTATTACTTTTTGGATGCCTGGTATCGCTCCTATGTATTACCTCCAGATTTGAACCAGTTTTCTAAGTTAAAACTCTAAAAAAAAATCATGTTCCCAGGGATGATGGGTCTAAACCATGGACCGTGGTTAGAACCACGACTCATGGAATTGAACCGTGATTTAGGTTCTGCAGGAACCAATCTCTGGTATGAGACCATGAGTTCACTCTACGGACCGTAGTTTGTTCTACGGACCATAAAGTAGACTCGTGGAACTCAGGTCTGAGGTCTCTCATTCCCCAAGAACGGCGACTTGGGTCTATGACCTGTAAAAAAATTTACGAGTCAATCCTGTTGACCCATAGACTACCTTCCGCATTCTATTATTTTTTCCAGAAATGACTGATGGAAACCACAGGCCGTGGTTTGGTCTACGACCAGTGGAACCCATCTGTGGTCTCTGAAAGTCAACTTTTTCTAGCTTCTTCCAAATTATGATCTAGGGGAATTTTAGTTATTACCCACCCTTTTAACTCTTAAATGATGTTGTTTTGACTATTTCTAGAAGGGTTTTTACCCTCACTAGCCTAAGTCCCTTCTCATTACCTCATTCATCTCCCAAAAAGAAAAAGAACTCTCTCAAGCTCAAGGTCTCAAGATCCAAGTCGAAGTCTCCTAATCTTTTCAATTTCAAGTGGGTTAACTCCAATCAAGGTATGTGGGTATTTAACAATGCGTTCCTTTAACCCTTATGCCCAAAACTCCAAATTTCAAATTGTGATTTCATGAACTTTCAAATTAGGGTTGTTACCCAATTTTTATGGGTTAATTACCTTCTCGTGATTTTATTATAAAATTTCATTAAATTGCATGATTTTGCATGGGTTTTTACATATGAGTTTCTATTTCAAGAGTTGAAGGTCAATTATGGTAAATCCTACATGCATGAATTGATTTAATCAAATTGGGAAAAATGATAGCATTATTTCATGAATTTCAAGCAAGTGCATGCCTAGTTCCTATGTTTTATGAAAATCTATATTACTATTAAATTGAACTAAGGCCATGCAATTTTTCAAGTTATGAATTATTATGCAATGCAAGATACCCGATGTGCCATCAATGCTCATGAATTATTTTCTAAACCAAGATTCGTGACTAGTATGAAGATCCGGGGTATGAACAAGATTTGACATATAGATATGTCACATGTATGTGAGCCATGTGACCCTCATGTTATGTTTTGGGAGTAGTATTTAGCACCGAGCAATTGGGGTTCTAGATAATCCAAGTCCAAAACTATATTGGCACCGTAGGTTTCCCTCCGTGGCTTATGAAAAGATCCTTATGACATGGTTCTAACCTTGGCCCATTAGAAAAACCTTTTTTAGTGTGGGTGCATGACACCAGAGTCCATGTAGCTCAGCATGGTTTATGCCGGTTAAGAGAAACTCCCACATGATTATTTTCAAGCGATGAAGTTACATGATATCATACTTTGAATTTTAACCGTACTTCATGTTTTATGTCTTATATCTTGATAATTCTCTTATGTTATTTCTTTATGAAAAGGTTAACCATAAGCATGTTTTAAGTATGTTTTTTATCATGATCTTGTATATCTCACATACTCGGTACATCCTATAGTACTGATGCATATTTTGCGATGCATCCTCTTGATGATACACATTTAGGTGTTTCCCATCAGGTTCGTGGCTAGAGAAAGCCGGATACCAGTCAGTGTTGGTGAGTCCTCATGGTTCGAGGGCTAGTTATGACTGTAGTTTGTTTTGATTACTTATTTTTGTACTTTGAGTTAGCTAGGGTCTTGTCCTAGCAACTTTTTATGTCATGTATAAAGGTTTTTCAGACATAGACGATACTCAAGTCTCGTTCGAATCATGTTCTTTTGATTTTATCTTATGAATTGAGTTATCTAATTCGTATTATGCTTCCGCTATGCTTAATTCATATGCTTGAGTTATGTTATGACCAAGGGTTAACTTGGGGCACTTGTGGTCCCGAGTCCCGTGTTACGCCCAGGGGGTAGCCTCGGGGCATGACAAACTTAGTATCAGAGCCTCAAGTTCAAGAGTCCTTGGATTTCTAATCCACATCGAGTTGAGTCTCTTTCATATATGTGAAGCACGCCACACATATGAGACGGAAGCTCTAAGGTGTTTTAGAAAACTTCACTTCTTTTATGATCATATCGTGCGATAGAGCTTAACTCTAATGTCCCTCTAATCCTTACCTTGTACATTTCAGATCATGCCTCGACGTGATATGCCTCACCGAGCTGCTCAAAATGCCGCTCCTCCAGTTCTGACCCCCGAGGTCATGAATGAGGAGTTTAGGAACGCCATCCATTTGCTAGCCCAGACCTTGGCCACTCAGAACAATCAGCCGGCCCTTATCCCTGTCTACCCTGAAGGTGGGGTAGCGTCCCGAGTTCGTGATTTTGTCCATATGAACCCGTCGGAGTTTTGGGGTTCGAAAGTGAATGAGGATCCGCTAAATTTTATTGATGAAGTGAAGAAAATCTTTGATGTGATTCAAGGGGTTGGTGTTAATTGTGTGGAGCTCGCGTCCTATCAACTCAAGGATCTAGCTCATATATGGTTCACGTAATAAAAGGAAGGTAGAGCTAGGGACAAGGTCCCTATGACTTGGGAGTGTTTTGAGAGAGCCTTCCTTGACCGGTTCTTTCCCCAAGAGTTGAGGCAAGCAAAGACTGAGGAGTTTGTGAACTTGAGACACAGATCTATGACTATTCAGAAGTACAGTTTGAAGTTCACTCAGTTATCTAGGTATGCCCCCTCTATGGTAGCGAACTCGCATGATCATATGAGCAAGTTTATCTATGGGGTTTCAAATTTGGTATAGAAGGAGTGTAGGTCTTCTATGCTGTTGAGTGATATGAACATTTCCAGACTCATGACCCATGCTCAGCAGATCGAGGGAGACATGCTTAGGGAGATGGCTAGGGAGAAGAAGAGGGCTAGATCCGAGGGTTCAGGTTTTGGTCATCAGAGGTCCGGTGGCGGACATCACTCCTTGTTCTAGAAGAAGTCATTAGGACCCATTCATTCTTCTTCTAGTGCTCCTACACAGGCCCAGAAGTCTCATCATGATCAGACTGGTATAGGATCTGGTTCCTTTTCACAGTCTCGAGAATTGTTGCTAAGGTATCTTCCCACCCTATTTGAAGCAAGTGTGGGAAGACTCACCCAGGAGAGTTTCGTTTGGGCACAAGTGCATACTTTGGGTGTGGACAGGTTGGTCACATGACTAGAGACTTACCTTCAACTAAGAAGGGGCGGGGAGGTAGTAGGGATCAATCGGCTCCAGCAGCCCTAGGAGGTCGACCATCCCATGCCAGAACCGGCTTTATGCTATGTCCTTTTGTCAGGACCAGGGGGGTTCCCCAGATGTTGTTACTAGTATGTTAAAAGTTTTCTCTTTCAATGTGTATGCTTTGTTGGACCCCGGTGCCTCTTTTTCTTTTGTGACCCCTTATATAGAATACAAATTCAAAGTATGTCCTAAATTGCTTTTAGAACCGTTTTGTGTTTCTACTCTTGTTGGTGAGTCAGTCCTAGCCAAAAGAATCTACCAAAATTTCCCTATCTCGGTCCTTCATAGAGTCACTTCAGTGGATTTAGTAGAGTTAGAGATGACAGATTTTGATGTTATTCTTGATATGGATTGGCTACATTCTTGTTATGCTTCTGTTGATTGTCGTACTCGGGTTGTCAGTTTCAAGTTTCCAAATGATCCCATCTTAGAATGGCAACATAGTCCCCCATCCTCGAAAGGTCATTTCCTATCTTATCTTAAGGCTAGGAAGATGATTTCAAAGGGGTATGTTTATCATATAGTTTGGGTTATGGACACGGAGTCCAAAACCCCTCCTTTCATTCTGTTCCCATTGTGAATGAATTCCTAGAAGTGTTCCCCAAGGATTTACCTGGAGTCCCTCCCGAGCGGGAAATCGACTTTGGGATAGATCTTCTTCCGGATACAAATCCTATCTCTATTCCTCCTTATAGGATGACCGTAACTTAAAGAGTTGAAGGACTAGGTTAAGGATCTTCTTGAGAAGGGTTTCATCAGGCCTAGCGTTTCTCCATGGGGTGCTCCAGTCTTATTCATACGAAAGAAAGATGGTTCCCTCGGAATGTGTATTGACTACCATCAGTTGAACAAGGTCACAATAAGGAATAAGTATCCCATTCCTAGGATTGATGACTTGTTCGATCAACTTCAGGGTGCTAGTTTCTTCTCCAAAATTTACCTTATATCCAGTTATCATCAGCTTTGTGTTAGAGAGTGTGATATTTCGAAGACATCTTTCAAGACTCGGTATGGTCATTATGAATTTGTTGTGATGTCTTTTGGTTTAACAAATGCTCTTGCAGCTTTTATGGATTTGTTGAACCGCGTGTTCAAGAAGTATCTAGATATGTTTGTGATTATTTTCATTGATGATATCCTCATCTACTCTCGGAGTGAGGAGTAGCATACATACCATTTGAGAGTTGTGTTGCAAACTCTTAAGGACTGGCAGTTATTTGCTAAGTTTATCAAGTGTGAGTTTGGGATGCAGTCTGTTGCTTTTCTGGGTCATATTGTGACTAAAGATGGTATTCAGGTTGATTCTCAAAAGATAGAGGCAGTAAAGAACTGCCTAGACCTATTTCCCCGTCTGATATTTAATATTTTTTGGTTTTGGATGGTTACTACCAGAGGTTTATGGAAGGATTTTCTTCCATTGTTTCCCCTTTGAATCGATTGACTCAGAAGAAGGTAAAATTTCAGTGGTCTAATTTATGTGAGAAGATCTTTTAGGAATTGAAGACTAGATTGACCATATCTCTAGTGTTAGCTCTACTTGAGGGCCTAGATGATCTTGTTGTGTATTTTAATGCTTCTAGGATTGGCTTGGGTTGTGTTTTGATGCAGGTGGTAAAGTGATTGCTTATGCTTCGAGACAGCTTAAGACTCATGAGAAGAACTACCCTACCCATTATCTTGAGTTGGCAGCCGTGGTCTTTGCTTTGAAGATATGGAGACATTACTTTTATGGGGTGCATGTGGATGTATTCAACAATCATAAGAGCCTTTAGTATGTGTGGCTTAAGCTTCTTAAGGATTACGACATGAGTATGCTTTACCATTCGGGTAACGCCAATGTTATGCTTTACCATTCGACTAGCTCAGTTGGGATTTTGCCTTATGGACTCGACAGAAGGTGGTGTTATTATTCAGAATGGTTCGGAATTATCCTTAGTAGAAAAAGTGAAAGCAAAGCAAGAAAGTGATCCCATTTTACTTCAGCTTAAGGATGCAGTCCATCAGCAAAGGGTAAAGGTTTTCTCCCAAGAGGGAGATAGTGTACTTCATTATCTAGGTTGATTATGTGTGCCAGATGTAGATAGGTTGCGCTAGAAGATTTTGACTAAGGCTCATAGTTCTAGATATTCCATTCAACTTGGTGCCACTAAGATGTACCGTGATCTATGTGAATTCTATTGGTGGAATGGTATGAAGAGGGACATAGACGGTTTTATGGCTAAGTGTCTCAACTGTCAGCAAGTGAAGGTAGAGCACCAGCGACCGGGTGGCATGAATTAGGATATTGACCTTCCTACTTGGAAGTGGGAAGCGATCAATATGGACTTCATTACAGGTTTTCCTCATACTCGAAGGCAACATGATTCGATTTGGGTGATTGTCGACCAGATGACTAAATCATCCCATTTCTTGGTTGTTAAGACTACGGATTCAGTAGATGATTATGCGAGACTCTATATCCGGGAGATAGTTCGATTGCATGGTGTTCCTTTGTCCATCATTTCAGATAGAGGTACTCAGTTTACCTCTCAATTTTTGAGATCATTTCAGAGAGGTGTTGGTACTCAGGTGAAGCTTAGCACAACGTTTAACCCTTAGACAGATGGCCAGGCAGAGCGTACCATTCAGACTTTGGAGGATATTTTGAGGGCTTGTGTGATTGATTTCAAAGGTAATTGGTATTATCACTTACCTCTTATCGAGTTTGCCTACAACAACAACAACTTTCACTCTAGCATCCAGATGGATCCTTATGAAGCACTTTATGGTTGGAGATGTAGATCTCCTATTGGTTGGTTTGAGGTAGGTGAGGCAGCCTTGATTGGTCCAAATTCGGTTCATGAGACTATGAAAAAAGTTCAAGTTATTAGGGAGAGGTTGAAGACCGCTCACAGACGACAGAAATCATATGCGGATGTGAGGAGAAGGGAATTGGAATTCAAAGTTGATGATTGGTTTTTTATAAAGGTGTTACCCATGAAGGGTGTGATGAGATTTGGAAAGAAAGGGAAACTTAGTCCCCATTTTGTAGGTCCTTATCGGATTCTGAGGAGAGTTGACAGCGTTACTTATGAGTTTGATTTGCCAACGGAATTAGAAGCGGTTCATCCGGTTTTCCATGTTTCCTTACTAAAGAAGTGTGTTGGTGATCCGACCTTGATCATTCCTTTGGAGAATGTAGGTGTTAAGGATAGTCTCACCTATGAGGATGTTCCCATAGAAATCCTTGATCGTCAGATTCGGAGGTTGAGAAATAAGGAAGTTGCTTCAGTAAAGGTCCTTTGGAGGAATCAACTTGTCGAAAGAGCTACTTAGGAAGCGGAATCAGCCATGAAAGCCAAGTACCCTCACCTCTTTCCCTCCCATTCCTTTTCAGCTTTAGGTAATAGTTTCCTCTTTAGTATGTTCCTCCGATCCTATTCCATCGGTTCCTCTCATAATCCTAGCATGCATTCATGTTTTTGAAGTTGATTCAATCATGTTTTAAGTTGAAAAGTTCAGTTTTTATGTTTATTCCTTGATTTCCATGTTTTGTTTCTGGTTGGGATGTTTTGTCTTCTGTTTCCCTTGATTAGTCCTTATTCGAGCATGAATGATCCCAAGGGGGAGATATTGTAACCCCGCAGGATTTAAACCAGCTTTCTAAGTTAAAACTCTAAAAAAAAATTCAAGTTCCCAGGGATGACGGGTACAAACCAAGGACCGTGGTTAGAACCACGACTCGTGGAATGGAATCTTGATTTAGGTTCTAAAGGAACCAATCACTGGTCTGAGACCACGAGTTCACTCTACGGACCGTAGTTTGTTCTACGGACCGTAAAGTAGACTCGTAGAAATCAGGTATGAGGTATGTCATTCCCCAGGGATGATGACTTGGGTCTATGGCCTATAAAACTTTCTACGGGTCCATCTTATTGACCCGTAGACTACCTTTCGCAGCCTGTTATTTTGGCCAAAAACGACAGATGGAAACCACGGGTTGTGGTTTGGTCTACGACCCGTGGAACTCATCTGTGGTCCCTGAAAGTCAACTTTTTCCTGCTTCTTCCTAATTATGGTCCAGGGGTATTTTAGTTAGTACCCACCCTTTTAAATCCTAAATGATATCGTTTTGACTATTTTTAGAAGGGTCTTCACCCTCATTAGCCTTAGTCCCTTCTCATTACCTCATTAATCTCCCAAAAAGGAAAATAACTCTCTCAAGCTCAAGGTCTCAAGCTCCAAGTCCAAGTCTCCTATTCTTTTCAATTTCAAGTGGGTTAACTCCAATAAAGGTATGTGGATATTTAACAATGGGTTCCTTTCACCCTTGTGTCCAAAACCTCAAATTTCAAATTGTGATTTCATGAACTTTCAAATTAGGGTTCTTACCCAATTCTTATGGATTTTGCTATAAATTACCTTCTTATGATTTTATTATGAAATTACATTAAATTGCATGATTTTGTATGGATTCTTACATATGAGTTCCTATTTCATGAGATGAAGGTCAAATATGGTAAATCCTACATGCATGAATTGATTTAAGCAAATTGGGAAAAATGATAGCATGATTTCATGAATTTCAAGTAAGTGCATGCCTAGTTCCTATGTTTTATGAAAATCTATATTACTATTAAATTGAACTATTTCCATGCAAGTTTTCGAGTTATGAATTATTATGCAATGCAAGACACCCGATGTGCCATCAATGCTCATGAATCATTTTCTAAACCAAGATTCGTGAGTAGTATGAAGATCCGGGGTATGAACATGTTTATGAACAAGCTTAGACATCTAGATATGTCACATGTATGTGAGCCTCATGTTATTTTTTGGGAGTAGTATTTAGCACTGAGCGATGAGGGTTCTAGATAACCCAAGTCCAAAACTACGTTTCCACTGTAGGTTGCCCTTCGTGGCTTATGATAGGATCCTTATAACATGGTTCTAACCTTGGCCGATTAGGACAACCTTTTTCAGTATGGGTGGATGACACAGTACTACATGTAGCTCAGCATGGCTTATGTCGGTAAAGAGAAACTCCCACATGATTATTTTCAAGCTATGAAGTTACATGATATCATACTTTGAATTTTAACCATACTTCATGTTTTAAGTCTTATATCTTGATAATCCTCTTATGTTATTTCTTTATGAAATGGTTAACCTTAAGCATATTTTAGGTATGTTTTTTATCATGATCATGCATATCTCACACATACTCGGTACATCCTATAGTACTGATGCATATGTTGCACTGCATCCTCTTGATGATGCAGATTCAGGTGTTTCCCATCAGGCTCGTGACGAAGCTGGATATCCAGTCAGTTTTGGTGAGTCCTCATTGTTCGAGGGCTAGTTATGACCCTAGTTTGTTTTGATTACTTATTTTTGTACTTTGAGTTAGCTAGAGTCTTGACCTAGCAACTCTTCATGTCATGTATAGAGGCTTTTCAGACATAAATGGTATTCGAGTCTCCTTCGAATCATGTTCTTTTGATTTTATCTTATGAATTGAGTTATCTAATTCGTATTATGCTTCCTCTAAGCTTAATTGATATGCCTGAGTTATGCTATGACAAAGGATTAGCTTGGGGCACTTGTGGTCCCAGGTCCCGTGTTATGCCCAGGGGGTAGCCTCGGGGCATGCCATCCTATCATATGGAAGGGTGCCTATAGATAAATGCCGAGGGGAGTTATATCTTTCCTGAGCACCCAACGGTTGGTTGGGAAGGGGTGCTTAGCCTATATTGCCTATGTCAATGATACTAGTTCCACCATACCTCTTCTTGAGTCAGTTCCTGTGGTTTGCGAGTATTCAGATGTATTTCCTTCTGATCTTCTGGGTCTTTCTCCTAATCGTGATATTGATTTTGGTATTGATATCGAGCTGGGAACTAAGCCCATTTCTATTCTGCCATATTAGATGGCACCTGATGAGTTGAGGGAGCTTAAGGATTAGCTCCAGGATTTTTGAGTAGAGGCTTCATCAGGCCTAGTATGTCTCTATGGGGTGCTCTAGTTCTGTTTGTGAAGAAGAAGGATGGGTCTATGCATATATTTATCAACTACAGGCAGTTGAATAAGGTGAAAATTAAGAATAGATATCTGATGTCGCGTATTGATGATTTGTTTGACCAACTTCAAGGTGCAATGGTGTTCTCTAAGATAGACTTGAGGTCCAGCTATCACCAGTTGAGGATTAGGGTAAAGGGCATCCCAAAGACTGCATTTAGGAGTCGATATGGCCTCTATGAGTTCCTAGTCATCTCTTTTGGGTTGACTAATTCCCCTACAACTTTTATAGAGTTGATAAACCGTGTGTTCAGTGCCTACTTGGACTCATTTGTGATTGTGTTCATTGATGACATTTTCGATTGTGTTCATCATTGACATTCTGATATATTCGAGGAACATTTGCGATTGTGTTCATCAATGACATTCTGATATATTCTAGGAGTAGAGAGGAGTATGAGCAGCACCTTAAAGTTGTACTTCAGACCTTGCGAGACCATCAATTATATGCTAAATTCACTAAGTGTGAGTTTTGGCTCGAGTCTGTTGTATTCTCGGGGTACGTGGAGTCCAAAGATAGGATTATGGTAGATTCGACAAAGATTGCAGCAGTTCATGATTGGGCTAGGCCTACTTTTCCTACCGAGGTTCGCAGTTTCATCGGGTTGGCAAGTTATTACAAATTATTTATGGAGGGTTTTTCTTTGATAGCAGCTTCATTGACTAGATTGACTCAGAAGAATGTTCCCTTCTAGTGGTCAGATGAGTGTGAGGCGATCTTTCTGAAGCTCAAGGCCTTGTTGACTTCAGCGCCAATTCTTACTCTTTTGGTCAAGGGTCAGGCTTTCACCATGTACTATGATGCTTCGGGTATTGATTTGGGTTATGTATTGATGCACCAGGGCTGGGCTATTGCATATGCTTCCATACAGTTGAAGGTTCACGAGAGGAACTACCCCACACATGACATGGAGTTAGCGGTGATAGTCTTTGCATTGAAGATTTGGAGGCATTATATGGCAAGCATTGTGAGATCTTTACTGACAATAGTAGTTTGTAATACATTTTCAGCTAGAAGGATCTAAATTTGAGGCAACGTAGGTGGTAGGAGTTACTAAAGGACTACAACATCTTTATTCTTTATCATTCGGGCAAGGCAAACATGGTTGCAGATGCCTTGAGCTGGAGGGCGATGAGTATGGGTAGCTTGGCTTTCTTAGTGATAAAGGAGCGACCTAAGGCTTTGGATATCCAGTCCTTGGCTAAGAGGTTGGTTAGACTTGACATTCTGAGTTGGACTGCATTTTTGCTTGTGTTAAGGCTAGATCTTCCTTGTTGGAGCAGATTCGAGCACAACAGTTTGATGATGCAAGGTTGAGGATTACTCATGACAAGGTGGTGAGTGGTGAGGCTAGGAAAGAAACTTTAGATTCAGAGGGTATTCTGATTATCGAGGGTCGTATCTGCGTTTCTAGAGTTTGTGACTTGGTTAGATTAATCTTGGAGGAGGCTCATTGTTCTAGATATTCCATTCATCCCGGGGCAGCTAAGATGTCTCATGAATTGAGGTAGCACTACTGGTGGTGTGCGATGAAGAGGGATATATCAACTTTCGTGTCTAGGTTCTTGAATTGTTAGCAAGTAAAGTTTGAGCACCAGAGGCCATATGGTTTATCTCAGAGGCTACCCATTTTAGAGCGGAAATGAGAGCGGATAGCTATAGACTTTGTAGTCAGTTTTCCACGTACTTTATGGATATTTGATTCTATTTAGGTTATCGTGCATAGGTTGACAAAGTCTTCTCACTTTCTACCAGTTCAGACTTCCTACAGTTCTGAGAGATTGGCTCAAATCTACATTCAAGAGATTGTCCATTTGCATGGTGTTCCAGCTTCTATCATTTTCGACCAGGGTACTCAGTTCATTTTGCATTTCTATAGGTCTATTCAGAGAGAGTTTGGTACTAGAGTTGAGCTTAGCACCACTTTTCATCTGCAGATAGAGGTTCAGTCAGAGCATACTATTCAGGTTCTGGAGGATATGTTGCGAGCCTATGTTATTGATTTCGAGGGTCAATGGGACTAGTGTTTATCCTTGGAAGAATTTGCATATAATAATAGTTACCATTCCAGCATTCAGATGGCTTTATTTGAGGCTTTGTATGGTAGGCAGTGCAGATAAGTTACCATTCCTCAGATGGCTTTATTCCAGCATTCATATGGTAGTTACCATTCTCTGATAAGTTGTTTTGATGCTTTCAAGGTTAGGCCATGGGGTACATACTTGCTTCGTGATTCTATGGATAGAGTTCTGGTTATTTAGGAGAGGCTTCACACTACCCAGAGTAGGCAAATGAGTTATGCTAAAAAAAGAGTTCGAGATCTAGAGTTCATGGTTGGTGATAGTGTGTCCCTTCGGGTATCGCCCATAAAGGGCGTGATAAGATTCGAGAGGAAGGGTAAGCTCAGTCCTAGGTTTATTCGTCCTTTCAAAATCCTTCATCATATTGGGGAGGTTGCTTATGAGTTAGCCTTGCCTCCTGCTCTTTCTAGTGTGAATCCTATTTTTTATGTATCTATGCTACAAGGGTATATTCTGAATGAGTCTCACGTGTTTTATTTAGAGTTGGTTCAGTTGTGATACTAGCATGGATAGCATGGATAGCATGGATAACATGGATAGCATGGTTGAAACGAGCATGGATGGCATAGATAACACATACGATGTTCGTGCAAAGGGAAGCTTATGAGTCCGTGAGAGTGATGTGGATGAAGAAAAGAGGTCATTTGTGCAAGTGGCTAGGCTTTAAATTCAAGAATCCATAAAGAAGACAACCAAACAAGGCCCTTGCCTCATTAAGGGCAATATTGTAAAAAGTCAATGTCTTCTTATTTCCTTAGTATAAGTAGTAGTTTTTCTTCATTTTTGAAGACTAGTTTTGGATGTTGAATATTGATACTCTAAATTTGTAGTTGATATCTTAGTGATTAGTGATTAGTTTAATTCCCTTAAGGAATTAGTGAGTGATTAGGGTGAACTCTCCTAATTGTTAGTTAACTTCTTTTGCTTAATTAATCAAAGTGTCACCCATTTGTGAAATTCATTTGGTTTCCTTGATTGATTGAGTAGGGTTAATTTCTTAGTTATTAAAATCAATTGGGAGGTGAGGGTATCAAGTCTCTTGTTGCCCATAATTTTAATTTCTAGTTGTTAATCCACATATCTTTTCTTCTTCCTTTCTTGCTTGTTTGATTTTCCGTTATCAATTGGTATCAGAGCTTGGTTTAGGTTTGTTTCCACAAATCTAAGTCTTGGGAATTTGATATCTTCAAAATCCAAAAAAAAAAATCCGAAAATCCCCAAAAATTCCAAAAAATAAAAAATCCGAAATTTTGTTATTGTGTTGATTTGTTGTTTTTGACAATAGATCTTGATTCCCTAGTGTTTTGTGAGTCTAGATCTCAAATTTCGTGCGATTTGGAGTTGTAGAAGTGAAGTCGTAACACATCATCATGCATATTTCACTCGGATTCCACCCTTCTTTGTTGTGTGTTCTGTGTACCCTCCGGTTGTATGAGCGAATGGAGGGTTTGTTTTCACTTGAATGTGTTCCTCGGTTGTATGGGCGGATGTTGGGACTGTAGGTAGATTATATTACTCCTGTCATTTCATAGAGCTAGTTATGGTTCTTGGTCCTTGTAAATTGGTAAGTTTTAGCCTGTTGAGGCTCCATGTTTTTGGCAATTGTATTGAGGGGCTAGTGAGTCCTATATCTTGAGGCTCTGTTGTGGATCCTCCTGAGCGGTTGTGGTTTATCGGGTATTGTTCTTTATCTTTATTCTAAGTATAACTCTTAGTTCTGGTGGTTTAGTTATTCCATTCTAGGTTGTAAATTATGGGATGGATCTCGGTACATGCTTATCTTGTGAAATGGTGTTTAGTGTTCTTTTGTTATCTTTTATGGCTTTAGTTGATTATGTTGGATGTATTTCCTTATTTCCCTTCTTACTTGAGGTTACCGGTATACTACCATGTTTCCAAACTCTCTCATTTTTATATACTATTGTTGCATGGATTTCAGGTGCGTTCTTCTTCCTTACACCTGTGTTTTTGTGTTATGTATATGTTCTATGCAAGCATGTATACTTGTAACTCTTGGTTGATTACTCTTTATGCTAGTTCCTTGTGCTTTTTCTTTGCTTCCGTGATTGCTTTCTTGTATTCTGTTTATTACTATTTTTATATCTTATATGCCCTCAGTCGGCCGGTGATGCCTACTGAGTACCCGTTGTATTAGTGCTCATACTACACTTCTGCATCTTTTAAGTGCAGATATTAGTTGAGCTTTTGCCATTGATCGCATTGGAGACTCGTGTAGCTTTTGGATCTTCGACACTAGGGCGAGCATCTGACGACCTGGGCTTGACCACATCTCATCTTGTGCACTGTTACTCTTTGTATATTCGGAGAGAGTTGTACTTATCATTTTGTTGCTTCTAGCACTTGTATTTTATTAGAAGCTTATGTATTGTCGATACCAAGTCTTGGGGTTGGTGTAGTTTCACTATGTATATATTCAGGTTTTTACTTCCGCTTTGCCTATCTTTACATTATGCTTTCACTTATTTCTACTTATTGTGCTTTGGTTAGGTAGTAGCCTATTACTAACTGTTCAGGGCTATGGGGATTAGTTTGCCTACTGGGGGCTATAGGTGCCATCATGACCTGAGAAATCAGGTCATTACAGCTTGGTATCAGTGGTCTAGGTTCACTAGTGTCGTGGTACAGAAGCAAATATCTAAGTAGAGTCTCGAGGATCAGTATGATAACGTCTGTATCCTACCTGCAGGAGGCTACAGTGCATTGTTAGGAAATGTTTCATCTCCTTGGCTCCTTATCGTGCGTTCTTGGATTTATTTACTTCTAAGAACTTCAGTTGTTTCATTCCTTATCAGATGCTTAAGACAAGTTTTACAGTGGGTGGTGTCGAAGTTTCTTTGCCTATTGCTTCAGTGCTTTTGTATGTGCCAGGCCTTCTGAGTGAGAGTTTACTGCATCAGATAGGGGGTGTGGGGCCAGCCCAGCCTCCAATTAGATTTATAGTGATTCCAGCTCTTTAGGGAAACGTGGATAGAACTCTGAGTCCTCCGGTGGGTGTTTCAGTACCCGGTTCTATGAGTAGTGCTTCAGTTAGGGTTGAGCTTCCAGTTCTTTAGCTGGGTTGTATGTCAGTATTAAACAATGAGATGAGATTTCACGAGATGGTTAGGTGTACTGCTAGGATTGTTCCATCAGC
Source organism: Jaltomata sinuosa (assembly GCA_003996215.1). Classification (NCBI taxonomy): domain Eukaryota; kingdom Viridiplantae; phylum Streptophyta; class Magnoliopsida; order Solanales; family Solanaceae; genus Jaltomata; species Jaltomata sinuosa. The sequence continues at coordinate 331,168 of QJPP01000610.1, read as the reverse complement.
ATTTGATAGGGTTCAAAGCTTTGTTGGAGGTTTGATTTCATCACTTTGTTTGGCGACCGAGCATTTGGTTACAATTGGGATGACCTTCATTTAGGTAGTGGATCATGCTTGGGCTATTAATGGTTTACATCGTGAGTTTTATGAAGGCAGTGCTACGAAACATCATCGCCAGGAAAATTCTCGAGGTAGGGGAATCTCCACCAGAGATAGGTTCCACTGCTTCTTTTCTACCAGGCCAGTTTCAGTTGCTCCACGGGTTCCATAGAGTGGTTGTTTAGGGCATATTGAGAAGGGTAGGCATGGTATAAATCATATTATTCGAAGCTTGCCTTCAGAGTGTGCAGGCTATGGTGGCCGGTCAAGTCTAGTAGGATCATCCCATCAGACTCTACTTGGTAAGGTTTGTTATTAGTGCAAGGAGCGTGGGCACTTTGTTAGGGATTATCCCGCAATTCTGCCTTCCCTTCAGTAGGGTCAGTAGGTGTTACCTCCCAGGGCTTCAGTGCCACCGTCCAAAGATGGAGTACAGGGCAGTAGGGGTGGTCCCCAGGCAGCGAGAGGTAGTGTGCAGGGTTGCGAGGGTGGTCCCCGGATGGTTAGAGGTGGCTTTCAGCCGAGTGGTTCAAGTATCCGTCCAGAGTCGAGATGCACCATACGTCAGAGTAGAGCTTCTTTGGGTTGCTATAGTTGTGGGGTGATGGGACATTATGCTAGGGACTGTCCCCATCGAGGGATGACAGAGCCTTCAGCTTCGACTACTCTAGCTAGTGTTAGACACCATCAGGTTGATGCCCCTCTTGGTTGGCCCGAGGTAGAGGTTCCTGATATCATTGCTCCAGGTAAGGCTTATTTTACCTTCGGCTTGTGATAGTCCTGTTCGCATGGTGATTCTTTCCCTTCTCTGGTTTATTAGCTTATATGCCTACATGTTACTTGAATTGTAGTACCTTTGCATTGTTTTATTGGTAGATTACTCTTTAGTATTGGGTGGGTAGAGTTATCCTTGTGAGCTGTTTACCCGGAGTTATTGCTCGTGGGTAGTTCTTGTTAGTCTCTTTTCTAGTTTGTTTTGGTTCCAGTTCCTTTGTGACTCTAGGCGTGTATTATGTTTTCCCTCTTGAGTGGTTCTAGATGGTTGTTGCCTAGGCAGTTTCCTATATTTTGCTAAAAGTTCTTGTGTTGTTTTGCTGTTACCGGTGGTTGTGCCAAAGGTTGAGATTCGTCTTAGGTTGAGAGGTATTGGTTATGCCAATGTGTACTGATCGGTTTGGTTTTCTCGAGTGCTTTGAAATGACCCTCTTTATTTGGTTAGTTTAGGAGGTTGGCAGGTATGTGGGTTGTTCCTATAGTCTCCCTTAGTTTCTTGTCCGGTTGGGTTGTCTTATTGGTTTCCCCATTTCCAGTTAGAACGATTTTCGATCGTTGTTCCCTGGTTGAGCTTTTGAGTGAGGCATGGTGGTTAATTTTCGACAGTAGTATATTGGCTTAGTGTTGTCTATAGTGATCGTGGTTAAGCTATGATCGTAGTATTTCGATTGAGTTAGGCGTTTCTTCTATCCTTTCATGCCCTGTTGGGCATAACCTATTTAGGTGTGGGAGCTACGGTGATAGCTTCCGATTTCAGCTGAGGAAGATCTTGTTTGGTTCGGTGTGTCTTCAAAAAGGGTTTTCATTGGGTTTGGAAAAGGAAGAAGCTGGACTTTGCCCATGGGTATGCGTTCTAGTAGTTGACTGAGGCAGTGACTTAAAGGTTAGTATCTGCGAATATGGTCAACTTGTGCATTCAGAGCCTAGAAGGCTACGGTTCCGAAGTCTACTCATGGGTTCGACCAAAGCATTGGTTGGTAAATTGAGATGTAGTTTGATAATCACGGCTTGACAGGTTACATAGGAGGGTTTGTGGCAGTTTCTATTTAGTTGCAGCATCCTTGTGCCAAGAGGCAGTGGGTGCGGGCAACCTAGCTTGTTTGCTTCTATTTTGGATGCGGTTGTTGGCGTTGGACACCTAGTCCTTCGCAAACCTTTGTTTTAGGCTGTATATTCTTGATTTTAGCGATGCTCTTCATGGTAGGAAGTTCCTTCTCCAATGGTTGGACAGACTCAGCAGCGTAAGTTCGAGATTAAGAAGTGGCGTATGCTTTATATGTTCAGGTTGTGCGGGTTGAGGCTAGCGAGGCTAATTTGAGTTCTCTTGATACTTAGAGACTCGTGGTCACCATTCGTTGCCAAGAGTTTGAAAGCTTGCTTAGTTGATTTTTAAGGGTTGTCTTTTATATGGAGGTCCAATGTTGGTTATACTCAGCCATAGTGGACTAGAGGTTCGGTGTGCTATATGCTTCAGGGGTGGTAGTTGTGTGTGCTGATACAGTAGTGCGGTATATTCGAGCCAAAGAGGCTAGTTGATGGTTTATGCAATATTTCTAGAACTATATTGTGACGTTGGGCCTCAAACACCCTTTTCTTTTGCCTTCGGGGTGTTTTGACTTGATATTCATGGCAGGGTGGACTTTTTACTGAGGTGAGATTATAAGGCGATCTCAAGTCCAAATGGTGTTCAACTATTCAGAGTAGCAGCAGGTACTTCGTGGGTTTTGGAGCTTAGTGATGGTTACAGACTTCGTGGTAGGCATACCACACTCCTCGTAGTGTTTTGGTTTTGGTTTGGGTCTGTTTGGGTAGGTTGCCTTGGTTTATTCGCTTCCAGTTGATTCAGTCTTGACACGGTGCATCAAAGTTTGGTTCATTCTACAGTTTGGAAGTTTCTCCATCAACACAGGGTGTTCATACATGACTTTCCTTACCCTGGTGTGCATATTTCAGTCGGGTTCATATGGGTTGTTCAGTTGTGCTCGATTATCGAGTTTGATGTTAGCAAAAGTGTTTGTTCATTGGTTGATGGCTAGTCGGGCCAGGTAACTCCAGTCTTCGATGATATGCTACGGGTTGTTATCTTGGATGGCAAAGGCTAGTAGGCTATAACTTGGCTTGGAAAGAGTTTGAGTATAAACGGTGTCTTCGTTCATAATAAATTATAAGCAGGAACTATTGATCTCCGGTGAGGCTGTTGATTCTTTAAGGATAGTTTGCATGCTCGACTTGTATACAACTTTCTATTTGCGGTGCAAAAGGATTCAGTTCAGAATGAAAGGGTTTTACGGATCAGCGGGTTCATGAGTTAGAGTTTTTGTTATTTGTTTTTCTGGTGAACTTGGTTGTGGTTTCGAAGAGTCAAATTTTGTGTGTTGATTGCCTTGCTTCTCGAGTTTCGGTGTTGTGTCGATGCTTTCCAGTTGATATTCTCGAGGTTCAGTTTGGACAGGCAGTCCCTTGGTGTTTTGGAATTTAAGTTTTGAATCTAGCTTGGCTAGTATGAAGTGTAGGCTTGGTTGACTTTTGTGGTTTCGTTCTGTTGGGTGCCATCCGCCCGAGGAGGCTACCCGAATTGTCTGAGAGAGTAGTGCGGGCTTTGTATTTTCTGTTCTTAAATCTCTAGTCTTTTCTTTTGTCTTGACTTTCATGGATGAAAGTCTCTTTAGTAGTGGATGATGTAATGATCCTTCCAGTCATTTACGCGTGTTTGCCTTTCTTGTACCTTTAAAGCTTGCCTGTAGTGGCCCCAAGTCATTTATGGCTTGCTGGGACCGCTAGTTCGGTGCTCTGGCCTTTTGTTTAGTCTTTTTCTCCATTCCTGGTTTTAGAGCTTTTAACTTTGGAAATCGTTGACTTCAGTCAACATCATAAGTGAACATGCTTGGAATCAAATTCCGACAATTCCATTAGCTCTGGAGCGTGGACTTTGGTCTAGAGGGACCTTTGGTCGGGATCAGGGAGCTTTTCATCATGGAATTCTCTCTCGTTCTGTGTTTTTAGGCCAGTTGGGCTTGTTTGGTTGACTTCGTTCAACATTCGGAAAAAACAATCTCAAACAAAAGTTCTGTCAGCGTTGTTATCTTTGGAATGTCGAGTTTACGCTAGCGTGACCATTGGTTCTGGTCTCGAGGCTTCCAGACTGGATTTCAGCCATTGGGTTCCGTTTTTGAAATAGTTAGTTAAAGGTTGATTTTGGGCGTGGGGACTACTTTTTATCAAATCGACCTCTAATGTGATTTTCATCGATTCCATTGAATCCAAAATGCCATTTCTAGTTGAATAGCTCAGGTCATTTGTGTTTGTGGGATCCAGATGCGTTCCCGGGGACCCAAAGTGTGAAATTTTTTCTCTTGACAGCTGGTTGATGTCATAGCCCATTTTGTTCTTCGCTAACACGAGGGGGTGTCCGCGTTCGCATAGGTCAATTTCCAACTTCCCTAAGTTTATTCTTCGCATTCGCGGGCCATGGCCACATTCGCGAAAGGCGTTTGGCCAGCCTCCCATTTTGTTATTCGCGGAGGCGACGCCTTGGCCGCATTCGCGAAGGCCAAGGCAGTCAACTTAAGTTGGCTTTTTCTTGTTTTCTTCTTCACTCCTTCAAACACAAAAAGTCCAAACCTCCATAGCGAAACACCCAAAATACTCCATATTCCTCCATAATTGTTCCCTACTTGTTGGAGGGCATTGTTGTGACGATCCTTGCTCAATTATTGACTTCTAAGACGAGTAAGTCCTCTCTTAATTTCTCGTTTTCTCCATTAAATTTCTCTTATATTCTTAAATGGGTCGGCTATTTTGGAGCCCCATTTCATGTCCGTTTCCGCTCAAATTTTGAGCATATGCTCCCTAGATGGTAAGGAACACGTGTGTGTTTTTCATTTTTGATTTTGAGTTGCAGGACCCACAGGCCCGTTTGTGACCCGAATTTCGACTCGGTTATGTTTATGGAATTATAGGTATCGTTAGTCTAATTTTATCATATAGATTATTGTGTTGATAGTACTTTTGTGATTTGGAGCTTCTTGGAGCAGTTCAAGCCTGGATAACGCCATTTCCACAGCTAGTCATCGGATGGCAGGTAGGTTATGGCTTTCCCTACCCAGACTCTGCGTATATAGGTTATAACTGTATTAATTAGCATCCTTAGGTGGGTTGTTATAGGTTGGTACCCTAGACATTTATTTCGTACGTTGATTGTAGTATTCGTTTCAGTATTATACATTACCCTTGTTGTCTTGTGTGGCCTTGTATTGACTCTGGAACATAGATGGTGGGTTATATGGGAATTTTCGTGAGTCCCGGACATAGAGATATCCTTCTAGGGTAGTTATGACTGTTGTAGAGCTATTGAGCCTATGCAGGGCCGATAGGAAATATTTGTGAGCCATTTTGGGCTACTCTATTGTTTAATTACTGGTTTTGATCTTGATACTAGGGTCGACTTGACCGTAGTGATAGACGTTGTTCTCTATGAATTTAGACCCTAATACGAGCTCGGCACCCTGTTTAGGGATTTTGATAGATAATTTCTATTTTAGACCCAGATATGCTCTGGTCACCCTCAATGAGGATTATTAAGACATGACTACTTCTTTAGACCCGGATACGCTCCGAGCAACCTTGATGAGGGTTATTGATACATGACTACTAATTTAGACTTGGATTGAATCCAAGCACGTACTACGAGATCCCAATTGTTGATATATTTGAGTTTTGTGTTTGTATGTGGTCTACGAGTAGACCTCGATGGACCATACCATTACGGACCAAGTGCTACAGGCCGACGGTGACCGGAGGGAGGGGTGTACGGCGGAGTAGAGGTACTCAGGAGAATTCCTTCCATGGATCCTGCCTTTATTAGACATTTGGGGCACCGGAGGGGGTAACATACAACACTACAATCACACTTGGTTACAAATTTATCACATCAAATCATCATGCATATTTCACTCGGATTGCACCCTTGTTTGTTCCGTGTTCAGTGTATGCTCTGGTTGTATAGGTAGCCGGAGGGTTTTTTTTCACTTGATTGCGTTCCTCAATTGTATGGGCGTCCATAGGGACTGTAGGTAGATTATATTACTCCTGTCATTTCATAGAGCTAGTTATGGTCCTTGTTCCTTGTGAATTGGTAAGTTTTAGCCTATTGAGGCTCTGAGTTTTGGGCTTAAGTATTGAGGGCCTAGTGAGTCCTATATCGTGAGGCTTTGTTGTGGGTCCTCTCAAGTGGTTGTGGTTTATCGGGTATTGTTCTTTATCTTGATTCTGAGTAGAACTCTTGGTTCTGGTGGTTTAGTTATTTCATTCTAGGCTATAAATTGTGGGATGGATATTGGTACATGCTTATCTTGTGAATTGGTGTTTAGTGTATTATCATTATCTTTTATGGCTTTAGTTGATTATGTTGGATGGCTTTCCTTCATTCCCTTCTTACTTAAGGTTACCGGTATACCCCCATGTTTCCAAACTCTCTCCTTTTTATATACTATTGTTGCAAGGATTTCAGGTGTGTTCTTATTACTTACACCTGTGTTTCTGTGTTATGTATATGTTCTGTGCTGGCATGTATACTTGTAACTCTTGGTTGATTACTCTTTGTGCTAGTTCCTTGTGCTTCATCTTTTCTTCCGTGACTGCTTTCTTGTATTCTGCTTATTACTATTTTCATATCTTATATGCGCTCAGTCGGCCGATGATGCCTACTGAGTACCCATTGTCTTGGTGCTCATACTACACTTTTGCATCTTTCTGATGCAGATATTAGTTGAGATTTCACCATTGATCGCGTTGGAGACTTGTGCAGCTTTTGGATCTTCGAGACTAGGGTGAGCGCATGACGACCGGGACTTGACCACATCTCATCTTGTGTACTGTTACTCTTTGTATATTCGGAGAAAGTTGTACTTATCATTTTGTTACTTCTATCAATTGTATTCTATTAGAATCTTCTGTATTGTCGATACCAAGTCTTGGAGGTTTTGTAGTTTCACTATGTATATATTCAGGTTTTTACTTCCGCTTTTTCTATTTTTACATTCTGCTTTCACTTATTTCTTCTTATTGTGCGTATTGGTTAGGTAGTAGCCTATTACTAATCGCTCAGGGCTACGAGGATTGGTTTGCCTACTGGGGGGCTATTGGTGCCATCATGACCTGAGAAATCGGGTCATGACAGCTTGGTATCAGAGCTCTAGGCTCACCGATGTCGTGGTACAGAAGCAAGTGTCTAAGTAGAGTCTCGCAAATCGGTACAATGATGTTCGTATCCTATCTGCTGGAGGATACAGGAAATTGTTAGGAAATGTTTCATCTCCTTTGCTCCTTATCATTCATTCCTGGCTTTATTTACTCTTTTGTTGTTTCATTCCTTCTCAGATGCCCAAGACGAGTTCAACAATGGGTGATGTCGAGGCTTCTATGATTGTTGCTTTAGTGCTTCCGTCAGTCCCAGGACTTCAGAGTGAGAGTTTACCATATCAGATAGGGGGTGTAAGGCCAGCCCAGCCTTCAGTTTGATTTATAGCGACTCCATTTCTTCAAGGCACCATGGCTAGTTCTCTAAGTCTTTTAGTGGGTGTTTCAGTACCCGGTTCTACGAGTGGTGCTTCAGTAAGGGTTGAGCTTCCACTTCTTCAGTAGGGTTGTATGTTGGTATTAGATTATGAGATGAGCTTTCACAAGATGGTTAGGCGTAATGCTAGGACTGTTCCATTAGAGTTTGATAGGGTTCAGAGCTTTGTTGGAGGTTTAATTTCACTGCTCCATTTGGTGACCGAGCATTTGGTTACAGTTTGGATGACCTTCCTCAAAGTAGTGGATAATGCTTGGGGTATTGAGAGTTTATTTCGTGAGTCTTATGGAGGCAGTGCTACGAAACATCATTGCCAGGACAGTTCTCGAGGTTCTCAGACTAGAGGTAGGGGATTCTCCACGTTAGATAGGTTCCACTACTTCTGATCTACCAGACCGGTTTCAGTTGCTCCACGAGTTCCAGAGAGTGGTTGTTAGGGCATATTGAGTAGGGTAGGCAGGGTACAGATCATATTCTTCGTGGCTTGCCTTCAGAGTGTGCAGGCCGTGGTGGCCGGTTAGGTCCAGTAGGATCATCCCATCAGACTCCACTTGGTAAGGTTTGTTATTGGTGCAGGGAGCGTGGTCACTTGGTTAGGGATTGTCCCGCAATTATGCCTTCCAATCAGCAGGGTCAGCAGGTGTTATCTCCCAGGGCTTTAGTGCCACCGTCCAAAGGTGGAGTACAGGGCAGTAGGGGTGGTCCCCAGGCAGCGAGAGGTAGTGTACAGGGTTTCTAGGGTGGTCCCCGGATGGTTAGAGGTGGCTTTCAGCCGGGTGGTTCAAGTATCCGTCCAGAGTCGAGATGCACCGTACGTCAGAGTAGAGCTTCTTTAGGATGCTATAGTTATGGGGTGATGGGACATTATGCTAGGGACTGTCCCCGTCGAGGGATGACAGAGCCTTCAACTTGTCTAGCTAGTGTTAGACACCGTCAGGTTGATGCCCCTCTTGGTGGGCCCGAGGTAAAGGTTCCTGATATCGTTGCTCCAGGTAAGGCTCATATTCCTTTCGGCTTGTGATAGTCCTATTCGCGTGGCGATTCTTTCCCTTCTCTAGTTTATTAGCTTATATGCCTACCTGCTACTTGTTTAAGTTCTTGACTACTTGAATTGTAGTACCTTTGCATTGATTTCTTGATAGATTATTCCTTAGTAGTGGAAGGTATGAGTTATCATTGTGGGGTGTTTACCCGGAGTTGTAGCTCATGGGTAGTCCTTGTTAGTCTCTTTTTTGGTTGGTTTTGCTTCCAGTTCCTTTGTGACTCTAGGCGTGTGTTGAGTCTTCCCTCTTGAGCGGTCCTAGATGGTTGTTGCCTAGGCTGCTTCCTAGCTTTTGCTAGAAGTTCTTTTGTTGGTTTGATATTAGCGGTGGTTGTGCCAAAGTTTGACTTCTTCCGCAGCATATGAGTCTACTCGCGGGTTCGACCAAAGCGTTGGTTGGTAAATTAGGATTTAGTTTTTGAATCACGGCTTGCCAGGTTACATTGGATGGTTCGTGGCAGTTTCTATTTGGTTGCAGCAATCTAGTACTAGGAGGCAGTGGGTATGGGTAACCTAGTTTTTTTGCTTCAGTTTTTGATGCGGTTGTTGGCCTTGGATACCTAGTCCTTGGCTATCCTCCTTTTTAGGCTGGATATTCCTGATTTTAGTGGTGCTCTTCATGGTACAAAGTTCTTTCTACCATGGTTGGACAGACTCAGAGGCATGCATTTGAGATTCAGAAGTGGTGTATGCTTTATGTGATCGGTTTGTGCGGGTTGAGGCTAGCGAGACTAATTTGAGTTCTCTTGATACTTAGAGACTGGTGGTCACTATTCGTTTCCCAAGAGTTTTAAAATTTGCTTGGTTGATTCTTCAAGAGTTGTATTTTATGTGGAGTTCCAGTGTTGCTTAGACTCAGCCGTGGTGGACCAGAGGTTCGGTGTGTTATATGTTTTAGGGGTGGTGGTTTTTTGTGCTGATACAGTAAAGCGATTGATTAAAGAAAAAGAGGGGAGTTGATGGTTTATGCAAAATTTCTACAACTAGATTGTGACTTCGGACCTCAAAAACCTTTTTCTTTTGCCTTCGGGGTTTTTTGACTTGATATTCGTGGCATGGTGGACTTCTTCCTGAGGTGAGATTAGTAAGGCGATCTCTAGTCCGAATGGTGTTCAAGTATTCAGAGTAGCAGTAGTTAGCTCTTGGGGTTTGGAGCTTAGTGATGGTTACAGACTTCATGGTAGGCTTACCACACTCCTCGCAGGGTTTTGGTTTTGGTTTGGGTCTGTTTGGGAAGGTTGCCCTGGTACATTCGCTTCCAGTTGATTCAAACTTGACACGGTGCAACGAAGTTGGGTTCATTTTATAGTTTGGAAGTTTCTCTGTCAACACAGGGTGTTCATACATGGCTTTCCTTACCCTGGTGTGCAAACTTCAGTCGGGTTCAGATGGGTTGTTCAGTTGGGTTCTATTATTGAGTTTGATGTTAGCAAAAATGTTCGTTTGTTGGTTGATGGCCAGTCAGGCCAGGTAACTCCAGTTTTTGATAATATGGTATTGGTTGTTATCTTGGATTGCAAAGGCTAGTAGGCTTTAACTTGGCTTGGAAAGAGCTTGATTATAAAGGGTGGCTTCATTAATAATGAAGTATAAGCAGGAACTACGGATCTCCGATGTGAGTCAGTTGATGCTTCGAGGATGGTTTTCATGCTCGACTTGTATGCAACTTCCTGTTTGTGGTGCAAAAAGATTCAGTTCAGAATGAAAGGGTTTTACGGATCAGCGGGTTCATGAGTTAGAGTTTTTGTTGTTGGGTTTTCTGGTGAACTTGGTTGTGGTTTCAAAGAGTGGAATTCTGTGTGTTGATCGCCTTGGTTCTCGGGTTTAGGTGTTGTGTTGGTGCTTTCTGATTGAGATTCTCGAGGTTCAGTTTGGGTTGGCAGTCACTTGGTGTTTTGGAATTTATGTTTGGAATCTAGCTTGTCTAGTATGAAGTCTAGGCTTGGTTGACTTTTGTGGTTTTGTTCTGTTGGGTGTCGTCCGATCGATGAGGCTACCCGGGTTGACCGAGAGAGTAGTGCGGGATTCGTATCTGTTGTTCTTAAATCTTTAGTATTTTCTTCTTTCGTGACTTTCGATGATGAAAGTCTTTTTAGTAGTGGATGATGTAATGACCCTTCCGGTCATTTACGCGTGTTTGCCTTTCTTGTACTGTTAGAGCTTACCTGTAGTGGCCCTAAGTCATTTATGGCTTGCTGGGACCGGTAGTTTTATGCCCGAGCTGTTTGTTTGATCTTTTTGTCTATTCCTAGTTTTAGAGCTTTTAACGTTAGAAATTGTTGACTTCAGTCAACATTCTTGGTGAACGTGCTCGGAATATAATTCTGACAGTTCCATTAGCTCTGGAGCGTGGACTTTGGTCTAGAGGGATCTTTGGTCAGAATACGGGAGCTTCTCAGCTTGGAATTCTCTCTCGTTCTGTGTTTTCAGACTAGTTGAGCTTATTTGCTTTACTTTGGTCAATATTTAGAGAAGACGATCTCGGATGAAAATTTCTTCAGTGCCGTTAGCTCCAGAATGTCGAGTTTAGGCTAGAGGGACCATTAGTTCGGGTCCTGAGGCTTCCGAACTTGATTTTGGGCGTGGGGTCACTTTTCATTTAATCGACTTCCGATGGGATTTTCATCGATTCTATTGGATCCAGAACGCTGTTTCTAGTTGAATAGCTCAGGTCGTTTGTGTTAGCGGGACCCCGAATGGATTCCCAAGGACCCTAAGTGTAGAAAATCTGCCCTTGACAGTTGGTTGTTGTCATAGCCCATTTTGTTCATCGCAAACACGGCGGGGTGGCCACATTTGCATAGGGAAATTTCCAGCTGCCCCAAGTTTGTTCTTTGTATTCGTGGGACTTGGCAGCTTTTGCTAAGGCCATTTGCCTAGCCTCCCATTTAGTTTTTCGAGAAGGCGACACCTTGGCCGCGTTTGCGAAGGCCAAGGCAGTCAGCTTAAGTTGGCTTTTCCTTGTTTTCTTCTTCACTTCTTCAAATGCAACAAGTCCGAACCTCTAAAGCCAAAAACCCAAAATGCTCCATATTCCTCCATAATTGTTCCCTACTGGTTGGAGGGCATTGTTTTGACGATCCTTGCTTGATTATCGACTTCTAGGACGGGTAAGTCCTCTCTTAATTTCCCGTTTTCTCCTTTAAATTTATCTTAATTCCTTAAATGAGTGGTCTGTTTTAGAGCCCCATTTCATGTCCGTTTCTGCTCAAATTTTGAGCATGTGCTCCCGGGATGTTAAGGAACACGTGTGTGTTTTTCAATTCCGGTTTCGGGTTGCGGGGCCTACGGGCCTGTTTGTGACCTGGATTTCGACCCTGTTATGTTTATGGCATTATAAGTATCATTAGTCTCGTTTTAACGTATAGATTATTGGGTTGATAGTACTTTCATGATTTGGAGCTTCACGGAGCAGTTTAAGCTTGGGCAATGTCATTCCCGCAGTTAATCATTAGATGGAAAGTAGGTTATGGCTTTCTCTACCTAGACTCTACGTATATAGGCTATAACTGCATTAATTAGCATCCTTGGGTGGGTTGTTATAGGTTTGTACCCCATACCTTGTCCGCCTTTTCTGTCTGTTTATTTCGTACGTGGATTGTAGTATTTGTATCACTATTGTACATTACCCTTGTGGTCCTGTGTGGTCTTATATTGACTCTGGAACATAGATGGTGGGTTATATGGGAATGTCTGCGAGTCTTGGACATAGAGATATCCTTCTAGGTTGGTTATGACTATTGTACAGCTATTGAGCCTGTGCAGGGCCTAAATGAAATGTTTGTGAGCCATTTTAGGCTACTCTATTATTTGCGAGCATATCATACATGAAAAAAGTGTTCCACGCATGTTTTAATACTGATTTGGCTTCGGGCCTACGATAAATAATTTTCTAAACCTTGCATGACCCCGAGGGACCATTTTCGGTAATGTGACTTCGAGAGGGTTTTGAAACTAGATTTATGAAACCTGTTAGAGTAGAGAGGATACTACGATGATTTGATTACTGGTTTTCATCCTGATACTATGCTCGGGTTGACCGTAGCGATATCTATTGTTCTCTATGGATTTAGACCCTGATACGAGCCGGCATCCTGTTTAGGCATTTTGATACTTGATTTATGTTTTAGACCCGAATACGCTCTGGGCACCCTCGATTAGGGTTATTGAGACATGACTACTGCTTTGGACCCAGATATGCTCTGGGCACCCTTGATGAGGGTTATTGATAAATGACTACTGATTTAGACTCGGATCGAATCCGAGAACGTACTACCAGATCCCGATTATTGAGATATTTGAGTTTCGTGTTTGTATGTGGTCAATGAGTAGACCTCCATGGACCCTACCATTCTGTACCGAGTGCTACATACCGATGTGATCGAAGGGAGGAGTGTACGGCGTAGTAGTGGTACTCGGGAGAATTCCTTTCACGGGTCCTTCTTTTATTGGACCTTTGGAGCACCGAAGGAGGTAATATACAACACTGCGATCACACTTGGTTACAGATTCATCATATCACATCATCATGCATATTTTACTCGAATTCCACCCTTGTTTGTTGTGTATTCAGTGTACGCTCCGGTTGTATGAGCGGTCGAAGGGTTTGTTTTCACTTGATTGCGTTCCTCGATTGGGACTGTAGGTAGATTATATTACTCCTGTAGTTTTATAGATCTAGTTATGGTCCTTGGTCCTTGTAAATTGGTTAGTTTTAGCCTGTTGAGGCTCCGAGTTTTGGGCTTAAGTATTGAGGGGCTAGTGAGTCCTATATCTTGAGGCTCTGTTGTAGGTCCTCCCAAGCGGTTGTGGTTTATTGGGTATTGTTCTTTATCTTGATACTGAGTAGAACTCTTGGTTCTGGTGGTTTAGTTATTCCATTCTAGGTTGTAAATTGTGAGATGGATCTCAGTACATGCTTATATTGTGAATTGGTGTTTAGTGTGTTTCGTTATTTATTATGGCTTTAGTTGATTATGTTTGATGGCTTTCCTTATTTCCCTTCTTACTTGAGGTTACTGGTATACCGCCATGTTTCTAAACTATCTCCTTTTTATATACTATTGTTGCAAGGATTTCAGGTGCGTTCTTCTTTCTTACACCTATGTTTCTGTGTTATGTATATGTTCTGTGCTAGCATGTATACTTGTAAATCTTGGTTGATTACTCTTTGTACTAGTTTCTTGTGCTTCTTTCTTGTCTTAGTCCTCATACTACACTTCTGCATCTTTCTGGTGCAGATATTAGTTGAGCTTTCTTCGTTAATCGCATTGGAGACTCGTGCAGCTTTTTGATCTTCGAGATTAGGGTTAGCGCCTGACGACCGGGGCATGACCACATATTATCTTGTGTACTGTTACTCTTTGTATATTCGGAGACAGTTGTACTTATCATTTTGTTACTTCTAGCACTTGTATTCTATTAGAAGATTATGTACTGTCGATACCAAGTCTTGGGGTTGGTGTAGTTTCACTATGTATATATTCAGGTTTTTGCTTCCGCTTTGCCTATCTTTACATTCTACTTCGGCTTATTTCTGCTTATTGTGTGTATTGGTTAGGTAGTAGCTGATGTGCCGCCATTCTACGGCACATTTGACTCCTTTAAACTAAGAATAACCGTAAGTTCTCAAGCAACCGTCATCGTTTTTGATGTTTTATGTTATGTTTGCAGGAAAGAGAGACAAACATAGAAACCGAAGGAAATACGAGCAAAAAGACCCTCTGGATAAGAGCGACGGCCACCGTGACGGCCAGTCACCAAGGTGACGGACCGTCAAGACGACCGTCAAGACGACCGCTTATGAAATTTTTATATGAGCTCAACTTGTATGGATGTTGATTAAAGTCAACGATATAAACTTTTTAACCTTCTAAAATGAGAAACTTGCATAATTCACAACCAACCACCTCAAAAATCATGCCACTCATTCCCATAAACCACAAATACCATAATACAACTATAAAGATGGTTAAAATGGTCAAAATATATCAAAAGTCAAAAATCACTATGAGGGTTGTTACATTATCCACAACTAAAACATACGTTCATCCTCGAACGTAAGAGTAAGGAAACTACTAAGACTGTCGAGCAACTGCAAATACCGATAGAAGACCTTATAAAAATACTTTCGAGCAAAGTTACATTTGTACTGCCACTTATTCATCCTAACTGTCAAAATCTTCCTTTGTTTTATCCCTTAAGACTACATCTCTAGTATCCAAAATCAAAACTTCTCTAAATATCTGATTTTCATATTTTTGAACTACCTCTGCATCCAATAACTGAGTTAATCATAACCATAGTTCTGAATATACCCAATTCACCAAATCCTAACATAGACACCATAAGCTGATATTTATAAATCTAGTGCCAAATTGATACCAACAGAATACCATGAATTTACCAATCCTCAATTCACACTTTCAAAACCATTATTAGCACCAAACAGCCTTAGAATACACATTACCACTCTCCAAAACCTTGAGTTATGACTTTTCATTTTCCCCTAAAAGGGATCTCTACTCTTCTGAGTCCATCCTAAACATTTTCTGTCAAAAGCTGGCCTTATCCAAGGCTGATAACCGCTAATACCAAGTGTAGTAGTGATGTTTCATCGAGCTGAAACTATTGAGTCAAAAACTACTATCATTCCATATAAATCTCCAAATGTCATGCTTCAACTACTGTTCCAACAATCATAACCTCATACCAAAACTTGGAGAAAATCACCGATCACTCCAACAACTTTTTATAGCATACATATACCTCTATACATCACCAAATATCTAAGTGACTCATCATAATAATCCATATAGTCTTCATCAACTAGGTAGTATCAATTCCACAAAAAATACTCAAAAAACCCTCAAAACTGTAAGTCTTTCTGATAATTGATACGCCCAAATTACAACTCCAATTACGAAGAGTAAGCGGTCATCATCAAATATAGAACCCAACAAAGGTTGGGGTCGATCCCACAGGGAATAAGGTGCAAATTAAGTCGTTAGTGACTTAGTTGACTAGTAATCAATAGTTTCCGGTAAATGGGGGGGTTTGTGTGAACAATATTTGATCAAAGCAAATAAGAATGTACGATTAATAATCAATATGAGAGTGAACTAGGGAAGTGTTCACCATGGCGTTGTAACAATTTCGACTCAAAGCTTAATCGGGTTCTTTCTATGTGCATGTCACGATGTGATTGAATTAATGGTATCATCTAAACGTTTCTCAACCAAATAGACGAATTTCCTTTTAAATTCTCTCGAACTTGAAAAGGTGAGCTTTTATATTTCAATCCTAAACATCAAGTAGATTAATCTAGTTACAGCATTAATCATAAGACGGGAAGTGGTGGTCTCGAATCCTCGTAGTTAATCAAATTTCCCGGTTTTAATCTCTTTACTCAAGCAAATTAAACCTAGGCATGTTCTAATGTTTGCCACCACTAGAAAACATTAATAATGAATGATTAACAACGTGACAGCATAAATATTGAACCCGACGCTACCCGAAATCTATATTGCTACTTTTGCCATGGCTCCCACAAACCTAGTTGTGGGAAGTTAGTTACTCATGCTATTCGGAGAAGAGAAGAAAATCATATTCTTACAATATATGAAAACAAGCTTCAATTATTCAAGAACAAGAAAACCAAAATCCCAAGAACAATGGAAGAACAATATTCAAGAAGAAGAAACGTGTTTTGCGTGTTTCCTTCTCAAATTCTCGCTCAAAAATCTCCTAAAACTATTGGGTAATCAATGAATAAAATAAACCTAACATAGGGTATTTATAGTAGTCCAGAAAATAAAGTCCAAAAATAAAACGTTTGGATTCCGCGTGGCGTTGACGGCCCACCCTGACGGACCGTCACAGGCGTGACTGGCCGTCACATGCGTGACTGGCCGTCACGGTGGCCGTCACCACTAGGCAGTGGTACTGCCTCACTTGACGGCCAGGCTAACGGACCGTCACCTTGGTGACGGGCCATCACGGTGGTCGTCACCACTAGGCAGTGGTGCTTCCTCACTTGACGGTCATCTTGACGGTCCGTCACCTTGGTGACTGGCCATCACGGTGGCCGTCACTCTTATCCAGAGGGTCTTTTTTGCTCATATTTCCTTCTGTTTCTATGTTTGTCTCTCTTTCCTACAAACATAACTTAAAACATCAAAAACGACGATGGTTGCTTGAGAACTTACGGTTATTCTTAGTTTAAAGGAGTCAAATGTGTCATAGAATAGCGGCATATCAACACCCTCAACTTCGACGTTCGCTTGTCCTCAAGCAACATGACATAAAAGAAAAACAATAAGATGACTCAACTAAGAAAACAAACTCGTGTCTCTAGCAACTCATGGTTATTCAACGCTTATTCAATTTTAATCAAGCTCCCTAGTAGCACACAAATGTATGAAACGTTAACTTGCAAGGATACAAACATGTCATTCCGATATGACAGAATATTATGCATACACATGCGCAGCTATCCTAACAGTCAATAGACAATACAGAAATCTTGGTGCCCCCAACGCAAAGAAGTCCCACACACAAGATTCGGGAGTAGGTAAGGCGCTCATACTCACAAACGATTTCAAACAATACACATGCGATTCCATAAGCTTGCCCTTGCTATTCTATTTCATTTTTTCAGAAAGCCGCTCAGGATCACTACAGGACTTGTTTTGGCTTGTAATGAGGCTTCGGGTGCAGGTAGGATACGTTTGGGGAATAGTGACTAAACCCTCCTTGGAATCACCGACCTACTATTTCCACATAACTTTACTTTGTCCATCCTTATTCACTTCTTTATTCCCTTCTTTCTAGCTACAGGTGCGGCCTCTTTATTTTGACACTTCTTTTTATTTCTTTTTCGTTCTTTTTTTTATCTCTTTTTTCGTTTCTTTATCTTTCTTAGACACACACCCGAAATTTTCATTCTATCTACAACCAATCTTATCCATCCTTTTTTTCTTATCATTTACCTCTATAGTAGACACCCTCAACTTAGGCTGATTGCCTGAGTTGAGGTGCACGATGTCCAAGGAAGGACCAGGGCCAAAACTAGGATTCAAAGTTCAAAAGAAACGGTGATAGGTTATTGAAAGAATGGGGTCAATTATGGCTCAAACAAGGTTCAAAGGGATTATTTGCAGTTGGACGGTCTTATAGGCTAAGTGGACTGCACACAAAAAGGGCCTGTGATCCTTTCCTAAGCAACCAACTTCAAACTTAACAAAATAGACCGGGCAAGTTCTAGATGCCTGCACAGAGTAAGAATTTATAACAATATGCTCACACACACTTGGCACCAAGAACCATACCACTACCAACTATCAAGACAACAACTCGGCTTAAGCATACTTATTCCAATCATAACCACACAATGACATCCAAGGATCCAGACAGTCAATCATTTCAAACATAAGTACAAAATCAACTTTTTCAGAGGGGGCTCCTTTTAGTACATTTTAAAAAAAATGCCATGCTTGCTATAGACACCAGAAAATAACTAAAATTTAAACGACAACCTAAACATGCCGGTTCTACTAGATAGCACACCGGAGGGAAAAGAAACACGGCAACAAAAACCCTCGGTGGTGAAAGACTCACAGGTATCCCAACACCCTCAACTTAGACTCATGCATTGTCCCCAATGCATACATGTGAAAGCTAAAACTGTGAGAGAAAGGAATACCTGTGAAGCCCATAGGACTCAGAGTCTGGCATGATATTGGGGACCACCAGGGTCTCCAAAGCAGGCAAAATCGATGGAATAGGTGCCAGCTACCGCATCCCGTTGAGCTCCAACTTTCTCTTTTATCGGCTCCGCAGCTAGTCGCGACAACTTCTTTACTCTTTCTAACTCTTTTCCTTTGCTGGTTTTCTTGCGGTGTTTTCTTTTTCTTGATTTGTTCTCACCACCTTCCTCTGTAGGTTTCTCTTCTCGCAGCATCATTCTCATACCAGCTCGAGTCTCGACAGGACCTTTCTCCTCAATATGTACATCCGCAGGGGCTTCATCAACAATATTTATGACAGCGACTATCGTCATGTCTCTTGGTTGCTTCATCAACTTACACGCATCAAACTTGACCAATTCATTGTTTAATCTGAATGTCAGTTCATTTCTTTCCATGTCGACCAGCACTCTTGCAGTGGCTAACAATGGTCGTCCCAAGATTATGGGAACTTCAAAGTCCACTTCGCAATCCAAGATCACAAAGTCAGCCGGGAATATAAACTTACCAACCTTTACCAGCACATCAGACAATATTCCCACCGGTAGCTTTACTAAACGGTCAACCATTAGCACCCTCATGTAGTTGGTTTGGGCGCTCCCAAACCCAATTGTTTATAGACTGCTAGCGGCATCAAGTTGATGCTAGCACCAAGATCACACAAGGCTTTTTCAAAGTTGAATTCCCCCATAGTACAGGGAATAGTAAAAGCACCTGGATCTTCCTTCTTTTCAACTAACGATCTTGAAGAAATAGCACTGCAGTGGTGGAGGTTATCTTCTGGTTCAAAGCTCACTGACCTCTTCTTGGTAATCAAGTCCTTCATGAACTTGGCATATCCGGGCATTTGTTCAAGAGCGTCCACCAATGGGATGTTCACTGATATCTGCTTGAGCATGGTCATGAAATTTAGGAACTTGCCATCTTCCACTTTCTTCTTCAAGCGTTGTGGGAAAGGAGGTGGTGACCGAGGCATCATAGTTGGAAGCTTTTCAACTTCCTTGCTTTTATCCGTGCGCCTTTGAGTAGAATCCTCTACCACCTTGTCATCCCCAACATCATCTTTCTGAGTCTGAATTACCGGATGTGATTCCGATAATGTTTTACCGCTTCTCGTACTGATCGCCATACAACTTCCGTCTTTCCTCAGGTTTGGAATGGTGTCACTCGGCAAGGTACCTGTCTTCCTTTGATTTAGAGATGCCGATATTTGACCCACTTGCTGTTCCAATTGCTTGATTGAGGTGGAATGTGAATCCACTACCTGACTCATTGTTGATAATTCTGTCCTCATCTCCTTTACCGCGGAGTCGGTAGATTCCACCTTCAGCAGCATCTTAGCCATCATGTTCTCTAGTTTGGACATCCCTGTCTCGGTGTTAGCTCTTTCCCGGTTACCAGGTGGTACATACAACCCACCTCCATCAGTTTTATTCTACCAGTTTCCCTGCTTGCGGTCTATATAGCCAGCTTTTTCATAGTAGTTGTCTCTCTGATAGTTTCGACCTTGGTTTCCCTGACCATTGTCCTGGAAACCACCCAAATAATTTGCCTCCTCATCAGGTTCAAACTCTGCTTCTCTATCTTGGGAACCCACAACTTTCACTTTCTCAATACCTCCTGACAACAAATGCTTTGTCAGTAGGTCCATTTGCGTCTTCAGATGGGCCATATCTTGGTCCCGCTCTTCCTCCTTCCTGCGCTGCTCTACTGACATACCAACTGCATAAGTGCTAGCTGCTACCTCTGTATCACGTGTATGCCAGGCCCTGTTGGTTTTGGTGAGCCTGTCCAAAATAGTTGTGGCATCGGCAAAAGTGAGAGCCATAAACGCTCCACCTGCTGCATTATCCAGTGTCGGCTTGGTAGCCGAATTTAGTGCCCTGTAAAACGTCTGCATCAGGAAATTGTCGGTCAACTGATGGTTAGGGCATTGTGTCAGCTTTTTCTTGAACCGCAACCAAGTCTCATGTAACGCCTCATGAGGTTGTTGTCTGAAGTTGCTAATTTCATCCCTCAACTGTATCATCCTAGAGGGAGGAAAGAACCTTTCTAGGAAAGCTCCTTTCAACTCTCCCCAGGTTGTGATAGAGTTGGGGGTTAGCTCTGTCAACCATAATGCTGCCTCATCAGACAGAGACAACGGAAACAACCTGAGCCTGATCGCTGTCTAACTTACTCCAGGCAATTCGAACGACTTGCAGATACCCACAAAATTCATCAGGTGCCGGTTTGGATCGTCACCAGCAACACCATGGAACACTCCTCTCAGATTAAACAGCTGAATCATTGTGCTAGTAATGTTGAACTTGGCCCCGGGTGCTAGCGGAGGAAACACAATAGCGCTCGTGGCACCAACTCCATCTAAGTCGACCTCCTCATCATTCAACTCAATGTCGACCTCAAGACCACCAGCATTCAAACGTTGTTGGGCTTGCTGAGCCGCAGCGAGTCTCGCTGCCTCTTGTTGTTGTTCATTCATGTTTCGCCTTATTGTTCTTACAAGCTCAGGATCGTAGGGTAATATTGGTTCACCCGAGCGTCGGGTACTTCGCATGCACAACTATGTACCCTGTAATAACAAAAACAACAAATAAAAGTAAAAGCAGGAAATATGACTAAGAGTCAAATAAACACACCGGACTTAATAAACAACCGTATTCCCTGGCAATGGCGCCAAAATTTGATACGCCCAAATTACAACTCCAATTACGAAGCGTAAGCGGTCGTCGTAAAATATAGAACCCAACAAAGGTTGGGGTCGATCCCACAGGGAATAAGGTGCAAATTAAGTCGTTAGTGACTTAGTTGACTAGTAATCAATTGTTTTCGGTAAATGGGGGGGTTTGTCTGAACAATATTTGATCAAAGCAAATAAGAATGTACGACTAATAATCAATATGAGAGTGAACTAGGGAAGTGTTCACCATGGCGTTGTAACAATTTTGACTCAAAGCTTAACCAGGTTCTTTCTAAGTGCATGTCACGAT
Organism: Jaltomata sinuosa; assembly: GCA_003996215.1. Classification (NCBI taxonomy): domain Eukaryota; kingdom Viridiplantae; phylum Streptophyta; class Magnoliopsida; order Solanales; family Solanaceae; genus Jaltomata; species Jaltomata sinuosa. Next base: position 309,949 of record QJPP01000610.1, on the reverse strand, counting down.
GTGATTGAATTAATGGTATCATCTAAACGTTTCTCAACCAAATAGACGAATTTCCTTTTCAATTCTCTCGAACTTGATAAGGTGAGCTTTTATATTTCAATCCTAAACATCAAGTAGATTAATCTACTTACAGCATTAATCATAAGACGAGAAGTGGTGGTCTCGAATCCTCGTAGTTAATCAAATTTCCCGGTTTTAATCTCTTTACTCAAGCAAATTAAACCTAGGCATGTTCTAATGTTTGAAACCACTAGAAAACATTAATAATGAATGATTAACAACGTGACAGCATAAATATTGAACCCGACGCTACCCGGAATCTATATTGCTACTTTTGCCATGGCTCCCACAACCCTAGTTGTGGGAAGTTAGTTACTCATGCTATTCGGAGAAGAGAAGAAAATCATATTCATAATAAATAGAAAAGATTCTTACAATATATGAAAACAAGTTCAATTATCCAAGAACAAGAAAACCAAGATCCCAAGAACAATGGAAGAACAAGATTCAAGAAGAAGAAACGTGTTTTGCGTGTTTCCTTCTCAAATTCTCGCTCAAAAATCTCCTAAAACTATTGGGTAATCAATGAATAAAATAAACCTAACATAGGGTATTTATAGTAGTCCAGGAAATAAAGTCCAAAAATAAAACGTTCGGATTCCGCGTAGGCGTGACTGGCCATTACGGTGGCCGTCACCACTAGGCAGTGGTACTGCCTCACTTGATGGCCAGGCTGACGGACCGTCACCTTGGTGACGGGCCGTCATGGTGGTCGTCACCACTAGGCAGTGGTGCTGCCTCACTTGACGGTCGCCTTGACGGTCCGTCACCTTGGTGACTGGCCGTCACGGTGGCCGTCACTCTTATCCAGAGGGTCTTTTTGCTCGTATTTCCTTCCGTTTCTATGTTTGTCTCTCTTTCCTGCAAACATAACATAAAACATCAAAAACGACGATGGTTGCTTGAGAACTTACGGTTATTCTTAGTTTAAAGGAGTCAAATGTGCTGTAGAATGGCGGCACATCAATAATACACCCGTAATGTAGCTGACAAAATATGAACAATCTAACCCAACATAGAAATGCAAAATTATCCACATATCATTAATTGTAACCAAAACCAATACCAAATCTATAGAAGATCCACTACTAAGTTCTTCATAAGTCTATATCAAAATCACTCCATCTTCCACTAACGAATGTTCCAACTCGTGCTATCATTTATGAACTCAAAGGCTAAAATCCACACAGACCTTCAATTCTGTACTAAGGATCATGTATAATGACTCACATTTCTCAACCTATATCGCTCATGTAATAATGATAGAATTTCATATAAATTTGAATACTTCTAAATCTCTAATATAAGAGGCCCTTGTTCTTTCCTTTTACTTGTTTACCATTTAGTATTATTCAACACAAGGCCCACTGCATATTTCCTAATACTCTAAACTAAACCTTCGAATGAAATACTTTATTATATCCCTTAACATCCCACAATGATAAACTCTGCAACCCTGGTGCTTTTCTATGCACAAGTCCTCCCAAGCCCTCTATAACCAACATTCTCAATGTTTTTGTCTTACCAATCCATACCCTAACATAATCCACTATCATAAATGTAGCCTTACCACAAAAAGCCTGAATTCTACTCCAAACCATGAAGACAACTTTCTCTACTGACTGGTATCAAATGATTCACTTATGAATTCTATAAAATCACCCTCCTTAGTACACCACCAACTATGTTCCCTCTGACCTGATCAAATTAGTTATTTGAAATCTGAACTTTACTAGTTACCAATCTTAATACTAACATGGAACTTATCACAACACTTGACTCGAACATAGACTTCCTTATTTAAGCATACTCAGTAGCTCACAACCCATCTGAAAAGTACATGATAGTATCACCATAACCTCAACAAGATCCATGTGACCACATTGTTCTAATCCTAAGTCTCACTTTCTGAAGATGAATTCTTATCTTTTCAAATAAATTTAGATACACTCATCCTATTTTCCAAATGTCAGATTCCTTTTCAATTATTTTACCAGTATAAGTTGAAATCCCTACAGGTCTACTCAAGGAGTGTTTCAAAAACTCATAAGTCTTTCGATATAAACCAAGCCAATCATCAGAGTAGTAATAATCCACAAATCGTAGACATCTGAAAGTCTTACCTACCTTACTAGAATCTTTTTAAGAAAAAACCCTTCTAAATTAGTCACATCACAGGTACAATCAATCACAAAGTCTTCTCAATAGATTTACTTTGTAGCCATAGTCTTCCCACAAAGTTCATCTTGTTGTCGATATGATACCTCAAATCGCATATGCACTGGTTCAATCTTGAAAAAAAATCAATCACTTCACATACCATCCCACTAACATTTTCAGATGATTCCAAACAAGCATAACCGCTAAAAACTTCTCTTTATCCATAAACTCATCATCCCAATATCAATTCAATTTCTGTGGTCTCAATTGATTCACTATCCCTTAATTAAATCTCTGAAATGTACTTCACAACTTGAATATATCAATACCTACCATTGATCCACCACTTTAATTTTTTCTCATAGACCGATGCTTCACGTATGTGTCCATAGTAAAAACTAGTTGGACGTTTGAATATTAATATAGTGTCGAACTCTACTATCTAAATAGGTGAAATAACTAACGGCCCCTTAAGTAATTAACCTTTTACACTTGTTAATCAATATATCCATTTATATTCATAACTTTCCTTTCCTTAGTAGTACCATATCATGAAAGTCCACAAGATCCACTACTTTTCTACAAAATAACCATCGATAAGGTCATAACCAAATTACACCATACATTTCTACCCATCAAGTAACAACAACACATTACACGAACTACTAAATTTTTCATTTGCTAGTGTGCTGACAAATTCAATTATAGTTAGCAGTCAAATCAATGTGCTAAGTGTGAGTTGTGTAGTCTTGTTCTTATGCTTGTGTGTAATCTAGAACTTTTTGGATTAGTCTTTCTGAGTTATCTAAGGTTAATTTGATTGGAAAGGATTGTAGGCCTCCTTTTGATTAAACTCAACTCAAACTTTCAAAAAGCCTACCTAATGATGTACATACTTCCTAGTTTCCCACTTTTAGCCTTTAAGACTTTTTATTGACTAGCCAATCCCACCATCCTTTTCAATAATGAAAAGTATTCCCTAGTTTAGCACCATTCCCTTCTTGACAATTATAGCAATTTGAATGAGTCAAAAAGTCTAAGTTGGGGGTGTTGAATCATGGGAAAGAAAGTGAGGCAAGAAGTGTCTTGTGAAAGAAGCGGGTGTGGTACAAAAAAATAATAAGTGGTAAGTCTAAGAAAATTCAACACAAAATGAAGGAAGAATATAATGCTGAAATTAAACTTCCTCGAAGCCTCAATGAAGGAAAATTAAAAGGGAAAATAAGAATAGGGTAGTATTCAAGAGGGTCAAGTCATTTATCAAAATCTATCACCCATTCTTAAGCCTATATTATAGCCTTAATAAATTCATATTGTGATCCCAATCAAGCTACTCAATGACTGAACCATAGAAAATAAGGGTAGGCCTATGATATGTGTATGTGCAACATCTGAACTTCTTTGTAAGAGTGAGTGTATTCTCTTTCTTTTTTTGTCTATTGCCCATAATTTATGTTAACAAAAGTGTGAGGGAATTTATTTAGTCTATGTGAGGGCATATAGGTTAGGTTGTCTGACCGTATTTGACATTGTATACCACTGCCTACATGGATAGTTTTATAACTAATAACATGATGACAATCTTTGATCCTTCCTTGTTAGCTAGAGATAGTTTGCGTTTTGCACATTCATCTAAAGAATGTGAGGGGATAATTGCCTTGAATTTGTGCTTGTAGTTGCCTATTAAAACAGTCATAGGCTATGTGTCGTGTTAGTGGTAGTGCATGTTTTGTGAATGTGTAATCTTGTTTTGTTTTAGTTTCTTAAGGACAAACAAATATTCTAAGTGGGTATTGATGCACCATAAATTATGACACATTTGATGATTTTAATGAAGAATTCTTGTAGTTCTTAAGTGTGTTTTGTATTTTATGATGTCTCTTTTTACTTGTTCCAGGAGAAATAGGCTGACCTGAAAAAGGCATGGGAGACTGGAATTTTTTGCTATGGACAGGCTGTAAAAGAGGTATATAGACCTTCGAGGAAATGTATGTGCTAAGCAGAAATGGTTGAGAACTTAAGCTAAAAGACAGAAAGTTTGACGGATCATAGAAGCAACCATACACCTTAAACAAAACATGTGCAGATAAAAACACTCCTTGCTACAGATGGAAGGATAGATCGTCAATGACCTATATAGACCATAGTGTCAACTACCGAAGCTGTGTAGAAATAATTGACTCTAGAGTGTACAGTCTACCAGAAGAATTGATTGATTGTACAACATGTGTATTATCCCTCGAATGTGATGCAGAGCACATTTCCTAATTCAGTTGTATAATGACTCTACCAATTATTTACGCATTTTCACCTTTCTTGAACCATTAATGCTTGCCTAAAGTGGCCTTAAGTCATTTATGGCTTGCTGGGACCGGTAGTTAGATGCCCAGGCCGTTTGTTTGGTCATTTTGGCCGTTCTTTATTTTAGAACTTTAAACTTTGGAAATCGTTGACTTCAGTCAACATTCTTGGTGAACGTACTCGGATTCAAATTCCAACAGTTCTATCAGCTTTAGAGCATGGACTTTGCTCTAAAGGGACCTTTGGTCGATATCTGGGTGCTTTTCAGCTTGGAATTCTCTCTCGTTTTGTTGTTTTAGGCCAAATAGGCTTGTTTGGTTTACTTTGGTCAACATTCGGAGAAGACAGCCTCGAACAAAAATTTCGTCAGTGCTATTAACTCTAGAATGCCAAGTTTGTGTTAGGTAGTTAGTTAGATTGGGTCCCGGGTGATTCGAGCATATTTCAGGTATTTGATTGGCATTATTTAGTGTTGAATTGGGTCAAAATTCCTCCAAGATGACCTCATATGGAAGTTTCCTCTATTCCATTGAGTCTTGAACATTGTTTCCACTCTAATATCCTATTTGGTTTGTGAGTATCGGGTTCCAATTATGCCCGAAATACCCCGTAAAAGTCTTGGGGACTGCTGGTTTTTTGTTGCTGGTATGGCCAAAATTTTGTTCATCACGATCTCTAAGGTAGACCATCGCGATAGTGAAGGTTTGAATTTTTGTTCATCGTGATCTCGAAGGGTTCTTCACGATAGCGATGAAGAACTACTTTGGTCATCGTGATCTGGAAGGGTTTTATCATGATAGCGATGAAGGTCTTGCTCCATTATTCATCGCGATCTCAAAGGCTGACCATTGCAATTGCGATGAGTTGGCCAGTTTGTTCATTGCGATCTCAAGGCTTTTTCTTGAGATAGTGATGAACAAATCCATGTCTGTATATATACCTTCTCCTTCATTTTTTTCACCAAAAATCCTATTTTCTCCATTGTTTCTAAGGATCCAAGCTCCATTATGATTGTGGGATCATATCTTAGTGTTGGAGTAATTAATTTCTCGTCTGTGGTTCATTCCTTGTCGCAAATTGTAAGTATTCCATCCTTTAATCCCGTAATTTCTTCACTTAATTCCCTCTTTGATTTCATATTTGGTGGGCTATTTTGAAGCCCCAATCTTTGTCCGTTTCTGCTCAAATTTTGAGCATGTGCTCCCAGGATGGTAAGGAACACATGGCTGTTTTTCATTTCCAGTTTCGGGTTGCAAGGGCCTACGGGCCCATTTGTGACCCAGATTTTGACCCAGTTATGTTTATAGCATTATGGGTATCGTTAGTCTCATTTTAATTTGTAGATTATTGTGTTGATAGTGGTTTAGTGAATTGGAGCTTTCTGGAGCAGTTGAAGCCTAGACGACACCATTCTCGCAGCTAGTCATTGAATGACAGGTTGGTTATGGCTTTCCCGACCTAGACTCTGTGTATATAGGCTATAGCTGCATTAATTAGTATCCTTGGGTGGATTGTTTTAGGTTGGTACCCCAGATCTTGTCCGTCTTTCTGTCTGTTTATTTCATACACTGATTGTAGTATTCATGTAGTATTGTATATTATCCTTGTGGTCTTGTGGGGCCTTGTATTGACTATGAAACATAGATAGTGGATTATTTGGGAATGTCCGCGAGTCTCGGACATAGAGATATCCTTTTTGGCTGGTTATTATCTGTTGTAGAGTTGTTGAGCCTATGCAGGGCCGGTAGGAATGTTTGTAGGCCATTTTGGGTAAACTTGTTATCTGCAAGAATATTATTCATAAAAAGGGATTTTTCTGCATGTTTTACTACTGTTTTGGCTTTGGGCTGACTATCACCAGTTTTCTAAACTTTGCATGGCCCTAGGGGACCATTTTTGGTTGAAATGATGATAAAATTGAGATTTGGAACTGACTGGTGGATTTTCTCAAGATAAAAGTGGTACTATAATTTTTCTCTCTGATTTTCTAACTGATACTAGACTCGGCGAGGCCAAAGTGCTAGACATTATTTTCTATGGATTTAGACCCGAATATATGTCGGGCAACCTATTTTGGGATTTTGAGACTTGATTACTGATTTAGACCCATAAATACTCTGGGCACCTTTTGTAAGGGTTATTGAGATTTGACTACTGTATTAGACCCAGTTCAATCCTGGGCATGTACTTCGTGGTTCTTATTCTCTGAGATTTCATGTTTGTTATTGTATATGGTCACGGACCTCCATGGGCCCTCTATTCCAAGACCCAACTGCGAGTTGAGCATTCTAGAGGAGAGGTATAAGGCATATGATGAGGTATAGCAGGAACGTACTACCATGGGTCCTCCTGCCGGAGTGCCAAGAGAGGTCCATAGAGAGTTACTATTACCAATTCCATCATTATCAGCATCATGCATATTTCACTCGGATTCCACCCTTATTTGCTATGTGTTTAGTGTACTCTCTGGTTGTATGGGCGGCCAGAGGGTTTGTTTTCACTTGATTGCGTTCCTAGATTGTATGGGCGGTCATTGGGACTGTAGGTAGATTATATTATTCCTGTCAGTTTATAGAGATTGTTATGGTTCTTGGTTGTTGTGGATTGAGAAGTGTTAACCTGTTGAGGCTGTGAGTTTTAGGCTTGAGTTTGAGGGGCTAGTGAGTCCTGTATTCTGAGGACCAGTTTATGTTTCCTTTCTGAGTGGTTGTGGGTTATCGGATGTTGTTCCTTATCTTGATTCTGACTAGAGACTCTTGGTCCTTGTGGCTTAGTTATACCATTCTAGGCTTGTAATTGTGAGATTGATCCCGGTTCATGTTTCTCTTGGAAGTTGTTGTTTTAAGAATGATTTTATTACTGTATGACTTCTAGTTGTTTATGTGGGCTTACTTCCTCCTTTCCTTTTTACTTGAGGTTACCAGTATACCGCCATGTTTCTAAACTCTCTCTCTTTAATTGTATTAATCCAGGTACAACTTTCTTTCCTTCACCTATGTTCTATGATTATGTATATCTTCTTTGCTAGCATTGTTTGCTTATAACTCTTGGTTATCTATTCTCTGTGCTAGTTCCTTGTGCTTTCTGTATTCCTTTCTGTGACTACTTTTTTGCTATCTAATATATTACTATTTTTATATCTTATATGCACTCAGTCGGTTGATGATGCCTATTGGGTACCTGTTCCTTAGCAATTGGTGCTCATACTACACTTCTGCATCTTTCTGGTGCAGATCCTAGATAAGCTTTTGTCGTTGATCGCATTGCAAACTTGTGAAGATTTTGGGAGATTCGAGACCAGGGTGAGTGCCTGATGGTCGGGTCTTGTCTACATCTTATCTATTGTACTATTACTCTGGTAAATTCAGAGATAGTTGTACTTATCTTTTGTTACTTCTAGCACATGTATTCCATTAGAAGCTTCTGTACTGTTGATACAAAGTCTTGGGGTTGGTGTAGTTTTATTATGTATATATTCAGGTTATTGCTTCCTCTTTGTCTATCCTTATATTCTGCTTCCACTTATTTCTGATTATTGTGTGTATTGGTTAGGTAGTAGCCCATTACGAATAGTTCTGAGCTACGGGGATTGGTTCTCCTACTGGGGAGTTGTAGGTGCCATCATGACCTGAGAAATCGGGTCGTGATAGCTTGGTATCAGAGCTCTAGGTTCACCGGTGTCATGGTACAGAAGCAAGTGACTAAGTAGAGTCTCGCAGATTGGTACAATGATATCCGTATCCTATTTGTGGGAGGCTACGGGGCATTGTTAGGAAAATTTTCATCTTCTTGGCTCCTTATCGTGCGTTCCTATCTCTATTGACTTCTAAAATTCGGTTGCTTCATTCCTTCTCAGATTCCTTAGATGAGTTCGACAACGGGTGTGTCAAGGCTTTTGTGCCTATCATGTCAGTTCTTCCATCAGTGCCAAGACTTCAGAGTGAGAGTTTACCACATCAGATAAGGGGTGTGGGGAAATCCCAGCCTCCAATTGGATTTGTAGCTACCACAGTTCTTCAGGACACTGTGGCTAGGACTCTAAGTCCTCTTATAGGTGTTTCAATACCCGGTTCTTTAAGTGGTGCTTCAGTTAGGGTTGAGCTCCTAATTCTTCAGCAGAGTGGTATGTCAGTATTGGACTATGAGGCAAGATTTCACGAGATGGTTAGGCGTATTACTAGGACTGTTCCATCAAAGTTAGATAGATTTTAGAGCTTTGTTTGAGGTTTAATTTCACCGCTTTGTTTGGCGATCAAGCATTTAGTTGTAGTTGGGACGACCTTCCTTCAGGTAGTGGATCATTCTTGGGCTATCGAAGGTTTATGCCATGAGGCTTATGGGGGTAGTGCTAAGAAACATCATCGCCAGGATAGTTCCTGAGTTTCTCAGACTCGAGGTAGGGGATTCTCTTCTAGAGATAGGTTCCATTGCTTCTTATCTACCAGGCCAGTTTTGATAACTCCACAGGTATTGGAAGGTGGTGTTACTAGACACGTTGAGCTTAGTTGTCATGGTAGGGGTCAGATTCTTTGAGGTTCACATTTAGGTTGTGTAGGTCATGGTGGCTGGTCAGGTCTAGTGAGATCTTCCCGCCCATATGTGTTCAGTGGAATTTGCTTTTAGTATGGTGGGCGTGGGCATTTTGTTAGGGATTTCCCCATGCTCCCACCTTTTAGTTAACAGGGTCAGCAAATGTTACCTCCTAGGGATTCATTGCCACCGACTAGAGGTGGAGTGCAGGGTATTAGGGATGGTCCCCAGATAGTTAGAGGTGGCTTTTGTTCTAGTGGCTCAAATAAATGTTATTATCAGTATGGTGAATGTGGGCCTTTTGCTAGAGATTTCCCCATGATTGTGTATTCTGGTCATCTTGATTATTATGATTGTGGAGTGCTTGGCCACTTTTCCAGAGATTATCCCCGGCGTGGGATGGTTGCGCCGTCAGCTTTGACTACTCAGTCCATAGTTAGATCCTATCAGTTTCATACCACTCTTGGTGGGCCCGAGGTAGAGGTTCTTGGAGCAAATTCTTTATATCATTGCTCCAGGTTAGGCTTTTGCTACCTTGGACTTGTGATAGTCCTATTTGCATTGCAATTGTTTCCCTTCTATCATTTATTTGCTCATATACCTACCTGATACTTATTTAGTTGTTTGGCTACCTGACTTGTAGTGGTTGTGCATTGTTTTCGTGGTAGTTTATTCCTTAGTAGTGGATGTGGGTGAGTTATCCTTGTGAGGTGTTTTACTCGGAGTTGTAGCTCATGGGTAGTTCTTGTTAGTCTCTTTTCTGTTTAGTTTAGCTTCCATTTCCATTGTGACTCTATGCTTGTGTAGTCTCTTCCTTTTTGAGTGGTCCTAGATTGTAGTTGCCCAGGTTGTTATCTAGCATTTGCTAGGAGTCCTTATTTTAGCTTCGTGTTACCGGTAGTTTTTCCAGAGGATGAGCTCTCATTTTGAGTTGAGAGGTGTCAGTTATGCTACCGTGCATAGATTGGTTTTGTTTATTTGGGTGACTAGAATTGACCTTCTTTATGTGATAGGTTTAGAAGGTTGGCATGTATATGGGTTATTCCCATAGTCTTCCTCATTATCTTGTTCGGTTGGGTTGTCTTATTATTTTCCCTCATTTCAAGTTGGAGTGATTTTCAATCATAATTCTTTAGTTGAGCTTTGATTTGTGGCATTGTTAATGAGTTTTTGACTACGAAATTGTGGCTAAGTGTTGCCAATGAGAGTTGTAGGATCTAAGGGAACAACTCCAGAGTTTTATAAGAAAGAATTTGTGGAACTAGTATATCCTGGGAAAGGGTTTCGTTAGGTTTGCAAATGAGGGTGATGACTCCTTGTGTGTATGTATGTGTTCTAGTAGCTGACTGAGGTGGCAACCGAGAGTTGCTCTGGTTTGTATGTTGGTGACTTGTGTCGATTGAGTTAAGGTTGTGGTGTCATTTCTTGGATAGATTCAAGATCAGAATTTCTTCCAGTTTGAGATTGAGGCAATGTTCATTCCCAATACTACCTTTGGGATCCTCTTGCATCGACCTTGGCTTCCTTGTTATCTTATTCAGGGGAAACTAGGTTTCAGTAGCATCTATGCATTTGGCAAATTGTGTATTAATGGCCCAGTAGGCTCCGGTACCTGAGTGTTCATCGATAACATATGAGTCTACTTATGGATTCCGATAGAGGCATTGATTGGTAATTGGGATTGGGTTTCAGAATTGTGGGCTTGCAAACTACTCCGGATGGTTCGTGGTTGGTTCTTTCGGTTGCAGCTTCTTGGGTTTGAAGGGATTGAATTTGGAAATCTTAGATTACCCATTTTCAGTTATGAAGTGACAGTTGGCCTTGGACTCCTAGTCCTTGGCTAACCTTTGAGTTAGGCTGGACATTCCAGATTTCAGCAGTGTTCTAGTTAGTACAAGGTTCCTTCTACCATAGTTGTACAGACTCAGCGGTGTAAGTTCATGATTCAGCAGTGGTGTATGCTTTATGTGATTAGGTTGTGCGGGTTGAGGTTAGCGAGATTATTTTCATTTCTAATAATACTTAGAGACTGGTGGTCACTATTAGATGCCGAGAATTGAAAGCTTGAATTATTGATTCTTCAGGGCTTGTATTTTATGTGGGGTTCCAATGTTGGTTAGATTCGGCCAGTATGAACTAGAAGTTCGATATGTAGTATGCTTCAGGATGGTTGGTTTGTGTGCTGATATAGTTGAGGAGTTTATTCGAGCCAAAGGGATGAGTTGAAGGTATATGCCAATATTTCTATAGCTAGATGGAGACCATGAACCCCAGGAACCTTTTCCTTTGCCTTCGGGGTGTCTTAACTTGATACTTGTGGCATGGTGGACTTCTTTCTGAGGTGAGATTAGTAAGGCAATTTTCAAATCCAAATTGTGTCTGAGTATTGGGAGTAGCAGCAGTACTTCTTAGAGTTTGAAGCTTAGTGATGATTATGGACTTCGTGGAAGGCTTACCATACTACTTGCAGGACCTTGGTTTTGGTTTGGGGTCTATAAGGCAGGTTGCCCTGGTTCATTCGCTTCAAGTTGATAGACTTGGCATGGTCAGTCGGGGTAAGTAACGCTAGTTTTGGATCATATGCTACGGGTTGTTATCTTGGATGGCGAAGGCTAGTAGACTATATCTTGGTTTGTAAAGAGTTTGAGCAAAAAGGGGTGACTTCATTCGTGGCAGAGTATAAGTGGGAACTATGGATCTCCGGTGCGTCAGCCGGTGCTTCGAGGGTGGGTTGGGTGTTTGACTTACATGAAGCTTCATGTTCTTTGTGCAAAAGGATTCAGTTCATAATAAAAGGGTTTTACGGATCTGCGGGTTCATGAGTTAGAGCTTTGGTTGTTAGCTTTTCTGGTAAACTTGGTTGTGACTTTGAAGATTCGAGTTCTATGTGTTGACCACCTTACTTCTCTAGTTTTGGTGTTGTGTTGGTTCCTTACGGTTGAGCTTCTCAAGGTTCAGTTTCTGTTGGCATACCCATGGTGTTTTGGAGTTTGAGCTTAGAATCTAGCTTGGCCAGTAAGGAGTTTTAGGCTTGGTTGCTTTTGTTGGTTCTGTTATATTAGGTGACGTCGGGTCGTGGAGGCTACCCAGATAGTCCGAGAGAGTAGTGCGGGCTTTGTATCCGCTGTTCTTTTAATCTCTAATCTTTCCTTCTTTCCTGACTTTCGGGGATGAAATTCATTTTAGTAGTGGATGATGTAATGACACATTTTTGCCTTTCTTGAACCATTAGAGTTTGCATGTAGCAGTCCCAAGTCATTTATGGCTTTCTAGGACCGGTAGTTTGGTGGCTGGGTTGTTTGTTTAGTCTTTTTGGCCGTTCCTCATTTTAGAACTTTAAACTTTGGAAATCGTTGACTTCATACAACATTCTTGGTTAACGTGCTCCGAACTGAATTTTGATAGTTTCGTCAGCTTCAGAGCATGGACTTTAGTCTAAAGGTTCCTTTGGTTGGGATCCAAGAGCTTTTCAGCTTGGAATTCTCTCTCGTTCTGTGTTTTCAGGCCAGTTGGGCTTGTTTGGTTGACTTTGGTCAACATTCGGAGAAGACGACCTCGGATGGAAATTTTGTAAGCTTGTTACTCTGGAATGCTGAGTTTCTGTTAGGTAGTTGGCTGGTTCGGGTCCCGGGTGATCCGAGCTTATTTTAGGTATTTGGTTGGCATTAGTTAGTGTTGACTTGGGTCAACATTCCTCCGAGATGACCTCGTATGGAAGTTTCATTGATTCCGTTGTGTCTGGAATGTCATTCCACTCTAATAGCATATTTGGTTTGTGAGTATCGTGTTCCGATTGTGCCCAGAATACCCCATAGAGGTCTTTGGCACTGCTGGTTTTATGTTGCTGGTATGACCAAAAAAAATTTCATCGCAATCTGGAAGGTAGACCATCGCGATAGCGAAGGTCTGACTTTTTGTTCATCGTGATCTCGAAGGGTTCTTCGCAATAGCGATGAAGAACTTCTTTGATCATCGCAATATCGAAGGGTTTTCTTGCGATAGCGATGAAAGTTATGCTCCTTTGTTCATCGTGATCTCGAAGGCTGACCATCGCGATTAGTTGGCTAGTTTGTTCATCGCGATCTCGAGGCTTTTTCTCGAGATAGCGATGACCAAATCCCTGTCTGTATATATACCTTCTCCTTCATTTTCTTCACAAAAAATTCACTTTTCTCCATTGTTTCTAAGGCTCCAAGCTCCATTATCACTGTGGTATCATATCTTAGTATTGGAGTAATTAATTTCTCATCCGTGGTTGATTCCTTGTCACAAATTGTAAATATTCCATCCTTTAATCCCGTAATTTCTTCACTTGATTCCCTCTTTGATTTCATATTTGGTGGGAGGTTTTGAAGCCCCAATCGTTGTCCGTTTTCGCTCAAATTTTGAGCATGTGCTCCCCGGATGGTAAGGAACACATGGATATTTTTCATTTCCAGTTTTGAGTTGCGTGGGCCCACAGGCCCATTTGTGACCCAAATTGTGAGCTGGTTATGTTTATAATATTATGGGTATTGTTAGTCTCGTTTAAATGTGTAGATTTTTGTGTTGATAATGGTTTCATGAATTGGAGCTTCCAGGAGTAGTTCGAGCCTGGACGACGCCGCTCCCGCAACTAGTCATCGGATGACAGGTAGGTTATGGATTTCCCTACCTAGACTCCGCATATATAGGCTATAACTGCATTAATTAGTATCCTTGGGTGGGTTGTTTTAGGTTGGTACCCCAGACCTTGCCCGTCTTTCTGTCTGTTTATTTCATACATTGATTGTAGCATTGGTGTAGTATTGTATATTATAGTTGTGGTCCTGTGTTGTCATGACCCGATTTCTCAGTCATGATGGCACGTACGACCCCCAGTAGGCGAACCAATCCTCGTAGCCCGGAACAGTTAGTAATGGGCCACATTCTATCAACTTAAGTAGAAGAACACTTTAATAAGCGAAAGCAAGGGAACACGATGAAGACAAATAGATAACAGGAATAATATATACAATGCTGAAGCTAAACAAAACCCAAAACCTGGTATCATAGCGTATAAGAGTCGGATCTACATAAGGAGTACAAAGGGTCCAAAATAACATATACATCATGTTTCTGAACTACGAGAGTACAATATATACAAAATACAAACTAAAGTCAAGCTTTGATCACCAAGAGATCACTCTCAGTCCTGGACAGTCCAAAATCTCCAAGCACGAGTCTCCCACGAGCTAGCGGCGATTGCTCACACTAGGATCTACACCAGAAGATGCAGGGTGTAGTATGAGCACCAAATGTGAAGCATAAGGTACCTAGTAGGTATCATAGGCCGACTGGGCACATATAAGATAAAAGCATAGTACCAGACAGAATAGAAGCAAGTAGTCATAGAATTCTACAAAAAAGTACGCAGGATCTAGCCCACAACAACAGAAACAGCATACAAGGCTAGCAAGTAGAATATATACACAACAAGCACAAGTGAAAGCAAGAAATAACGCACCTGGGATCCTTGTAATAACAGTATATACATAATAAGTTTTAAAAGTTGACGGTATACTGGTAACCTCAAGTACAAGGGAAGGAAGAGAAGAGTAAAGATAATCATGCTCGGGAATAGAAATATCATAAATATAACCATAACAGGGGATAACACCGCGATAAAGTAACAAGAGTCTACCTACAGTCCCCCGGCCGCCCATACAACCGGGGAATGTAATCAAGTGGAAAAAAACCTTTGGCATCCCATACTACAAGAGCATACAATCAACAAACAACAAACAAGGGTTGAACCTCAAACAATGAATGATATGATGCATGAAAAAATCCCAATGTGATATAAGTACCGTATGTTACCCACTTTTGGTGTCCTATAAGGCCCATAAGACAGGATTCATTGAAGGTCCCACCTGTATACCTCTGTTATGTTGTATACCCTCTCTCCGGCACTAGCGACACATAACTCCTGGTCCGGAATGGCGAGGTCCATGGAGGACCCCGACCAACATACTAGATGCCCCATAATCTCAAAACAGTCCCCAAGTAAGGCTGCCTGGAGGGTATCCAAGTCTAAAATAGTAAGTCCAATAGTTCTAGCACACGGCCCTGCCTAGTCTAGCATCACCCCGGAAGCTGTAGTAAAATAAGTCTAATTCTCGGCCCTGTCGAATCTAGTATAAGTGGATCTAGTGATAAAACATCCTTTAAAACTCACTTACCCCATGAAGACCCATCAAAATGTTACCAAACCCTTTTTAAATCATTTTCACTAAAAATGGGTCCCACGGGCCATGCAAGGTTTAGAATACCAGCAATGGTCGGCCCAAGCCAAAACCATTGTAAAATCAAGAAGAAATCCACTATATCTATGTGCATGATGAATGGCATACACAATCACAATAGTGGCCCCCAGCTCACAAATAACTTATCGGCCCTGCATAGGCTCCAATCGCTCTACAACACTGATAGCCATCATAATATCACGATAACGATGCCCGGTAATTATGGGCACCCCCGAATAACCCACCATTTATGGTCCAGAGTAAAACAAGACCCCACAGGACCGCAAGGGTGATACTATCAACTACAAAGAATACTAAACACAGCGGAGGAAAGAAACGAGGCGAATCATGGAAAAGCGGTCAAAGTCTGTGGTACCAACCTAATAACCCAACCCAAGGATGCAAGCTAGTAAAATTTTATCTGATATATGCTAAGTCTAGAGAGTTTATATTGTAACCTACATGTCATCCGACGACAAGCTGCTGGGACAATGAAATCCACGCTCGACTCACTTCGAAAGATCTCGAACGATGATCAAACAATCAAAAATATGAATAAAACATTACAATGAGTCTAATGATATCCATAATGCTACAATTGTAGCCGGGTCAAAATTCAGGTCACCGATGGGCCCGTGGCCCCCG
Organism: Jaltomata sinuosa; assembly: GCA_003996215.1. Taxonomy (NCBI): domain Eukaryota; kingdom Viridiplantae; phylum Streptophyta; class Magnoliopsida; order Solanales; family Solanaceae; genus Jaltomata; species Jaltomata sinuosa. The sequence continues at coordinate 293,990 of QJPP01000610.1, read as the reverse complement.
CAACCAAAAATCAGAAATGATGAATTGCACGATGCTCACCACACTCCAAGGCGTGCATGCTAAGATTGTAGAGAGAATTTTTCCAAGGGAAATGGCTCAAACCTGCCATCCAACTATAAGAACCATTGAAGAATCAATTGAGAGAATTAGATGGAATAAAGCGGATAAAGCTTACAATTTATGATGGAGGAACAACCAAGGCCAAGAAATTTGCACCCCAACACCAAGAATCGATTAAATCCCGAGTTTAGATGAGCTTGGAACTTTTATCAATGGAGAATTCACATTTGGAGTGAAGAACACAGAGCTAAGAGTTTATATACTACCCAGGGGTAATTCATCGTGATCGCGAAGGGACACCTCACGGTCACGAGGACCACGCTAGCTAGACCATCACAATCGTGAAGGCTAGCCATGCGGTCATGAAAAACAAAGAGAAAGGGACTTCATTGTGATCGCGATAGGAGATCACGCGATCACAAAGAACAGGAGTCCAAGTTCTTCATCGCGGTCGCGAGGGACGAGGCTCGCGATCGCAATTAAGGCCTGAGACCTGCACCTGCAATAGCAAATGTTTGCAACTTTCCAAAACTCGATGGGGCATTCCAAGCACAATTGAAACCGATATTCAAAAACCAATAATGCAACTAACAGAATCGACGAAACTTCCATACGAGGTCGTTTCAGAGAAATGTTGACCCAAGTCAACACTAACTAGAAGAACTCAAAGGCTCAAAATGAGATCGGCTCACCCGGAACCCAAACCAACCACCTACCTAACCCAAACTCAACATTCTGGAGCTGATGGAATCATCAGATTTCAAATATGATGCTACGATCATTGAAAGTCACCCAAAGTTACACTTTCAACTCCAAATGGCCTTAAAACACAGAAAAAAACACAAAACACACACCGAAAGTTCTTAAGCCTCAGTACAAGGTCCAACTAGACCAAACTCAATGCTATGGAGCTAACGAACTGTCAGAATTCAATTTTGAGCACGTTAGCTAAGAATGTTGACTAAAGTTAACGATGTTCTAAGTCAAAGCTCTAAAACAAGCAAATGGCAAAAATGCCCAAATGAATGACCAGGGTACCAAACTACCAGTCCCAGCAAGCCATAAAGGACTTGGAGCCACTACAAGAAAGCTCTAATAGTACAATAAATACATAAACACGAAGATGACTTGAAGGGTCATCACAACATCCACTACTAAAAAGACTTTCGTCCTCGAAAGTCAAGAAGGAAGGAGTACCTGAAGGCTCAAACAGCTGTGAATACTGAGCATGCAACTCACTCTTGGTCTCCCAAGTAGACTCCTTAATCGGAAGATGCCTCTATTGAACTTTCACAACTGGAATCTCCCTAGATCTCAATCTCCTGATATCTCTAGCAAGAAGAGCTATCACCTCCTCAACAAATGACAAACTCTCATCTAACTGAACCGAATCACAATGCAACACATGAGACTCATCTGGCATATACCGGCGCAACATCGAGACATGAAAAAATGGATGAACAGATGCAAACATCAGAGACAAAGCTAACATGTAGGCAACACTACCAACCCTCTGTAGAATCTCAAACGACCCAATAAACCTGGGGGTAAGCTTGCCTTGCCGACCAAATCTCATCACGCCCTTCACGGGCCATACTCAAAGGAAAACCAAGTCACTAAAACTGAACTCCAAGGCACGAAGTCTACGATCAGCGTAGCTCTTTTTGCCTACTCTGGGCCGCTCTAAGTCTTTCCTAAATCAAACGGACTCGGTCCAAAGAATCTCTAAGCAAATAAGTACTATGCGGTCTGGACTCTAAACCATCAAACCATCTAATCAGTAATCTGCAATGCCTACCATGAAAGGCCTTGAAAGGTGCCACGCCGATGCTCGAATGAAAGCTATTATTATAAGCAAAGTCGGCCAAAGGCACAAACCGATGCCATGAACCTACAAAGTCGAGAACACAAGCCTGCACCATGTCCTCCAAGACCTGAATAGTCCTCTTAGACTGGCCATCTGTCTGAGGGTGGAATGCAATACTAAGATGAAACTCTGTACCCAAATCTTGCTGATTATCCCTCCAAAACTGAGATGTGAATTAAGTGCCGCGGTCTGAAATTATAGAAGTTGGGACCCCATGCAACTGAACAACCTCACGATTGTAAATTTGAGCTAACCTCTCAGCATCGTAGGAAGTCTAAACCAGCAAGAAGTGGGCCGACTTAGTCAGCCAATACACAATCACCCAAATGGAATCAAAACCCCAAGAAGTACGAGGCAAACCAACAATAAAGTCTATAGTAACACCTTCCCACTTCAACTAAGGAATGGGAAGTTGCTGCATCAAGCCACCCAGTCTCATGTGCACAAACTTCACCTGCTGGTAGTTCAAACACCGAGATACAAACTTTGCTATGTCCTGCTTCATACCATACCACTAGTAAAGCTATCTCAAATCTCTATACATCTTTGTCGTGCCAGATGAATTTAGTATCTAGAACAATGTGCCTCATGAAGTATTAGCTAAATCAAATCTTCAACCCTCAGAACACAAAGTCGGCCATCAACCCTCAGAATACCATCAGATCCTGAAGTAGCCCGGCTAGCTCACCCCAAACTACCTGATCATGAAGGTCATACAAACCCTGATCCTCAAACTGTGAGCTCTGAATCTGATCAACTAGAGTGGAATGAACTCAACACTGGCAAGAACTCGATTGGGATCCGACAAATAAAGACTAACTAAGTGGTTAGCCAAGTACTTGTCATCCAAGGCCAACGGTCGCTCAAAAATTGAAAGTGAAGCTAGGCTGCCCATACTCATCGCCTTCCGACTCAAGGCATTCGCTACCACGTTTGCCTTACCTGGATGGTATAGAATAGTGAAATCATAGTCCTCCAGTAGCTCAATCCATCTCCTCTACCTCGAGTTTAGCTCTCGCTGACTCATAATGTACTGAAGACTACGGTGGTTGGTGATTATCTCACAATGGATTTTATATAGGTAGTGCCTCCAAATCTTGAGCGTGAAGACTACCTTCGCCAACTCTAAGTTATAAGTGGGGTAGTTGTGCTCGTGAACCTTCATCTTCCTCGATGCATATGCTATCACTCGACCCTAATATATCAACACATAACCAAGACCAACCTCGAAAGCATCACAATACATGGTGAAACTCTAGCCCTCGACCGGCAAAGTCAAAACTAGAGCTGAAGTCAATAAGGCCTTAAGCCTCTGGAAACTATCATCGCACTGATTCGACCATTGAAATGAGACATCCTTCCTAGTCAGCATAGTCAAGGGTGCTACTATGGAAGAAAATTCCTGAACGAACCTCCTGTAGTAACCTGCTAACCCAACAAAGTTGTGAACCTCGGTAACCGTAGTAGGTCTAGGCCAATCACGAATCGCAGAAATCTTACTCGGATCAACTCTAATCCCATCCTTAGACAATACGTGCCCTAGGAATGCAACTGACTCAAGCCAAAACTCACACTTTAAGAACTTGGCATAAAGCCGATGATCTCTCAAAGTCTAACGTACAGTACTCAAGTGTTGCTTATGCTCATCTCTATTCCAGGAGTATACCAGGATGTCATCTATGAAAACTATCATGAACATATCCAAGTACAGGCTAATCACCCTATGCATCAAGTCCATGAGGATGCGTGGGAATTAGTCAACTCAAAAGACATCACCAGGAACTCATAGTGGCCATAACGTGTCCTGAATGTTGTCTTAGGGATGTCCTCCGCCCTAATGATCAACTGATGGTAGCTGGACCTAAAATCAATCTTCAAAAACACGACTGAACCCTGAAACTGATCAAACAAGTCATCAATCCTCGGCATTGGATACCTATTCTTCACTGTCACCTTATTCAACTACTGATAATCAATACACATCCGCATCGACCAACCCTTCTTCTTCATGAAGATAATAGGAGAACCCTAAGGAGACATACTCGGTCTAATGAACCCCTTAGCTAACAAATCCTGGAGCTTCTCCTTAAGGTCTCTCAACTCAGCAGAAGTCATATGGTAGGGTGGAATAGAAATGGGCCTAGTGCCCGGCTCTAACAAAATGGCATAATCAATATCTCTCTTAGGTGGAAGACTTGGTAGGTCGGTAGGAAACACATCTAGGAAGTCTCTAACCACAGGAATAGACTCAGGAGATGAAGGGTCAGCACTAGCATCTCAGATGTATGCTAGATAAGCTAAATACCCCGAGAGATCAACTTCCTAGCTTAAAGACAAGAGATGGTCCCAGATGGTGCGCGGCTGATAGAACCCTGCCATACAACTTAGGATACACCAGGCACAACTATGGTAACGGTCTTGGCATAACAATCTAAAATCACACGGTGAGGGGATAACTAGTCCATGCCTAGTATCACATCAAAATCTAACATATCAAGAATTATCAAGTCATCACAAGTCTCTGAATCACCAACAGATATCATGAAAGATCTCACAATCTGATCCACTACAAAAGAATCTCCTACTGGGGTCGAAATAGAAATAGGCACAGATAACGACTCACTAGCCAACCCCAAACAAGGCATAAATTATGTAGATATATATGAACAAGTGGATCCAGGATCAAATAAAGCATAAGCTGGCTGACGACATACGTAAATCGTACATGTAATCACGGCATCTGATGCCTCTACCTCCAGTCTCTCAGGGACCGTGTCACGCCTCGAAGCTACCCCCTAGACGTAACACGGGACTCGGGATCATAAGTTCCCCAAGTTAACCCTTGGTCATAGCATAACATAGGCATACACGAGGAAACATTGTGGAGGCATAAATAGAAAGCTAGCCAACCAATCCATAATTGATGAAGTCAATAAGAAACGTAATCCAAAAAGGGAGACTCGAATGCTGTCTATGTCTGAAAAGCCTATACATGACATAAGGAGTTGCTAGGACAAGACCCTAGCTAACTCAAAGTAAGAGAGTAAACAACCATAAAGAATACTAAGATCATAACTAGCCCTCGAATAATAAGGACTCACCAACACTGACTAGAATGGCCTGCGGTCTCTAACCACGTGCCTGAGAGAGGGATCCTGAGTCTGCATCATCAAGAGGATGCAGCGCAAAATATTCGTCAGTACTATAGGATATATTGAGTATGTGAGATATGCATGTGATATGCTGAAATATACTTGGAAGAATGCTTAAAACTGAGATCATGCATAATTTATGATAAAACATGCTTAAAATATCCTCAAAACTCAAATCATATGATAATAGTAAAATCTGTAATATTATGACTCGAAACAATAACATAAGCTAAAAAAAAAGTCAAAGTCATAAACCATAAGTAGTAAGTCTAAAATCTGAAGGCAATGAGTCAATACAATCTTTTCCTGAAAACTAACTTCTGTGGGAAAATACCATAAGTAAAACTTAAGTCATGAAATAGATAACTTGATGCATTAAAACTTTCTTATGGGAGTTTCTTATAATCGACAATAGACTTGCGAGCTACATGGAATATAACTATATAACCCTAGTTAGCAAAGTTGACTTGAACTGTGCCAAGGAATGAGTCACCATATCAAAATATATAACCTTAGTTGGCAAAGCTGTCCTAATGCCCGCTAAGCATAGGACACCATGATCAATATGTGGTACCACTCTCATAAGCCCATGCGGCACTTCATTTCATTACCTACGCTGGCAACGTAGTGTTGGACTTTGGTAATTGAACCCTCAATATTGCTCGGTGCAAAATACTACTCCCAAAATATATACATATAGCTCATAATTTCATAGTGGCACAATCTCATGCCAAATCTTGTTTGAAAAGCATGAAAACACATCGGGCATCATGCAATTCTCATGGCTTAGGTAGGCATATCTAGATACCAAACCTTTCATAAAACATAGAGACATATCATATGTCATATTGTTCATACTTCAAAATTCTTAAAACTTAGCATAGCCATAATTCAAAACATACTTTTCTTTCTAAATTCATAACTTGAAGAATTAGGCATGCAATTTCTTGATAATAGAGGTCATGTTATCTAAACATGTTAATTTTGCTTGAAAACATGCAATCCGATGATATCATGCTAAAATTCACCATCAACATATGGGCCTTTGAAATCAACTAAGTAACTTCAATTAAATCATAGATACGTCATGAGAAACCATGAACTTATGCTTTAAAACTGAACTCATAAGCTTTTCCCAAATTTGGGTAAAAACCCAAGTTTCATAAATTGGATAAGGATTAGCCTTAAAATCATTAATAGGAAACTCCTTATAAAAATCCATGAAAAAAGTCATGCAATTTAGTGTTAGAATCCATAGAAGAATCATGAGAAAATAATTTATAGAAGAACACATGAGAATGGGTAAGAACCATAATTTAGAAATTGATAAAATCAATTTAGAAGATTGGGGTTTTGGGCATAAGGGTGAAGGAATTCCCTTATTGAATACCCACATACCTTGATTGAAGCTTTCCTAACTTAGGACTTGTGGATGGAGCCTTGAAGATAGAATCCTTAGCTTGAAGCTTGGAGAATGGAGACCCTTTTCTTCTCTTGGAACTTGATTGAGAGGATGGAAGAGAACTTAGGCTACGTAGGAATAAAACCCCTTCTAATTTGCCCAAAATGACTTAACTTAGGAGTTAAAAGAGTGGGAAATTACCAAAATACCCCTAGGGAAAGAATTTAAGAACTTCAAAAAAATTCGTCAAAGGCTTCCACGGACACAAATCACGGCCCGTGGAATGAATCACGGTTCGTGGAATGGAAGTCGTGGTTCCAAGGGACTTTTCAGGGCTCTGGAATGATTTCCACGAGTTGGTTTCATGACCCGTGGAAGCTTCCATGACCCGTAAAAACTTCTCGTGATTTTCAGGTTAAAAATTGATTTCCACGAGTTGGTTTCACGACCCGTGGAAACTTCCACGACTCGTGGAACCTTCTCATGGTTGTTGTCGGTCATTTTGACAGACAGACACTCTATAGTAAAACACTGATAACGTTTTGTTCTAGACTGGGATTAATGCGCGGTTGGTATATTTGGAAAGAAGATTCAAAGACCTTTAATTTAGTGGGTACTAGTACACCTAACTCTTTATATTCTAGGAGTTATGATCGTTTGAAGTTGACCTTTGAAAAATCATACACTAAAACTCAATCGGTAAGGAAGCTTTCAACTCAACTTTGAGCTAGAGGTTCTTTATGACCCTTATTCTTATCTAATACACCTTCAAAACTTAAGAATAGGTCTTAATACTTAGATACATAGAAAATTTATCTATTTTGGGTCTAACAATACATGAGGAACGGTTCAGATTTGGCTTAGAATTTCTGGGGTGTTACAATATCTCCCCCTTAGGATCATTCATCCTCGAATGAAGACTTCTAAGTTGAGAGTGGAGGGGGAAAGGGTTGCAATTCTATAAACTATGTTTTAAAAGTTGAAGTATTTACATGATAACTTATCTCTGACTGAATTATAAACTGAGCTGAATTCATGAGGCATGTAAGCATACTGAGGGCATGAGAACAACTGATGGTGTATGAAACTGAATGGCTAACATAATAACTGATTTGGATTAAGAGTAGTGTCTCAGCTGAAACTCATAAGGAATGAGCGCATTCTTAGAAATCATAGATAACATAAAAGGACATCAAACTGAGAAAGGTAACTATACGAGGAAACCATTCTCTTTTAAACTGAACTTACTACCTTGGACTAAATTGAATGTAGGGCCTTTTAACCTTAGGAATTATTATCGATAGGTATGAACTGATCTGACATGAGGAGTCTAGTATTCTGCAAGCTGAAGTTACTTAACCTAAGATATGGGCACCCTAGGCTAGAAGTAAGAAAAGACTATTCTGTCCTTAATCACTACGGTTGATAACTCTTAAGCTTAGAAACACCTTTCAACTACACTAACTCCTCCGAATACTAAGGTTTGAGTCTAACTACCAGCCTTTCCCATGTTCAAGCCTATTTTGACTAAATCTTTTACATCTAGAGTTACCTCCCAAGAATGGTATTCCTCCTTATCACAAAAATCAACTAAGCTTGAGCTCTAATCAATGGGTCACTAGGCACACAAAGCAAAAGCCCACATGTATTTCATCACTACTTTTAAGCCTATCACTATGATCACCTTATGGTTTGTAGCTCATACTATCCACGACTTCTCCTCTCTTCCTAGCATATCTAGGAGCTGTATCTTGAAGAACTCCTACAAAGGGACATACCAAAATTCCTCATCTAACTATTTCACATGAATAATCCTCTCCTAACTTTTTTTCCATGCTTACAACCTACTACTTTCCATCTAGGCTACTACTTAGCTTCCTATCCTAACAGCTATGACAACACAAGCCAAGATCACTGAGAGAATAGAGTGGGAGCATGAGCATAACGAATGAAGGAATACTGATCGGTCCTGACTTATACTTAGTTTGATCTAGCCACTCAAGGTGGGGTTTGAGAAGTCAAGTGAAAAGGGCATGAGTGTCTCAAATCCTCGACATACAAAGCATGGTTAGAGTAAGGATATCACAAGCATGAATTATTAGAGAAATCTGGTATGAGCATATACATGATGTAGCATGATTTCATTAGCCATTAAGGAATATCTTGAGAAATGAGTATGTAGACTGAGCATAGTGTGAGACATGAGCTTTCATATATGACAAGTATCATGGTGTAAAGCTGGAATTCATAGAATCATAGAGTAAGATTGGACTTCTGTCTGGAGAAATTTTTATTTGTTTTGGGAGTTGATTATGGACGTGAATCTGCATGAAGTCCGTGAATTTGAATTAAGAACATGGCACTGGAATATAAGAAATAAATGGGGTGTTGTAATGAGGGAAGTATACTTAATGTGCTAGGATAGAAATAAGTCTTTGCACCCCTTCTAACATCAGTATGAAACTCATTAGCATCACTACCTGAGCCTCAAAATCTTACTGATTCTATATCCCACCATCTCCCCCTTAGATTCATGCTACATTCTAAGTCTATGGACCTCTCACTAACCTCTAAATGGAACTATGATCACTTTACTCTAACAGAGCAAACACTACTCTAGGAGTTAATCTGAATATACACTTCCTTCTATAGTCTAAGGATCACCCTTACCTAAATATATTGGCCTCAACCTTTCTATCTCATATAAGGGTTGTACATATCACACTCAACAACTTCCAACCTATCCCTTGCAAAGACATGTCAAGCTTAGATGGTTCTAACTCTCAAAGCTCTTTCTTTCTACTACCTACAAAATCAAATGCGTTAAAGCCTATATCAAGAGGCTCAAAATTGCCTATCCTTCTCTAACTCACATACATATATATCATGCCCACACATTCACACTTGCTGCAACTCATCACTTAAACTCTTGCATACACTATACCAAGCCTACCAGAAAATACCACAAAACTATCATTCTCACTCTCATACTATCATCCTTTTGTTCAAATCCTATACCTGGTCTATACTATCACAAGAAATTACCACTCTTTAATCCACACCAAGGGATGTATCATCTCATTACCCATCTAGTAAAACACAACTCTAAATACATACTCCAATCAACTATCATTCCCCCGTCTAGGCTACCATCCTTCTGACTTCATATTTCTGGCTCTAGGTCCGTTCTACTACTAATGGCTTATAATACAACATCTGTCGGGTAGAAACACTACCCAAGGATCTAGGTGCGCATTTTCCCTCTTACGGAATAATTAGTAACAATGTTCTAAAAGAGGATCTGAGAGCACCTCGCTAAGAGATAATCTGAGATTTACTACTTCTCGCACCGCAAATATGAGGTAAAGCAGGTGTAATTGGGACAACACATAAATATGGAGAATAAATAGAGTTAAACTCTATCGCACGATATAGAACATGAAAGAAGCAAAGTTTTTCCTAAGACACCTTGTAGCCTCTCTCTCATAAGTGTGGCGCGCTTCACACCCATTAAAGAGACTCTACTTGATGCGGCTTTTAGACACCCTAGGACTCTTGAACCTGATGCTCAGATACCAAGTTTTTCATGCCCCGAGGCTACCCCTTAGATGTAACACAAGAATCGAGACCACAAGTTCCCCAACTTAACCCTTGGTTATAGCATAACATAGGCATACACGAGGAAACATAGCAGAAGCATAAATAGAAAGCTATCCAAACCAATTTATAAATGATGAAGTCAATAATAAACATAATCTAAAAAGGGAGACTCAAATACCTTCTATGTCTGAAAAGCCTCTACATGACATAAGGAGTTGCGAGGATAAGACCCTAGCTAACTCAAAGTACGAAAGTAAACAGCCATAAATAATACTAAGATCATAACAATCACTTGAATAATGAGGACTCGCCAATACTGACTAGAATGGCCTGCAGTCTATAACCACGTACCTGAGATAGGGATCCTGAGTCTGCATCATTAAGAGGATGCAACGCAAAATATGCGTCAGTACTATAGGATATACCGAGTATGTGAGATATGCATGTGATATGATGAAATATACTTAGAAGCATGCTTAAAACTGAGATCATGCATAATTTGTGATAAAACATGCTTAAAATATCCTTGAAGCTAAAATGATATGATAATAGTAAAATCTGTAATATAATGACTCAAAGCAATAACATAAGCTGAAAACAAAGTCAAAGTCATAAGCCATAAGTAGTAAGTCTGAAATCTGAAGGCAATGAGTCAATACAATCTTTTCCTGAAAACTAACTTTTGTGGGAAAATACCATAAGTAAAGCGTAAGTCATGAAATAGATAACTTGATGCATTAAAACTTTCTTATAGGAGTTTCTTATAACCGATAATAGACTATGCGAGCTACATGGAATCTAACTATATAACCCTAGTTAGCAAAGTTAACTTGAACTGTGCAAATGAATGAGTCACCATATCAAACTATATAACCCTAGTTGGCAAATCTGTCCTAATGCCCGCTAAGCACAGGACACTATGATCAATATGTGGTACCACTCTCATAAGCCCATAGGGCATTTCATTTCATTACCTATGCTAGCAACGTAGTTTTGGACTTTCGAACCCTCAATATCACTCGGTGCGAAATACTACTCCCAAAATATACACATATAGCTCATAATTTCATAGTGGCACAATCTCATGCCAAATCTTAGTTAGGCACATCTAGATACCAAGCCTTTCATAAAACATAGAGACATATCATATGTCATATTGTTCATACTTCAAAATCCTTAAAACTTAGCATAGCCATAATTCAAAACATACTTTTTTTTCTAAATTCATAACTTGAAGAATTAGGCATGCAATTTCATGACAATAGAGGTCATGTTATCTAAACATGCTAATTTTGCTTGAAAACATGCAATTCGATGATATCATGCTAAAATTCACCATCAACATATGGGCCTTTGAAATCAACTAGGAAACTTCAATTAAATCATAGATACGTCATGAGAAACCATGAACTTATACTTTTAAACTGAACTCATAAGTTTTTCCCAAATTTGGGTAAGAACCCAAGTTTCATAAATTGGATAAGGATTAGCCTTAAAAAATCATGAATAGGAAACCCCTTATAAAAACCCATGAAAAAATTCATGCAATTTAGTGTTAGAAAACATAGAAGAATCATGAGAAAATAAGTTATAGAAGAATACATGAGAATGGGTAAGAACCCTAATTTAGAAATTCATAAAATCAATTTAGAAGATTGGGATTTTTGGCATAAGGGTGAAGGAATTCCCTTATTAAATACCCACATACCTTGATTGAAGCTTTTCTAACTTGGGACTTGAGGATGGAGCCTTGAATTTGGAATCCTTAGCTTGAAGCTTGGAGAATGGAGACCCTTTTCTTCTCTTGGAACTTGATTGAGAGGATTGAAGAGAACTTAGGCTAAGTGGAAATAAAACCCCTTCTAATTTGCCCAAAATAACTTAACTTAGGAGTTAAAAGACTTGGAAATTACAAAAATACCCCTGGGAAAAGAATTTAAAAACTTCAAATTTTTTTGTCAAAGGCTTCCACGGACACAAATCACGGCCCGTGGAATGAATCACGGTCCGTGGAATGGAAGTCGTGGTTCCAAGGGACTTTTCAGGGCTCTGGACTGATTTCCACCAGTTGGTTTCATGACCCATGGAAACTTCCACGACCAGTGGAACCTTCTCTAATTTTTAGGTAAAAAAACTGATTTCCACGAGTTGGTTTCACGACCCGTGGAAACTTCCATGACTCGTGGAACCTTCTCGTGGTTGTTGTCTGTCATTTTAATAGATAGACACTCTTTAGTAAAACACTAATAACTTTTTTCTTCGGACATAGGTTAATGCACGGTTGGTGGCGTTGGAAATAATATTCAAAGACCTTTAATTTGGTAGTTATTAGGCCACCTAACTTATTATATTCTAGGAGTTATGATCGTTTGAAGTTGACCCTCAAAAAATCTTACACTAAAACCCAATCAGTAAGGAAGCTTTCAACTCAACTTTGAGCTAGAGGTTCTTTATGACCCTTATTCATATCTAATACACCTTCAAAACTTAAGAATAGGTCTTAATACTTAGATAAATAAAAAATTTATCTAGTTCGGGTCTAACAACACATGAAGAACGGTTCAGATTTGGCTTAGAATTTTTGGGGTGTTATAGACCATATAGAACTGACGATGACCTCCACTTGCCTGACCGAAATCCCTATCACCTTCCCTGCCATGTGGGGCACCACCCCTAGTCTGACCACCTCCCCTTCTAGCTAGAGGCTGAACTGCTCTCTTGGGCTGAGCCGGCCAAGCTGCGGACTGAACCATACCCCTCTGGGGGCACTCTCTAGCAAGGTGACCACTGACCCCACACTCATAGAAAGCTGATCCCCACTGAGGACAATCTCTGGCATAGTGACTACTAACACTACAACTGTAGCAGAACCCTGATGGCCCATCCTGTCGAGATAAACCAGCCGAACCTGAATGGCCACCATGGCCTGATGCCTCAGAAGCTCCACCCCTCGAAGAATGACCTTGCTAAAACTGAGAACTACACAAAACCTAGAGCGAAGCCTGAACTGGTCTACTAGTCTGAACCTGATGCTGCAGTGGCTGATAACTTTGGCCCCACTAGCCCGAACCTCTATCGCCCTGATGAGAACCATTATAGCCACCCTGATGTCGAGGCCTTTTATCTCTGTCCCCCTAATCATGTCAATGTAAATCCTCCATAGTCTGCGATAGCCTGAAATGACTTACCACCAGCAACCAATTATCTCAGCTAGCTATCTAATATCTAGCCTCAAACCCCATACAAATATGTGAATCCTATCTACCTCGGTAGGAATGATCATAGCTCCAAATGGTGCTAGTTGATCAAAATGGGTCTCATACTTAGATATAGTCATAGATCCCTTCATAAGCTGAGTAAACTGCTCCATGCGATGCTCACGATCACTCTAAGGCAAGAACTTGGCCATAAAGGCCTCATAGAACTCAGACCAAGACAACTAAGGTGATGTAGAAGGTCTGCAAGCAACCTGTGCCCTCCACCATAGCTTCGCTGGACCCTCCAGCTGCTAAGTGGTATAACTGACTCCATGAGTCTCCATAATACCCAGATAGTGCAAGATCTTCTCACATGTAGAAATAAAATCATGCGGATCTTGACCCGATGTACCAGCAAACCTCGGCGGTGCCAATCTAAAAAATCTACTCAAGGACTTCTGCTCCCCATCAATCATAGTTGGGCGAGGAGCACGAAGTTGTGCAACCAATGGGACCAGAACAACCTCAACACGGGGAGCCGCAGTAGTAGGCTATGCTCCTGAACTTGGAAGACCCATGGATGCCCCCTGAGCTGGTGTCGGTGCTACCTTCTAAGGTCTCTCTCCAATCATACCCAACAACAGAAGTAGTAAACCCCAAACATCTGAAGACTGATCAGGGGCTGAGCTGGCACAAAAACTGGTGCTGGAACTTGCGCTGGATCTGGTAGTACCTGGGCTGTCCCCGAGCCCATATGTTGAAGCTCTAGAGCAAACTCCTGCTCGTAGTCAAACTCGAGCTCTATCTAAACTCTAGCAGCTCAAGTTGGTGCTGCTGCTCTGGGACAACCTCTACCTCTACCCTTGTGACCACCCCGACCCTTGGCTAGAGTCAGAGGTGCAGGGGCAGGAGGCTCTCCTCCGCTAGAAGCCAAAGATCTGGTAGGAACCATTCTGCGAAAGAGTGAACCAGAACAAGTGAGATTTCCCGAAACTTTCAAGGGTACTACGCACGAGATAAAAACAAGAAAAGTCTAATTTTCCTAAGATGTCACTATAGCCTCCCGAAGATTGAGTACGAACGTCTCCGCCCAGATTCGCAGGACTCAACTACACATTGGCTCCTATGCCGATGACACCGGTGAACCTAGAGCTCTGATACCAAGTTGTCATGACCCGATTTCTCGGTCATGATGGCACCTACGACCCCTCAGTAGGCGAACCAATCCCCGTAACTCAGAATGGTTAGTAATTGGCCACATTCTATCTACTTAAGCGTAAGAACAGTTTAATAAGCGGAAGCAAGGGAACAAGATGAAGAAAAATAGATAACAAGAATAATATATATAATGCGGAAGCTAAACCAAACTCAAAACCTGGTATCATAGCATATAAGAGCCAGATCTACATAAGGAGCACAAAGGGTCCAAAATAACATATACATCATGTCTCTGAACTACGAGAGTACAATATATACAAAAGACAAACTAAAGTTAAGCTCTGATCGCCAAGAGCTCACCCTCAGTCCGAGACAGTCCAAAATCTCCAAGCACAAGTCTCCCAGGAGCTAGCAATGATGGCTCACACTAGGATCTGCACCAGAAGATGCAGTGTACTATGAACACCAAATGTGAGGCATAAGGTACCAAGTAAGTATCAAAGGATGACTAGGCACATATAAGATAAAAGCATAGTTGCCGACAAAATAGAAGCAAGTAGTCACAAAATTCTACGAAAAAGTATGCAGGATCTAGCCCAGAGGGAAGACAACAGAAACAACATACAAGGCTACGAAGTAAAATATATACACAACAAGCACAGGTGTAAGCAAGAAATAATGCACCTGGGATCCTTGCAATAACAGTATATACATAATAAGTTTTAGAAGTTGATGGTATACCGGTAACCTCAAGTACAAAAGGAGGAAGAGAAGAGTAAGGATAGTCATGCTCGGGAACAGGAATCAATAACCAACTAATCATACAAATCTCAAGCCCAGAAACTAATAACCTAGCAGTATACAATCTCATAAATATATCCATAAAAGGGGATAACACCGCGATAATGTAACAAGAGTCTACCTACAGTCCCCTGGCCGCCCATACAAATGGGGAACGCAATCAAGTGAAAACAAATTCCCCTCTATATATATGCATGATGAATGGCATACACAATCACAACAGTGGCCCCGGGCCCACAAATAACCTATCGTCCCTGCACAGGTTCCAATCGCTCTACAACACAGATAGCCAGTATAATATCACAATATAGATGCCTGGGACTCACATGCAACCCCGAATAACCCACCATATATGGTTCAGAGTAAAACAAGGCCCCACAGGACCGCAATGCTGATACTATCAACTATGAAGAATACTACACACAGCGGAGGAAAAAAACGAGACAAATCATGGAAAAGCGATCAAAGTTTGTTGTACCAACCTAATAACCCAACCCAAGGATGCCATCTAGTATAATTTTATCTGATATATGCTAAGTCTAGAGAGTTAAGACCGTAACCTACCTGTCGTCCAATGACAAGCTGCTAGGATAACGAAACCCACACCTAAATTACTCCAAGAGATCCCAAACAATGATCAAACTATCAAAAATATGAATAAAATATTTTAGCGAGTCTAATCATACCCATAATGCTATAATTGTAGCCGGGTAGAAATTTGAGTCACCGACAGGCCCATGGGCCCCACAACTCGAAACTGGAAATGAAGAAGCGCACGACGCTCACCACACTCCAAGGCGTGCATGCTCAGATTGTAGAGAGAACTTTTCCAAGGGAAATGGTTCAAACTAGCCAGCCAACTATAACAACCATTGAAGAATCAAATGAGAGAATTAGATGAAATAAAGAGGATAAAACTTACAATTTATGATGGAAGAATGACCAAGGCCAAGAAATTTGCACCCCAACACCAAGAATTGATTAAATACTGAGTTTAGATGAGTTTGGAGCTTTTATAAATGGAGAATTCGCATTTGGAGTGAAGAGGACAGAGTGAAGAGTTTATATACTGCCCAAGGGTCCTTCATCACAATCATGAAGGGAACCCTCGAGGTTGGGAGGAACACGCTGGCTAGATCATTGCAATCGCAAAGGCTAGCAAAGCGATCGCCAAGAAAAAAGAGGAAGGAGATTTATCGCGATCGTGACTGGCGATGATGTGATAGAGAAAAACATGAGTCCAAGTGCCTCATCGCGGCCGCGAGGGACGAGGCTCGCGATCGCAATTAAGGCATGAGGCCTACACCTGCAACACAAAAAGTCTGCAACTTTCCAAAACTTGACGAGGCATTTTAGGAACAATTAGAAACTGAGATTCAAAAACCTATAATGCAACCAGATTGGAAACGACATTCTGGACTCAACGAAATCGACAAAACTTCCATACGAGGTCATTTCGGAGAAATGTTGACCTAAGTCAATACTAACTAAAAGAAGTCAAAGGCTTGATATGAGCCTGGCTCACCCAAAACCCAAACCAACCACCTACCTATCCCAAACTCAACTTTCCAGAGCTGATGGAATCGTCGGATTTCAAATCTGACGCTCCAATCATCGAAAGTCAGCCATAGTTAGACTTTTAACTCCAAATGGCCTGAAAATAGAGAAAATAACACAAAACCCACACCGAATGTTTCAGGCCTCAACTGAAGGTCCAACTAGACCAAACTCAATGTAATGGAGCTAACAAAACTTTCACAATTCAATTCCAAGCATGTTAGCTAAGAATATTGACTAAAGTCAATGATGTACTAAGTTAATGCTCTAAAAAATAGTCAAACGACCAAAAAGCCCAAATGAATGACAAGGGTACCAAACTACTAGTACCAGCAATACATAAATAAATTGGGGATGCTACAGGAAAGCTCTAATAGTATAATAAAGGCATAAACGCGAAGATGACAGAAAGGGTCATCACATGTGTGGCCTTGTATTGACTCTCTAACATAGATGGTAGGTTATTTGGGAATGCCCGCGAGTCCCGAATATAGAGATATTCTTTTAGGTTTTTTATTATCTGTTGTAGAGCAGTTGAGCCTGTGCAGGGCCGGTAGGAATGTTTGTGAGCTATTTTAGGCTAAACATGTTATCCGCGGGCATATCATTCATGAAAAAGGATTTTTCTGCATATTTTACTACTGTTTTGGCTTTGGGCTGACTATCACCAATTTTCTAAACTTTGCATGGCCCTAGGGGCCTATTTTTTGTTTAAATGATGATAAATTTAAGATTTAGAACTGACTAGTGGATATTCTCGAGATAAAAGTGGTACTATGATTTTTCTCGTTGGTTTTCTTACTGTTACTAGACTCGGTGAGGCCAGAGTGCTAGATCTTTTTTTCTATGAATTTAGACCCAGATACATGTTGGGCACCCTGTTCAAGGATTTGGAGACTTGATTACAGATTTAGACCCGGAAATACTCCGGGCACCCTTTATAAGGGTTATTGAGATTTGACTACTGTTTTAAACCATGTTCAATCCTGGACATGTACTTTGTGGTTCTAATTCTATGAGATTTTGCGTTTGTTACTGTATATTATCATGGATCTCTATGGGCCCTCCGTTCCAGGACCCGACTGCGAGCCGAGCGTGTTGCAGGAAGGGTATATGGTGTAGGATAACGTATAGAAGGCACGTACCACCATGGATCCTCCTTTTGGAGTGCTGGGGGAGGTGCATACAGATTTACTATTACTGGTTCCATCATTATCATCATCATGCATATTTCACTCAGATTTCACCCTTGTTTGTTGTTTGTTCAGTGTACTCTCCAGTTATATGGGTGGCCGGAGGGTTTGATTTCACTTGATTGCATTCCTCGGTTGTATAGGTGGCCATTTGGACTGTAGGTAGATTATATTATTCTTGTCAGCTTATAAAGATTGTTATGGTCCTTGGTTCTTGTGGATTGGGAAGTGTTAGCCTGTTGAGGCTGCGAGTTTTAGGCTTGAATATTGAAGGGCTAGTGAGTCATGTATTTTGAGGCACAGTTTATGTGTCCTTTTGAGCGGTTGTGGGTTATCAGATGTTGTTCCTTATCTTGATTTTGACTAGAGACTCTTGGTCCTTGTTGCTTACTTATACCATTCTAGGCTTGTAATTATGAGATTGATCCCGATTCATGTTTCTCTTGGAAGTTGTTGTTTTTAGAATGATTCTGTTACTGTATGACTTTTAGTTGTTTATGTGGGCTTACTTCCTCCTTTCCCATTTACTTAAGTTTATCGATATACCGATATGTTTCTAAACTCTCTTTTTAATTGTATTATTGTGCAAGGACTCCAGGTGCATTTTTCTTTCCTTCACCTCCATTCTATGTGTGTATATATCTTCTTTGCTAGCATTATTTGCCTATAACTCTTGGTTGTCTATTCTCTGTGCTAGTTCATTGTGCTTTCTCTATTGCTTACTTTCTTGCTATCTACTATATTACTATATTTATATCTTATATGCGCTCAGTCTGTCGATGATGCCTACTAGGTACCCTTTGCTTAGCAATTGGTGCTCATACTACACTTTTGCATCTTTCTGGTGCAGATCCTAGTTGATCTTTCATTGTTCATCGCGTTGGAAACTAGTTCAGCTTTTGGGAGATTCCAGACTAGGGTGAGCGCCTGACGATCGAGGCTTGTCTACATCTCATCTCTTGTACTATTAATCTAGTATATTCGGAGACAATTGTACTTATTTTTTTTAACTTCTAGCACTTGTATTCCATTAGAAGCTTTTGTACTATCGATACTAAGTCTTGGGGTTGGTGTAGTTTCATTATATATATATTCAAGTTATTGCTTCTACTTTGTCTATCCTTATATTATGCTTTTGGTTATTTCTGCTTATTGTGTATATTGGTTAGGTAGTAGCCCATTACTAATAGTTCTGGGCTATGGGGATTGGTTCACTTACCGGGGAGGTTGTGTGCCATCATAACCTGAGAAATCGGGTCGTGCTAGCTTGGTATCAGAGCCCTAGGTTCACTGGTGTCTTGGTACAGAAGCAAGTGTCTAACTAGAGTCTCATGGTTTGGTACGATAACGTCTCTATCCTATCTGTGGAAGGCTACGGGGCATTGTTAGGAAAAGTTTTATATTCTTGGCTCCTTATCATGTGTTCATGGCTCTATTGACTTCTAAACTTTTGTTGTTTCATTCCTTCTCAGATGCTTAAGATGAGTTTGACAGTGAGAGATTACCGCATCAGATGGAGGGATTGGATTTGCAGCTACCCCAGTTCTTCAAGACACCGTGGCTAGGACTCTGAGTCCTATGGTGGGTGTTTCAGTACCCAGTTCTTCGAGTGGTGCTTCAGTTAGGGTTGAGCTCCCAGTTCTTCAGCAGAGTGGTATGTAGGTATTGGACTATAAGGTGATATTTCACGATATGATTAGGCGTACTGCTAGGGCTGTGCCTTCAGAGTTTGATAGAGTTCAGAGCATTGTTAGAGGTTTGATTTCACCGCTCCATTTGGCAACCAAACATTTGGTTATAGTTGGGATGACCTTCCTTTAGGTAGTGGATCATACCTAGGATATCAAGGGTTTATGCCGTGAGTCTTATATGGGTAGTGCTAAGAAACATCGTCGCCGGGACAGTTCCCCAGTTTCTCAGACTCGAGGTAGGGGATTCTCTTTTAGAGATAGGTTCTATTGCTTCTTATCTACCAAGCCAGTTTTTATTTCTCCGTAGGTTTCAAAGGGTGGTGGTACTATACATGTTGAGCTTAGTAGTCATGGTATGGGTCTGATTCATTGAGGTTTGCATTTAGGTTGTGTAGGTTGTGGTGGCCAGTCAGGTCCAGTGAGATCTTCCTACCCGTATGTATTCAATGGAATTTGCTTTTAGTGCGATGGGCATGGGCACTTTGTTAGGGATTTCCCCACATTCCTACCTTTCAATCAGCAGGGTCAGCAGATGTTACCTCACAGGGCTTCAGTGCCACTGGCTAGAGGTGGAGTGTAGGGTATTAGGGGTGGTCCCTAGATGGTTAGAGGTGGATTTTGTTCTAGTGTTTCAGGTAAAGGTTGTTGTCGGTGTGGTGAACATGGGAACTTTGCTAGGGATTGCCCCACAATTGTGTATCCTGGTCAGCCTGGTTTTTATGATTGTGGAGTGCTTGGTAACATTTCATAGAATGTCCCTGGCGTAGGATGGTTGCGCCATCAACTTCGACTACTCAGTCTAGAGTTAGATCCCGTCGATTTAATGCCCCTCTTGGTGGGCCCGAGGTAGAGATTCCTGATATCGTTGCTCCAAGTTAGGCTTTTGCTACCTTCGACTTGTGATAGTCCTGTTCATATTGCAATTCTTTCCCTTCTATTATTTATTTGCTTATATGCCTACCTTCTACTTGTTTAGTTATTGGCTACCTAAGTTGTAGTGTTTGTGCATTGTTTTCGTGGTAGTTTATTCCTTAGTAGTGGATGGGGCTGAGTTATACTTGGGAGGTGTTTTACCCGGAGTTGTAGCTCATGGGTAGTTCTTGTTAGTCTTGTTTCTAGTTGGTTTTGTTTCCAGTTCTATTGTGATTCTAGGCTTATGTTGAGTCTTCCTTTCTGAGCTGTCCTAGATGGTTGTTTCCTAGGTTGTTATCTAGAATTTGCTAGGAGTCTTTGTGTTGGTTTGGTGTTACCAGTAGTTGTGCTAGAGGATGAGCTCTTGTTTTCAGTTTAGAGGTGTCGGTTATGCTAGCGTGCATAGATTGGTTTTATTTTTTGGGTGACTAGAATCAACCCTCTTTGTGTAGTGGGTTTAAAAAGTTGGCAGGTATGTGGCTTATTGCCATAGTCTCCCTTAGTATCTTGTTTGGTTGGGTTGTCTTATTGTTTTCTCCCGCTTCCAGTTGGAATGATTTTTTATCATAATTCTTAAGTTGTTGCATTGTGATTGAGTTTTTGACCATGGACTTGTGGCTAAGTATTGCCAATGAGTGTTGTAGGAGCTAAGGGAACAATCGTAGAGTTTTCTGAGAAAGAATTTATGGAACAAGTGTATCCTGGGAAAGGGTTTCGTTTGGTTTGCCAATGAGGGTGATGACTCCTTGTGTGTATGTATGTATTCTAGTAGCTGACTGAGGTGGAAACCAAGAGTTCCTTTGGTTTGTATGTTGGTGACTTGCATGATCGAGTTCAGGTTGTGGTGTCATTCCTTGGATAGATTCGAGGTCAGAATTCCTTCTAGACTGAGATTGAGGCAATGGTCATTCCTAATACTACCTTTAGGAGCTTGTTGCATCGACCTTGTCTTCCTTGTTATCTTCTTTAGGGGAAACCAGGTTTTAGTAGCATCTATGGATTTGGCAAATTATGTATTCATGGCCTAGTAGGCTCCGATACCTGAGTGTTCATCGACAGCATATGAGTCTACTTATAGGTTCCAACAGAAGCATTGATTGGAAATTGGGATTGAGTTTCAGAATCATGGGCTAGCAAACTACTCCAGATGGTTCGTGGTTGGTTATTTCAGTTGAAGCTTCTTGGGTCGAAAGGGATTGAGTTCAGAAAACTTAGCTTACCCATTTTTTAGTTATAAAGTGATAGTTGGCCTTGAACTACTAGTCCTTGGCTAACCTTTAAGTTAGGTTGGATATTCCAGATTTTAGTGGTGTTCCAGTAAGTATGAGGTTCCTTCTACCATGGTTGTACAAACTCAGTGGTGTAAGTTCGAGATTCAGCAGTGGTGTATGATTTATATGATCAGGTTGTGTAGGTTGAGGTTAGCTAGACTATTTTGATTTCTAATGATACTTAGAGACTGGTTGTCACTATGGATGCCTAGAATTAAAAGGTTGATTTGTTAATTCTTCAGGGGTTGTCTTTTATGTGGGGTTCCAACATTGGTTAGATTTGGCTAGTATGAACTAGAAGTTCCATATGTAGTATGCTTCAGGATGGTTTGTTTGTGTGCTGATACAGCAGAGGGGTTGATTCAAGCCAAAGGGATGAGTTGAAGGTATATACAAATATTTTTATAACTAGATGTCGACTATGAACCCCAGACACTTTTTCCTTTGCCTTTGGGGTGTCTTCACTTGATACTCATGAAATGATGGACTTCTTACTGAGGTGAGATTAGTAAGGAGATTTTCAAATTTGAATGGTGTCTGAGTATTGGGAGTAGCAATAGTACTTCTTAGAGTTTGGAGCTTAGTGATGGTTATGGACTTCGTGGTAGGCTTACCACACTACTTGCAGGAACTTGGTTTTGGTTTGGGGTCTATCGGGAAGGTTTCCCTGGTTCATTCGCTTCCAGTTGATTCAAACTTGGAATTGTCAGTCGGGGTATGTAACGCTAGTTGTTGATGATATGCTATGGGTTGTTATCTTGGATGGCGAAGGCTAGTAGACTATAGCTTGGTTTGGAAAGAGTTTGAGCAAAAAAAGGTGACTTCATTCGTGGCGGAGTATAAGTGGGAACTATGGATCTCCGGTGTATCAGGTTGTGCTTTGAGGGTGGGTTAGGTGTTCGACTTACATGAAGCTTTCTGTTCTTGGTGCAAAAGGATTCAGTTCAAAATAAAAGGTTTTTACGGATCAACGGGTTCATGAGTTAGAGTTTTGGTTGTTGGCTTTTCTGGTAAACTTGGTTGTGGCTTTAAAGATTAGAGTTTTGGGTGTTGACCACCTTGCTTCTCTAGTTTCTATGATGTGTCGGTGCCTTTCGGTTGATATTCTCAAGGTTTATTTTGGGTTGGCAGACCCTTGGTGTTTTGGAGTTTGATTTTGGAATCTAGCTTGGCTAGTAAGGAGTTTTAGGCTTGGTTGATTTTGTTGGTTATGTTCTATTGGGTGCCGCCCAGTCGTGGAGGCTACCCAGGTTGTCCGAGTGAGTAGTGTGGGCTTTGTATTTTCTATTCTTTTAATCTCTAATATTTCCTTCTTTCCTGACTTTTGGGGACGAAAGTATTTTTAGTAGTGGTTAATATAATGACCCTTCTAGTCATTTACGCATTTTTTGCCTTTCTTGAACCATTAGAGATTGCCTATAGTGGCCCAAGTCATTTATGGCTTGCTAGGACCGGTAGTTTGGTGCCCAGGCCATTTTTTTGGTCTTTTTGGCCATTCCTTGTTTTAGAACTTTAAACTTTGGAAATCATTGACTTCAGTCAACATTCTTGGTGAACGTACTCGGAATCAAATTCTGATACTTTTGTCAGCTCCAGAGCGTGGACTTTGGTCTAGAGGGACCTTTGGTCAGGATTCGAGAGCTTTTCAGCTTGGAATTCTCTCTCATTCTGTGTTTTCAGGCCAGTTGGGCTTATTTTGTTGACTTTGGTCAACATTCGGAGAAGACAGCCTCGGATGGAAATTCTGTCAGCGTTTTTAGCTCCGGAATGCTGAGTTTGTGTTAGGTAGTTGGTTTGTTCGGGTCCAGGGTGATCCGAGCTCATTTTGGGTGTTTGGTTGGCATTTTTTAGTGTTGACTTGGGTCAACATTCCTCCGAGACGACCTTGTATGGAATTTTTTTCAATTCCGTTGAGTCCAAAACATCGTTTCCACTATAATAGCATATTTAGTTTGTGAGTATCGAGTTTTGATTATGCCCGGAATACCCCGTAGAAGTCTTGGGTACTACTGATTTTCGGTTGCTGGTATGGCCGAAATTTTATTCATCGCAATCTCGAAGGTAGACCATCACGATAGCGAAGGTCTGACTTTTTGTTCATCGCGATCTAGAATGGTTCTTCGCGATAGTGATGAAGATCTTCTTTGGTCATCACGATCATGAAGGGTTTTCTCGCGATAGTGGTGAAGGCCGTGCTCCTTTGTTCATCGCGATCTCGAAGGCTGACCATCACGGTCGCGATAAGGTGGCCAATTTTTTCATCGCAATCTCGAGGCTTTTTCTTGAGATAGCGATTAACAAATCCCTGTCTATATATATACCTTTTCCTTCGTTTTCTTCACCAAAAATACGCTTTTCTCCATTGTTTCTAAGATCCAAGCTCCATTATCATAGTGGGATCATATCTTAGCGTTGGAGTAATTAAATTTTCGTCCGTGGTTGATTCCTTGTCGCAAATTGTAAGTATTCCATCTTTTAATCCCGTAATTTCTTCATTTGATTTCATATTTGGTGGGATGTTTTGAAGCAACAATCGTTGTCCATTTCAGCTCAAATTATCAGCATGTGCTCCCAGGATGGTAAGGAACACGGGGGTTTTTTGTTTCTTGTTTCGGGTTACGGGGGACTACGGGCCCATTTGTGACCCGGATTTTAACCCCGTTATGTTTATAGAATTATGTGTATCGTTAGTCTCATTTTAATGTGTAGATAATTGTATTGATAGAGGTTTCATGAATTGGAGCTTCTCAAAGCAGTTAGAGCTTGCACGACGTCGTTCCCGCAGCTAGTCATCGGATGATAGGTCGGTTATGGCTTTCCCTACCTACACTCTACGTATATAGGCTATAACTGCATTAATTAGTATCCTTGGGTGGGTTGTTTTAGGTTGGTACCCAGGACCTTTCCCGTCTTTATGTCTGTTTATTTCATACGTTGATTGTAGTATTCGTGTAGTATTATATATTACCCTTGTGGTCCTATGTGACCTTGTATTGACTCTAGAACATAGATGGTGGGTTATTTGGAAATGTCTACCAGTCCCGGACATAGAGATATCCCTTTAGGCTGGTTATTATCAATTTGTTGAGCTGTTGAGCCTCTGCAGGGCCAGTAGGAATGTTTATGAGCCATTTTAGGCTAAACTTATTATTCGCGGGCATATCATTCATGAAAAAGGATTTTACTGCATGTTTTACTACTGTTTTGGCTTCAGGACGACTATCACCAGTTTTCTAAACTTTGCATGGCTCGAGGGGCCCTTTTTTGGTTTAAATGATGATAAAATTAAGATTTGGAACTGACTAGTGGATTTTCTCAAGATAAAAGTGGTGCTATGATTTTTCTCTCTGGTTTTGTTATATATACTAGACTCAGCGAGTCCAGAGTGCTAAACATTATTTTCTATGGATTTAGACCCGGATACATGTCGGGCACCCTACTCAGGGATTTTGGGACTTGATTACTGATTTAGACCTGGAAACACTCCGGGAATCCTTTATAAGGGTTATTGAGATTTGACTACTTTTTTAGACCCGGTTCAATCCCGGGCATGTAGTTCGTGGTTCTAATTCTCTAAGATTTTGCCTTCCTTATTGTATGTTGTCGTGGACCTCCATGGGCCCTCCATTCCAGAACACGGCTGCGAGCCGAGTATGATGGAGGAGGGGTATACAACGTAGGATGAGGTATTGCAGGTCCCACCATGGGTCCTCCTTCCATAGTGCCAGGGGAGGTGCATACAAAATTAGTATTACCGGTTCCATTAATATCATTATCATGCATATTTCACTCAAATTCCACCCTTTTTTGTTGTGTGTTCAGTGTACTCTCTGGTTATACGGGCGGCCAGAGGGTTTGTTTTCACTTGATTGCGTTCCTCGATTGTATGGGCGGCTGTTAGGACTGTAAGTAGATTATATTATTCCTGACAGTTTATAGAGATTGTTATGGTCCTTGGTTCTTGTGGATTGGGAAGTGTTAGCCTGTTGAGGCTGCGAGTTTTGGACTTGAGTATGGAGGGGTTAGTAAGTCCTGTATTCCGAGGAACAGTTTATGTGTCCTTCTGAGCGGTTGTTGATTATCGAATATTGTTCCTTATCTTAATTCTGACTAGAGACTCTTGGTCCTTGTGTCTTAATTATACCATTCTAGGCTTGTAATTGTGAGATTGATCTCGGTTCATGTTTCTCTTGGAAGTTGTTGTTTTAAGAATGATTTTGTTACTGTATGACTTCTAGTTGTTTATGTGGGCTTACTTCCTCCTTTCCTTTTTACTTGAGTTTACCGGTATGCCGCCATGTTTCTAAACTCTCTCTCGTTAATTGTATTGTTGTGCAAGGACTCCAGGTGCATTTTTCTTTCCTTCACTTGCGTTCTATGTGTGATATATCTTCTTTGCTAGCATTGTTTGCTTATAACTCTTGGTTGTCTATTCTCCGTACTAGTTCCTTGTGCTTTCTCTATTGCTTTCCGTGACTACTTTCATGCTATCTGCTATATTACTATTTTTATATCTTATATGTGCTCAGTCGGCCGATGATGCCTACTGGGTACCCGTTGCTTAGAAATTGGTGTTCATACTACACTTCTGCATCTTTCTACTGTAAACCTTAGTTGAACTTTCGATGTTGATCCCGTTGGAAACTCGTGCAGCTTTTCAGAGTTTCGCGACCAGGGTGAGTTCCTGACGGTCGGGGCTTGTCTACATCTCATATGTTGTACTGTTACTCTGGTAAATTCGGAGACAGTTGTACTTATCTTTTGTTACTTCTAGCACTTGTATTCTCACTACTAAAAATAGCTCAAAAAGGGACGGATAGGAAAACGACGGACAGCGTCGCTTCTGAAAAGCGACGGAAAAAGCGACGTTGTCCGTCGCTTTTCTATTTTTTTTTAATTTATAATTATTTTTTTACAAAAGCGACAGACGACGTTTCTTTGTCCATCGCTTTTTTTGGTGGATTTTTGCGCTAAAATTATTTACAATTAATTAATTTTTATTTTTTATTCTATGCGACGGTTAGCATCGCAATTATTAAAAATAATTAAAAAATAATTTTAAAGAAAGCGAAGGACATCGTCGCTTTTGTCTGTCTCTTTTCGGTCAATACGCGGTCAACTCATTTAAAAAAGTGACAGACAAAAGTGATGTTGTCCGTCGCTTTTTAAAAAATAAAGTGACCCAGATCGGATCACTCCTCCATTTTCCTCTTCTCTCTTCTCTCTTCTCTTCTTTCTTCTCTTCTCTCTTCTCCACACCTCCACACCTTCACACCTCCAAACCTCCACACGTGCCATCATTGTCGTTGCTACCTCCGCCTCCACGCCGCCTCCTTCCTCCTCCATCATTAATTTTTGGGTTAGGTTTTTTTACTTTTTTTTCAATTACATTGCATTTATTTTAGGTTAATGTTAGATTAAGAACATTGTTAGTTTTTATGTAGATTAGAACTTGAATTAGTAGTATTTAAAATTTTAAGTTAGGGTTTATTTGATATTTTTTGTTATTATTAAAAAGTTTGTTAGTTTTGAATCTTTAAATTATTTTTTATCATTTATTTTAAGTTAGTGTTAGAGTATGAACATTGCTAGTTGTGAATCTTGAATAATGGTTATGACCATTTTATAATTCATATAATTGAATTTGCGAACTTGAACTTGAATTTGATTTTAGAATTTGTGAGCATAGAAAATATCTTAGGCTCTTTATTTTAAGTATGAATTAGGTTCTTGAATTAAGTTCTTGAATTAGTTTTCAACTTTAGGTTGTTGAATTAGGTTCTTGAATTTGATAGTGAAGTTGAAAATTTTGAATTAATTTATATTGTTGGATTATAATCTTGAATTAGTTTTCAACTTTAGGTTGTTGAATTAGGTTCTAGAATTTGATAGTGAAGTTAGAAATTTTGAATTAGTTTATATTGCTCAGTTATAAATATAATCTTGAATTAGTTTTCAACTTTAGGTTGTTGAATTAGGTTCTTAAATTTGATAGTGAAGTTGGAAATTATATTGTTGAGTTATAAATATAATCTTGAATTAGTTTTCAAATTTAAGTTGTTGAATTAGGTTCTTGAATTTGATAGTGGAAGTTGGAAATTTTGAATTAGTTTATATTGTTGAGTTGTAATCTTGAATTAGTTTTCAACTTAGGTTGTTAAATTAGGTTCTTGAATTTGGTAGTGAAGTTGAAAATAGGTTTTTGAATTAGTTTTGGGTTTAGTTTTTATACTCTTGAATTAGTTTTCAACTTTAGGTTCTTTTTTGTGAACCTTGAATAATGCTTGTTAGTTTAGGATAGTCTTGTGAACCTTAATTAGTTTAGGTTAGTCTTGTGAGTTATGTGAATATTTGTATATAAATGTTATTATTAAGAAAATGTGGAACTTTGAATTAGGTACTTGAATTTGGAATTAGGATTTGGACCTTGAATTTGGAATTAGGTTATTGAATTAGGTACTTGAATTTGGAATTAGGATTTGGAATTAGGTTTTTGAATTAGATTATAACTTGAAATTGGGAACTTTGAATTTGAGATAGGGTTTTGAATCAGTTTTGGGTTTAGTTTTTTGTCATGACCCAGACCGCCGTAAGTGGCACTCACCCAACCCCTGGGTGAGAGAACCATCACTGCCTTGAACTTAACCGTTCTAACAGCTCAAAACCAAGTGTTGAAAAGTAAATTAGCATTCAATAATTTAGGAAAAATACTTCATTAACATTAACCTGCGGAAATTCTCCCCTAGAACCAAAAAGTCACAGTATCAAACAATCTACCAATGTCTAGAGTACGGGGATGCAACCCCAAAACATGAAGGAAATAGCTTAAGCCCGAAACAAATGGGATACAACTCTAAAGATAGATCCAAGGCAGCTTGATCGAACAACTCACCTTTGAAGTCTGGAACACTGGTACTACAGATGAGGTCGCGTCTCAGCAGCTGGAAGATTTTCTGTACTCACAAGAAAGACAAGCAAGTGCAGTATCAGTACACCACCACTGTGTACTGGTAGGATCATCAGCCAGTTTCCAAATAAACAGTGTATAAGTAGTACAACAATATCAAGTAAAATGTATGGAAGACATGCAACAATACTAACAGGCTCCCTTAGACTACAAGTCTCTGCCTAACTTGTTCGCGCATGAAATACACCCCTAATAACCATAAGCAATAGTCAGATACACAAAACCATCCTTTCTGCCTAGCCCGAACCCACCCTAGGATCCCCTCTAGACAACACCTAAGTGTTAACAGATAACTCGGCCTAAACCAAGACCAATTCGACAGATATAACAGAATTCCCGGTCACTCAAGGACCACCAGTCAATATCACCATTCAACAAACAGACCGGTTCACTCACGGAACCAATATTAGTCAATGCAATGCAATCAATAACAATGCAATGATACAAAATATAAACCCATACCAGGCATGGTACCAGAGCCAACCGTTAGTAATTTGTACCAGGTGTGGTACCCATGCCAACCGTTAGTAATTCATACAAGGCGTGGTACCCATGCCAACCATTTGTTATACCCGTACCAGGCATGGTACCATGCCAACTGTTAGTATACTTGTACCAGGCGTGGTACGCGTGCTATCCAAATTTCAACAATTCACAGTCAATATATGAACACACAACTTGTAAACCAACAAGTAAACACCGTTCAACTCACAGACTGTAAAGCAGGACCCTTAGACATTCTACACAATTCCTCTAAGCAATGCAATTCATACAACCACTTAGATAAGAGTACAAGCACATACAATATTCACAGAAATCATAAGCCATCACCTACCTCGAATGATCCTAGCTTTATTCAACCTGAGATTTCCCGTGTTCAAGATTCCTTTCTCATTCTTTGTCTAAAACAACATTCAAGTACATGAAATTAACAAACAAGGCCTGCATATTACCCGGATTACAGTGAATCCCAAAACCCCAGGCCACCTATGACCATTCCACCCTTTTCCCCGGCTTTCCACCATTAATTTCCCTAGTTCTATCATTTTACGAATAAAAATAGGGAATTTAACAACCTATGATCATAATATCTTACATTTAACAACACCCAAGAACATTCAAGTCTAGAATCCCCCTTCTTCCCCAGATTCTACCATTCTTAGGTTATTCCAACCTTCCCCTAAGTTCCCTCCTAGAAATTCTATCGATAGGAAAAGTATTATGAAGACTGGGGAGTAGAAACCTTACCTTAGGGAAGAAAATAATGGAAAAATAGAGGAAAAACGCCTAGAATCACCTTGCCCTTCTCCCAAAATGAAATTGTGAAAACTGAATGTTTTGGAGAATGTTTCAGCTTTAATTCCCGTTGAGCCCGCTATAGCGGAGCGCTATAGCGGAGCGCTATAGCGGTCCGCTCCGCTATAGCGGTTCCGCTGTAGCGGAGTCACCCGCTATTGCAGAGGCTGACCAACGTTGACCTCCATTGTAGCGGTAATTTTTCCGCTACGGCGAAGTGTCAACCGCTATAGTGGTTGACATGGGATAGAAAGTAACAAAACCACCAAAATTAGTTCATTTTACAACACACTTATTTTCTCGACGTCCCGAAACAACCCCTTCACGTCGACCTCAATTTTGGGAGTTATACTTACCCAAATTCGATTCTGAAAAGTCCCCCGGACTCCTCTATGTGCTAGCTATGAGGAAAACTAGCTCAACACAAGACATACGAACCCATCCTTACCCGAATGGCTCTAGACCGTGCCTTGCTCCTAAACCGATCGAGACTAGCCTAACTCAGAATTTCAAACCCCCAAATTTGGAGTTTTCTAACTCTAAACTTGGCACGTTTGGACTACCCATAACGACAGACCCGGTCGTTACATTTTTATACTATTGAATTAGTTTTCAACTTTAGGTTTTTTTTTGTGAACCTTGAATAATGCTTGTTAGTTTAGGATAGTTTTGTCAAACTTAATTATTTTAGGTTAGTCTTGTGAGTTATGTGAATATATGTATGTAAGTATTATTGTTAAGAAAATGAGAAACTTTGAATTAGGTACTTGAATTTGGAATTAGGATTTGGAACTTGAATTTGGAATTAGGTTCTTGAATTAGGTACTTGGATTTGGAATTAGGATTTGGAATTAGGTTCTTGAATTAGATTATAACTTGAATTTGGGAACTTTGAATTTGAAATAAGTTTTTGAATTAGTTTTGGGTTTAGTTTTTATACTCTTGAATTAATTTTCAACTTTAGGTTCTTTTTTGTGAACCTTGAATAATGCTTATTATTTTAGGATAGTCTTGTGAACCTTAATTAGTTTAGGTTAGTCTTGTGAGTTATGTGAATATTTGTATGTAAGTGTTATTATTAAGAAAATAAGGAACTTTGAATTAGTTACTTGAATTTGAAATTAGAATTTTGAACTTGAATTTGGAATTAGGTTCTTGAATTAGGTACTTGAATTTGGAATTGGGATTTGGAATTACGTTCTTGAATTAGATTATAACTTGAATTTAGGAACTTCGAATTTGAAATAGGTTTTTGAATTAGTTTTGGGTTTAGTTTTTATACTCTTGAATTAGTTTTCAACTTTAGGTTCTTTTTTTGTGAACCTTGAATAATGCTTGTTAGTTTAGGATAGTCTTGTGAACCTTAATTAGTTTAGATTAGTCTTGTGAGTTATGTCAATATTTGTATGTAAGTGTTATTGTTAAACAAATTAGGAACTTTGAATTAGATACTTGAATTTGGAATTAGGATTTGGAACTTGAATTTGGAATTAGGTACTTGAATTTAGAATTAGGATTTGGAATTTGAATTTGGAATTAAGTTCTTGAATTAGATTATTAACTTGAATTAGGTTCTTGAATCTTAGTTTTTTTAAGTTAAGTTATTTTAAGTTAAGTTTGTTAGTTTGAATTGTTAGTTTTGGGTTAAGAAGTTTTCAACTTTAGGTTATTTTTTGAACTTGAATTATACAGGTTCTTGAATTAGCTAGGTACTTGAATTTGGAATTAGGTTCTTGAATTAGATTATTAACTTGAATTTGAGAACTTTGAATTTGAAATAGGTTATTGAATTAGTTTTGAGTTTTGTTTTAGAATGTTGAATTAGTTTTCAACTTTAACTTCTTGAATTAGGTTCTTGAATCTTACTTTTTTAAAGTTAAATTTTTTTAAGTTAAGTTTGTTAGTTTAAATTGTTAGTTTTAGGTTAAGGAGTTTTGAACTTTAGGTTCCTTTTTAAACTTGAATTATATATGATCTTGAATTAGGTACTTGAATTATATAGGTTCTTAAAGTTAAGTGTTAGTTTATTACATTAATGTTAGTTTGTGAACCTTGAATAGCTTGCTAGTTTAGGTTAGTCTTTGTGAACCTTAGTTTAGGTTAATGCTTGCTATCATTTCCCTATACTTTTTGATATTTTGACACATTTTGACACTTTTTTAAAGTTATTGAATACTTTATAGGTCCTTTTGGTGGACCTTTTATGTGTTTAGTGATATTATTACTTCGTATTTAGTTTCTTGTTATGATTGAATCTTATTATGAATGTTGTGGTAGCAATTAGTGTTGGTTTGAGCTGTATTGAATTAGTTTTGTAAATGATAGGTGGTTAATATTGAAAATGCAGATTTTTGTGGCTGGAAAAAATGTAGAAAAGCAACAGATAGGGTCTCTTTTGTCCAACGCTTTTCTGAATTCTTTTAAAAAAAATACCCAGAAAAAGCAACGGACAGCGTTGCTTTTCCCAAAAAAATAAAACTAAAATAAAATCCGTCGCTTTTTTGTTTGCGTCGCTGGCCATCGTTTTTAAAGCGACGCTGTCCGTCGCTTTTGGAAAAGCGACAGGCCATTTTCCCACGGAAGTGATGCCATTGCTTTTCCATCGCTTTTTGCCAAAAAAGCAACGGCCAGCGTCGCTTTTGGCCGTCTCTTTTTAGCTTTTTTTTTAGTAGTGTCTATTAGAAGCTTTTGTACTATCGATAACAAGTCTTGGGGTTGGTGTAGTTTCATTATGTATATATTCAGGTTATTGCTTCCGCTTTGTCTATCCTTATATTCTGCTTTCACTTATTTCTACTTATTATACGTATTGGTTAGGTAGTAGCTCATTACTAACTGTTCCATACTATGGGGATCGATGCGCCTACTAAAGGGGTTGTAAGTGCCATCATGATCTGATAAATCAGGTCGTGACAAGTTAGGACTCGTATTTGAATTTCTTATAAATAGTTTTCCTAGGTTTATATGAAAAACATCAAGACATATTATTATTTGGGAAGGTAGTCTTTGTCTCTTTATCAGTCTCCTGTTAAGTTTGTTACAAGTTTGGACTGACATTATCAAATTGTTTGTTGCAATTTTACATAACTGTTATGTTTTAAATATACAAGATTCTTCGATGGCCTTACTTTTGTTACAAGTAGCTAAACCCTTATCCGCGGTTGTTTAACCAAGTGAGTGAAATTCTTAAGGTTGTTAAAGTAACAATATATGATTAGTAGTTCATGAGTGAATGTTTAAATTCTCATCCTTTTATGCAAGACTTGCGGTTGAAACATTTGTCATGCCATAGACTCGAGTTTTACTTGGAAAAGTGAATTAGGGCAGAAAGAGTTGGACATCAAAAACATAAGGGGTTAACCCTTGATTAATGAGTTTACATAGGAATATGAATAACTTACTTGGCAAAATATGATTAACTTGATTCATCACCTAAATATATTTGGAAAATTTATTGAAGGAAAGGTTGTTCTGTTATTGGATAATTTAGAATGATAGCAAAGAGATTATAGCTCATCATAGCTAACGTACTAAGTAGTATATTGTTGCACATAACCGATAGAAATGAATCATCATGAGGGAAAACAACCTTGGTATTTACTTCTATCACTAAGCAAGTTATTTCTACATCAAAAGTTCTAGATAAACAACAACTATATTGAAAATCATTAAGCAAGAGGATTTGACAGAATGTAAAGTAAATCTATCACCTCAAGTGGATCTTTTCACACCATATTTCTTGTGGGATTAAACCCCAACCTATTTTGGGTTACTATATTTCACATTGATTATTTTTCACTTATTTTAAGGTATAATTTGAGAGTATCAATTATCTCAAAAATCATTCCACCCATTCCTGCAAATCATAAATAGCATAATAATGCTATGGGAAGGGTCAAACAAGGGAAATGGATTTTAAAGAATAAAATGACCATGAAGTTTGTTACATTATCCACCAATTAAATATTTGTTTGTCCTTGGATGGGTAATAAAAAGTACAAAGATTGTAGAGCAACGACAAATACCCTTGGTAGACCTCATGCAAGTACTCTCTAGAAAAAGTTACATCTATAGTACCTCTTGTTCACCCTTACCAAGAGATCTTCTCTTGTTTTAGCTCAAAAGATGTGGCTCCTTTATTCCAAATCAAAACTCCTTCAAACAACTTATTATCATATATTTGAACTATCCTTGTATGTGTTACCCAATTTGATCATAATCATACTTTTGAACGTGATCGATTCATCACAACCCATCATAGTTACCACAACTTGATAATTATAGCCAAAATCCATTGTCACCTCTATACCAATAAAAACCCTGATCCTACTAATCTTTTTTTCATATTTTTAAAGTATTCATTAGTACCAAGAACCTTTTGAAAATACATTATCACACACCGCAAGTATGAATCAGGATTTTTTCTACCATAAAAGGATTTGTTTTTCCTTTTTTGAATGAATTCTAAGCATTTCTAACAGAAACTGGCCTTATCTATGACCGATTACGCTAATTCTATGTCCAATAGTTTTATTTCATCAATTTGAAACAACTCAGTAAGAAATCGATATCTTATTCCATACAAAACTTTAAATGGTATGCTTTACTAACTTTTACAAAAAAAATTGTTCTCAAGCCAAATATTAATAAAATTACTGATCTCCCCAAAGATTCCCATATATATTCATATATCACCAATATCTTTGTAATTCTTTTTAGTTGTCCATATAATTTCCATTAACAAAGAGTATCAACTCCACCCAAAATCCTCAATGAACAAATAGAACTGTAAGTTTTTCTAGTATACATTTGTAAGTCATCTGGCGTAACATGAAAAACCCAACCCAGTGTAAAATGCACGATTACCCACATATCATAGATAATTGCGTGAACCAACCCCAAACTTTGTGAAATTACTACTAAGTTATTTATAAGTCTGTCTCAACCTATTTCATCTTTCATCCATGAATTTTGCACCTTGTGTTGTCGTTTCTGAACATAAAGATTGAAATCTACACTGTGAACACTCAATTTTTGACCAAACATAAGGTTTTATACTATTTTAGTGTTTCAAATATTTTCTTGTAGGTTTAAATTAGATATTTTAATTTTTATGTCATTTTTAAGGTATTTGATAATTACAAAAAATAGAGTTGCAATTTAGACTACATTTGTTTTTATTTTTAAAAGAAACTAGAATTTACAAAAAAAATATGTTTTGTTTCTAGTTTAGATTTTAATAGATATCCTAGTGATTTTAGTAATTTTCTTTAATTATATTTTATTTTTAACTAGCTATTTTACTTTTGTATATTTTAACTAATCTAATAGTAGTTAGTTAATATTTTATATTTATCTTCTAAGGAGATAACCAAAAAAGGAAAAGGACAAAAGGATAAAAAAATTAATGAAAAAAATCCAACCTAAACCTAAATACCCTACCCATAAACAAACCTTCTGTCATGCTCCGTGCCTACACCATGGACGTGGCAGCACTCAGAATCACTAATGGCCTGTGCAGACCCTTGGTCTGGCTTGCAACTAAACTAAGAACTTAACTAATCTTGCGTAAGCCTTTAAATAAGTGAGCATGCAATAATTTTAGAAAACAAACTCTATAACTTTATAACTGAAAATCTAAAATCTGAATAATATAGATGTTTACAAAACAAGCTGAATATTTTAACTAAATTGACTCATCTATGAAGCCTATAATATACTGTGAATACGTTCGGGTACAAGGCCCCCGGTTACATAAATAATCTACTAGCAACTACTATTAATAAGGAAGTAGATTGGATCCCTTTGAAAGGTAATATGTCTCAACAATGTTGAATGTAAGAGATCTTATTGTGCGTCTAATGCCGGTCCTAAACACTTGAGTCTACATCATACAAAGATACAACATCGAATGACATCATTATATGGAATAAACGGTACGTAAATAGCTTAATAAAACAACTGGCTAAAACTGAAATACTTAGCTAAAAGAGTAAATATGAATATAGACTGAAATGAAGTCAATTGAATAGTAAAGCATGCATGTGTACTTTAACAACAAAACTTTACAACTGAAAATATGCATCAATAGTAAATACTAAAAATATAACTTTAGTTTCTTGTGGAATTTCTCTAACTGACAATCATCATGTGATCCTCATGATGATACAACTTTTTGCCCATATTGCTAACGCAATCAGAAACCTTTTCATGGTATAGAACAAAACTTAACTTTGCGGATCCAAATTTGAGCCTTTACAAGGGCTAACTGAGAAGTTGCCCGAATAAACAACATGCTCTGTTTCCTACACTAGCAACACAGTTTTGAGATTTAGGTTATCTGAACCCTTACATGTCTATGTTTTCAATACAACTCCCAAAGCATTGCAATAATACTTAATAACTTTAAAGTGTCCCATTTTAGGGGAAAACTAATAATCTCTTTCTTTGAGTCTAAGCTCAATAGTACTTCTTTAAACTGAACTTTTCTTGTTTTAAACTGACTATGCTTTCTTTAAAACCTCTTTTGCTTTCTTTAAAACTAAATTACTTGCTTTAAAACTAGCTTTGATTTCTTTTTGAAATCATGTACTTGAAGCTAAGTATGCTTACTTGAACCCTTTCTTGAAATACTTCTTTAAACTTGAAAACTACTTTACTTATGAAAACAATGCATGCAAATAGTTCTTATAAAAATGCTTTCAAATAACTTTAGCTAAGGGGTTCATGTGATAGAATAAGCATAAATCGTAAATCAATGATCATCAATGATATGAATCACGATAATTTCAACAATAGGAATAACAATCAATCATTCAAGCTATAGAGAATTTGAATTGAGAGACTTTGGGTAAAAACCCTACCTTTAATCTTACAAGAACTGAAGCATTAGATGTATAGCATGAGGAAGAACATGGTTCCTCACTATGATAGCCTTACATACCTCAATCACTCTAAACTTCAATGGAATATTTGCAAAAACTAATCTGGAGACTCTAAGAACTGATCCTTGCAATGAATCCTAGGGTTTCATATTAATAAATTCAATAGAACCCCTAAGTTAGGGTTAGGAAAAATTAGATTAACCTTAGTAATAAAGGAGAAGACTTACCTAGACTTTGGGAAATTTTTCTCGTCGCCTAGGGTTGAGAGAAAAGGTCTAAACTTGAAAAATAATCAGAAAACAACTAAGAGTTCTATTTATAGTGTCACGACCCAATTTCTCATGTCATGATGGCACCTACGAACCTTCTGTAGGTGAACCAATCCCCGTAGCCTGATGATGATGGTCAAAATCACTCTCCCATAAGGAGGTGGTAGCAATCGTTAGAGCAAAACCAATAAGTAACCCAATGCATGTCGGGGTCAATTCTATGGAGAGTGGAGTAGTGAGTTGCTAAAAGACCATCGAGTAATAATCACTAAGAGAAAATGTTCAAACAACTTGAAAGTAAAGATTGGGGAGATTGGAAATGGAAATTACGTAGAAACTTCAA
Organism: Jaltomata sinuosa; assembly: GCA_003996215.1. Lineage (NCBI taxonomy): Eukaryota > Viridiplantae > Streptophyta > Magnoliopsida > Solanales > Solanaceae > Jaltomata > Jaltomata sinuosa. Next base: position 256,370 of record QJPP01000610.1, on the reverse strand, counting down.
TTTTAACACACAAACGGAAAGTAAACACAATATTTGTATCAATGAGAGGAAGACTAGGGGTATGCTTCCGATGGGATTCTTCAAAGGGTTAGGGTACTTGATTAATTAAGCAAATTCTCGATTAATGATATGAGTAGCATTGATTTTAGTCATATTTGGTAATCTCCCGATCCTCACAATATATATCCTATGGTCTTTGTTCAAGCACCATAGGTTTTAACACAACCAACCAATTCAATTACTTGGGTAAGTCATACTACTTCTAGCTTATACTCTTAGATGATAGTTTTCATCGATTAAGCTATTTCTAGCCTCAATTTAAGGTGGAAATCTCAAATTTCCACTATTGAATTTCTATCTGAATTATGAACCCCTCTTTCAAGAAAGAACACAATTAAGAAAACTCAATTAATGTTTGCAACTATCAATTTTATAATTAAAACTTGAGGAATTCAATAGACCCATATCAATTCATCAATTATAAGCTCGATTAAACAAGACCCAAACCCAAATTCAAAAACCTATCATACACATACCCTTAGACAAGGAAATTAGCTACTCATGCTAAGGAAATAAGAGAATATATCAATTGGGTAACTCATACTTCCTTTCATAATTAAGCCAATATGCAAATCCAAGCTCAATTTGGTATAAAAATGGTGAATTCAAGTATGAGATAACAAGAAAGAGTACTCTCAATATCTTCCTTAGGTACTAATCTATTCCAAAACTATTCAATTATTCCAGGTACACACCCTAAAAAGGGTTTTAAAATCTTCCCAAAATATCACTTGGCAAAGGACAAAATGGCCCTTTGGGAGTAGTGCGATGCAATGTGTGAAATGATGTGCGGTTGCACCACACCTTTTATGCATTGCATGTCGCTTGCCCTTTAACCATTGACTTCAGTTGTTTAGGTGGTGAAGTGCAAAGTGAGGTGCGAACCACACATAGCATTATGTTGGTCGAACGATGGCCTCACCTCGCGACTTATTCTTCCTTATTTTCGATCACTGTCATGCCCCGAGGTTACCCCTTAGATGTAACGCGGGACTTGGGACCACAAGTTCCCTAAGATAACCCTTGGTCATGGAATTTTCAAGAATAACAAAAGACAAGCAGAAGCGTAATAGATAAAGTTAGAATAGCATAAATGGATAGTCAAGTCAAATAGGCATACAAGATTTAAAAGACTTGAATATTGTCTATGTCTGAAAAGGCTCTACATGACATAAGGAGTTGCTAGGATAAGACCCTAGCTAAATTGAAGTACAGAAGTAATAAATCAACACTCTGAGATATAACTAATCCTCGACCTAAGAGGAATCACCAACAGCAGATAGAAAGTGGCCTGGAAGGTCTAGCCACGTGTCTGGAAATGAATACCTAAATCTGCATCATCAAAGGATGTAGTGCAAGATATGTGTCAGTACTATAGGATGTACCGAGTACGTGACCGATGCATGAATCATGATAAAAATAGTTTAAAATATGCTTAAGAATGAACTTGTTACGTAAAGAAGGAACATGAATAGATATCAAAGTATAAAACATGAAACATGTAATAAAGCTTAAGTTTCATAGTATAGAATCATATATCCTCATAGCTTGAAAATAAACATATGGGAGATTCTTTTAACCGACATAAACCATGATGAGCTATATAGAGTCTGATGTATACGCCCTATTGAAAGGACCAAATATACCTTGCCAGGGTATAGAGGAATGATTGTGGTGTGATCACAAAAAAAATCTGATGCCCAACAGAGCAGACTTAGAACCTATGGGGGCACGTAGTTCTGGGACCCTGGGTACTCTCACCCGGTCTAACTCGGTGCTAAATACTACTCCCAAAATATATAACATGTGCTCACATACATGTGACATATCTAATGCCAATCTTGTTCATAACTTGTTCATACTTGTTCATACTTGTTCATACCCCGGATCGTCATACTACTAATGAGTTTTTAGTTTAGAAAATGGCTCATGAGCATTGATGGAACATCGGTGTCTGTCTTGCATTATACTTCATAATATGAAAAGATTGCATACTTCATGACTTGTAAAATTTGCATGGCTCTATTTTAATTTTCATAAAACATATACTTTCATAGAATCATAGGAAATAGGCATGCACATGCTTGAAAATCCATGAGGAACATGCTATCAATATCCAATTTGCTTAAATCAACTTCATGCATGTAGAGATTTATATGTTTAAACTTCAATTCATGAAATAAGAGTCAACATGTAAAAACCCATATGAAATTATGTAATTTAATAGTAACTTCATAATCAAATCACGAGAAGATCATATTTAGTAAAACCCATAAGAATTGGATAAGAACCCTAATTTGAAGATCATGAAATCAAAATTTGAATTAGGGGTTATGGGCACAAGGATGAAAGGAACCCATTTTTGATTACTCACATACCTTGATTAAAGATAACTCACTTGAATTGGAAAGTCTTAGGAGGCTTGAACTTGGAGCTTGAGACTTGAAGCTTGGAGAAGAATTTTCCCTTTTGGGAGAAGACTGAAGTAATGAGAAGGAACTTAGGCTAATGAGGGTGAAAACCCTTCTTGAAATAGTAAAAACGACATCATTTAGGAGTTAAAAGAGTTGGTAATAACTAAAATACCCCTGGAACTTAATTAAGAAAAAGCTGGAAAATGGTCGGTGTCAGGGATCATGAGTCAGTTCTACGGGTCATCGTTTGAATCACGACCCGTGGTTCCAACTCGTGGTTTCTGATAGAAAAGTCAGGCTGCTGAAGGAAGTCCACGAGTCAACAGGACCGACTCATCGTTTGAATGACGGATCATCATTTGGACTCATGGTTCCTAGGGACCATAGCTGACCCCTGGTCAAACCACGAGTCAAGACTACGGTTTGTCGTTTCGCCGATGAGTCATAGAGTTAAGTCATCATTTCAGAGGGACTTGTCAACCCTCTGATCTGAGTTCCACGAGTGGACAGGATGGACCCATGGTTTGAACCACGGTCCATATACCCAACTCTTGGTTCCAGACCAGAGGCTGAATAGATCAAAGGGAATCACGGTTCCATTCCACAACCCGGGTCTGTGGTTTAGACCCGTCATTCCTGAAACATGAAATTTTTCTGAGATTTTAACTTGGATATCTGGTTTGATTTCCAAGGTGTTACAATATCTCCCCCTTGGGATCATTCATCCTCGAATGAATACTAAACAAAGGAAAACTTAAGAGAAAACAGCCCAACCAACAACAGAACATGGAAACCAAAAAGTAAACATAAAAACTGCACTTTTCAACTTAAAACGTGGTTAAATCAACTTCGAAAAAATGGATGCATGCTAGGATCATGAGAGGAACTGGGGAAATAGAATCGGAGGAACATACTAAGGAGGGAACTAGTACCTCAAGCTGGAACTGAATCGGAAGGAAAGAAATGGGGATATTTGGCCTTCATGGCCTCTTCCGCTTCCCAAGTAGCTCCTTCAACAAGCTGATTTCTCCAAAGAACCTTTACCGAAGCCACTTCTTTGATTCTCAACCTCCAAATCTGACGATCAAGTATCTCTATAGGAACCTTCTCATATGTGAGGCTATCCTTCACACCCACATCCTCCAATGGGACAATCAAGCTCGAATCACCAACATACTTTTTCAACAAGGAAACATGGAAAACTAGATGAACCGCTTCCAACTCTGTTGGCAACTCCAACTCATAAGCAACGCTACCAACTCTCCTCAAGATCCGATAAGGACCTAAAAAACGTGGACTAAGCTTTCCTTTCTTGTCAAATCTCATCACACCTTTCATGGCTGACACCTTAAGGAAAATTCAATCATCAACTTTAAATTCCAACTCCCTTCTCCTCACATCCGCATAAGATTTTTGTCGACTCTGAGCGGTCTTCAACCTCTCCCTAATAAGTTGAACCTTCTCCATAGTCTCATGAACTGAATCTGAACCAATCAAGGCTGCCTCACCTACCTCAAACCAACCAATAGGAAACCTACATCTCTAGCCATAAAGTGCCTCATATGGAGCCATCTGGATGCTAGAGTGGAAGTTGTTGTTGTAGGCAAACTTGATAAGAGGTAAGTGATCATCCCAATTACCTTTGAAATCAATCACACAGGCTCTCAATATATCCTCCACAGTCTTAATAGTACGCTCTGCCTGGCCATCTATCTGAGGGTGAAAAGCTATGCTAAGCTTCACCTGGGTACCATGACCTTTCTATAACGATCTCCAAAACTAAGATAGAAACTGAGGACGTCTATCAGAAATGATAAACAAGGGAACACCATGCAATCAAACTATCTCCCGGATGTAGAGTCTGGCATAATCGTCTACTGAATCAGTAGTCTTAACAGCCAAAAAGGGAAATGACTTGGTCATCCGGTCGATAATCACCCAAATGAAATCATGTTGCCTTCGAGTACGAGGCAAACCAGTAATAAAGTCCATATTGATTGCTTCCCATTTCCAAGTGGTAAGGTTAATATCTTGAATCATGCCACCCGACCTTTGATGTTCCACTTTTATTTGTTGACAGTTGGGACACTTAGCCACAAACCCGGCTATGTCCCTCTTCATACCATTCCACCAAAAGACCTCTCGTAGATCACGGTACATCTTAGTAGCACCCGGATGAATGGAATATCTAGAACTATGAGCCTCAGTCAGAATCTGCTATCTCAACACATATACATCTGGCACACATAAGCAACCCTGATAACGAAGCACACTATCTTCACCTTGGGAGAAAACCTCCACCCGCTGCTGATGAACAGCACCCTTAAGCTGAAGTAATATGGGATCCTTGTCTTGCTTTGCCTTCACCTCAGCTACCAAAGATGATTCAGCACTATTTTGTACAATCACACCACCTTCTGTCGAGTCCATAAGGCAAACTCCCAACCGAGCTAGCCTATGAACCTCCTTAACCAATTCCTTCTTCCCATTTTAACCGAAAGACACACTTCCCATGGACAATTTACTCAAGGCTTCCACCACGACATTGGCCTTACCCAGATGGTAAAGCACACTCATATCATAATCCTTATGGAGCTCAAGCCTTCTTCTTTGTCGCAAATTCTATTCCTTTTGAGTGAACACATACTGAAGACTCTTGTGATCTGTGAATACATCCATATGCACCCCATACAAATAATGTCTCCAAATCTACAAAGCAAAGACCACGGCTGCCAACTCAAGATCATGAGTAGGGTAGTTCTTCTCATGAATCTTAAGTTGTCTCAAAGCATAAGCAATCACCTTACCACGCTGCATCAAAACACAACCCAAACCAATCCTAGAAGTATCACAATACACAACAAAATCATCTAGGCCCTCGGGTAGAGCTAACACTAGAGCTATGGTCAATCTAGTCTTCAATTCCTAAAAGTTCTTCTCACACAAGTTGGGCCACTGAAATTTTACCTTTCATTTGAGTCAATTGGGTCAAAGGGGCAGCAATAGAAGAAAATCCTTCCATAAACCTCCTGTAGTAACAAGCCAAACCCAAAATGCTCCTAATATCATATGGGGAAGTAGGTCTAGGCCAGTTCTTCACTGCCTTTATCTTTTGAGAATCAACTCGGATACTATCCCTAGTCACAATATGACCCAGAAAGGCAACTGACTGCATCTAGAACTCACACTTGCTAAACTTAGCAAACCACTGTCTATCCTTGAGAGTTTTCAACACAACCCTCAAGTGGTCTACATGCTCTTCCTCACTCCGAGAGTAGATGAGGATATCCTTAATGAAAATAATCACAAACATATCCAAGTACTATTTGAACACATGGTTCATCAAGTCCATAAAGGCTGCAGGAGCATTCGTTAGACCAAAACACATCACAACAAATTCATAATGACCAAACCGAGTACTGAATGATATATTCGGAATATCACACTCTCTAACACAAAGTTGATGATAACCAAATCTAAGGTCAATTTTTGAGAAGAAACTAGCACCCTGAAGCTGATCGAACAAGTCATCAATCCTAGGAATGGGATATTTATTCTTGATTGTGACCTTGTTCAACTGACGGTAGTCAATACACATTCTAAGAGAACCATTCTTCTTCTGAACAAACAAAACTAGGGCACCCCATGGAGAAATGCTAGGCCTGATAAAATCTTTATCAAAAAGGTCCTTCAACTAATCTTTCAATTCTTTGAGTTCTGCGGGAGCCATTCTATAGGGAGGAATAGAGATAGGGTTCATAAATAGGAGAAGATCTATCCCAAAGTCTATCTCCCGCTCGGGAGGGACTCTGGAGAAATCCTCGGGAAACACTTCTGGAAACTCCTTCACAACAGGAATAAACTGAAGGGATGGGGTTTTGGACTCTGTGTCCATAACCTGCACTATGTGATAAACATACCACTTTAAAATCATCTTCCTAGACTTAAGATAAGATATGAAATGACCTTTCGAGAAAGGGGGACTACCTTGCCATTCTAAAATGGGTTCATTAGGAAAATTGAAACTGACAACCCAAGAACGACAATTAACAAAAGCATAACATGCATACAACCAATCCATACCAAGAATGACATCAAAATCAGTCATCTCCAACTCTACTAGATCCACTAAAGTGACTCTATGAAGGACTGAGATAGGGAAATTTTGGTAGATTCTCTTGGCTAAGATTGACTCACCAACAGGAGTAGAAACACAAAACGGTTCTAAAAGCAATTCAGGCCAAACTTCAAACTTGCATGCCACATAAGGAGTTACAAAAGATAAGGAACCACCGGGGTCCAACAAAGTATACACATCAAAAGAGAATATTTTTAACATACCAGTAACAATATCTTGGGAACCCTTCAGATCTTGAAGAGAGGACATAGCATAAAGGCAGTTCTGGCGCTGACCACCAGAACTAGAAGTCATGTCATGCTGGGCTGGTCTACCTCCTGAAGCTGCTGGGGTAGACTGAGTCCTACCTCCCTGCCTCTTTCTAGATGAAGGGAAATATCTGATATGATGTCCAAGCTGATCACAACCAAAGCAACCCTCTTTACCGGCCAAGAACTCACCGGGGTGATTCTTTCCACACCTAGTACAAACGGGGAAAGAAGGCCCCTTTGCACCACTAACCTGAGACTGGGGATAGAAACTAGATCCCTTACCACCCTGATCATGACGAGGCCTCTGAGCCTAGGTAGGAGCACTAGTAGAAGAATGAACCGATCCTGATGACTTCTTCTGGAAAGAAGAGCGATGTCCAGATTCGAACCTGTGATGACCAAAACCTAATCCTTCGGATCTATCCCTCTTGTTCTCCCTTTCCATATCCCTAAGCTTGTCACCCTCAATCTGATGGGCATGAGTCATGAGTCAGGAAATGTTCATATCACTCAACAACAAAGCAGACCTACACTCTTTCTTCACCACATCAGAAAACCCATATATGAACTTGCTCATTTGATCATGTGGGTCCGCTACCATGGAGGGAGCATACCTAGACAACTGAGTGAACTTCAGGCTATACTCTTGAACTGACATCGACCCCTGTCTCAAGTTCACAAAATCCTCCACCTTTTCTTCCCTCAACTCTCGGGGAAAGAACCTATCAAAAAAGGCCATCTCAAAACACTCCCAAGTCATGGGGACCACGTCTCTCACCCTAGTCTCCTTCCATTACACGAACCAAATATGAGCTACATCCTTGAGTTGATAGGATGCAAGCTCAACACAATCAACCCAAACAACTTGCACAACCTCGAAGATCTTCTTCACTTCATCAATAAAGTTGAGAGGTTCCTCACTCACTTTCAAACCCCAAAATTCAGGTGGGTTCATTCGGAAGAAGTCACGAACTCAGGACGCTACACCACCTTGAGGGTGGACTAGGGCAGGAGCCTGCTGACTGGCCTGAATGGCAAAAGTCTGGGCTAGCAAATGGATGGCATTTCTGAACTCCTCATTCGTGACATCAGGGACCAGAATAGGAGGAACAACATTTCGAGCAGCTCGGGGAGGCATAGCACGTCAAGGAGGCATAATCTGAAATGTACAAGATGAGGATTAGAGGAACATATGAGTTAAACTCTATTGCACGACATGATCATAAAAGCAGTGAAGTTTTCTAAGACATCTCATAGCTTCCCTCTCATATGTGTGGCACACTTCATACACATAAAAAAGACTCTACTCGATGCGGCTTTCAGACATCCTAGGACACTTGAACCTGAGGCTCTGATACCAAGTTTTTCACGCCCCAAGGTTACCCTGTTAGATGTAACACGGGACTTGGGACCACAAGTGCCCTAAGTTAACCCTTGGTCATGGCATTCTCAATCATAATAAAAGACACACGGAAGCATAATAGATAAAGTCAGAATAACATAAATGGATAGTCAAGCCAAATAGGCATACAAGATCCAAAAGACTCAAATAATGTCTATGTCTGAAAAGCCTCTACGTGACATAAAGAGTTTCTAGGACAAGACCCTAGCTAACTCAAAGTAAGGAAGTAAGAAATCAACACTCTAAGATATAACTAGTCCTCGACCTAAGAGGACTCACCAACAGCTGACAGAAAGTGGCCTGGAAGCTCTAGCCACGTGTCTGGAAAGGAACACCTGAATCTGCATCATTAAAGGGTGTAGTGCAAGATATGCGTCAGTACTATAGGATGTACCGAGTATGTGAGCAATGCATGAATCATGATAAAAATAGTTTAAGACATACTTAATAATGAACTTGTTACATAAAGAAGGAACATGAATAGATATCAAAGTATAAAACATGAAACATGTAATAAAGCTTAAGTTTCATAGTATAAAATCATATAACCTCATAGATTGAAAATAAACATGTTGGAGTTTCTTTTAACCGACATAAACCATGATGAGCTACATGGAGTCCGATGTATATGCTCCATCGAAAGGACCCAATATACCTTGCCAGGGTATAGAGGCATGACTGTGGCATGATCACACAAGAAATCTGATGCCCAACAAAGGGGACTTATAACCTATGGGGGCATGTAGTTCGGGGACCCTACGTACTCTCACTCGGTCCAACTCAGTGTTAAATACTACTTCCAAAACATATAACATGTGCTCACATACATGTGACATATCTGATGCCAATCTTGTTCATAACTTGTTCATACTTCTTCATACTTGTTCATACCCTGAATCATCATACTACTCATGAATTTTTAGTTTAGAAAATGGCTGATGAGCATTGATGGAACATCAGTGTCTTGTCTTGCATAATATTTCATAATATGAAAAGACTTGCATACTTCATGACTTTAAAATTTGCATGGCTCTAGTTCAATTTTCATAAAAACATATACTTTCATAGAATCATAGGAACTAGGCATGCACATGCTTGAAAATCCATGAGGAACATGCTATCAATATCCAATTTGCTTAAATCAACTTCATGCATGTAGAAACTTCCATGGTTAAACTTCAATTCATGAAATAAGCATCAACATGTAAAAACCCATGTGAAATCATGCAATTTAATAGTATATTCATAATCAAATCATGAGAAGACCATATTTAGCAAAACTCATAAGAATTGGATAAAAACCCTAATTTGAAGATCATGAAATCAAAATTTGAATTAGGGTTTTTAGGCACAAGGATGAAAGGAAACCATTGTTGATTACACACATACCTTGATTGAAGATAACCCACTTGAATTTGAAAGACTTAGGAGGCTTAAACTTGGATCTTGATACTTGAAGCTTGGAGAAGAATTTTCCTTTTTGGGAGAAGAGTGAAGTAATAAGAAGGAACTTAGGCTAATGAGGGTAAAAACCCTTCTTGAAATAGTCAAAATTACATCATTTAGGAGTTGAAAGAGTGGGTAATGAATAAAATACCCCTGGAAGTTAATTAAGAAAAAGCTGGAAAATGGTCGGTGTCAGGGTTCACGAGTCAGTTCTACGGGTCATCGTTTGAATCACGACCCGTGGTTCCAACTCGTGGTTTCTAATAGAAAAGTCAGGCTGCTAAAGGAAGTCCACGAGTCAAAAGGATGGACCCGTCGTTTGAATGATGGATCGTTATTTGGACTCGTAGTTCCTGGGGATCATAGTTGACCCCTGGTTAAACAACAAGTCAAGACTACGGTTCATCGTTTGGATGATGAGTCATAGAGTTGAGTCATCATTTCAGAGGGACATGCCAACCCTCTGATCTGAGTTCCATGAGTGGACAGGACGGACCCGTGGTTTGAACCATGGTCTGTAGAACCAACTCGTGGTTCTAGACTAGAGGCTGAATCGATCAAGGGGAATCACGGTTCCATTCCATGACACGTGGTTTGGACCTATCATTCCTGAAACATGAAATTTTTCTGAGATTTTAATTTAGATAGTTGGTTTTATTTCTGGGGTGTTACAATCACCTTCACACTTCAACTCTTTTTGAGATCTTTGGGTCCAATTCCTTTGTTTTCTACTTTTGACCAAGAGTACCTGCATTTTCATCAGTAAAGGCAATAAGTACCTCTAAATATCATCAAAACATAGCAATAATTCATGAATAAAAGCTCAATGTGTTGGTACATTACCAACTTAATAAACCCCCAAACTTTAACTATTGCTTGTCGTCAAGCAAGATACTCACAAAGTAAGCAATGAATTATGCTCTAAAACACACATGGTGCACATAAGATTAATCTAAACTCTATAACTAAGAAAATAAAAAACAAAAAGACTAAACTACAATGCTCATCTCAATTTGGACCACCATATTCTCAAGGCAAGTTCTCATTCAAAACGTTTATCAAATGATTTCTTTTCTCATTCAAAAACAAGGGAATTTGTCAATTCAAAAAAAGATATTCTCAAGGTTTGCCTCGATATTCTCCACACAACATGTTTCATTCATTCCTCTGAATTGAAATAGCGACTTTATAATTTCTTTCAAGTGTGCGATGCCACTCACCGCAAGAGAGAATCTCACTCACAATCATGCAATATATAATAAAAAGGGATTATACGAGAATTAAAAAGACTATCACTCTCTCAATGAAATTTGAGTGTACACGCATTGAACCATAAGCTAGCCCTTTATGTAATTTGCCACTAATGTAGAGTTATCAACCTCGAAATTACTAAGGACTTGTGGGTTACGATGTTGGATAGGGTTAAGGTGAGGATTGTATTTGGTTGAAGTGACTAAACCTCCCTAACCCTCTTTGTGATCATTCAAAACACTGCTCACATCTTCAAACAATTACTTCACTTTATTTCCCCCTCTCACATTCCCAAGGTTCGCCTTTAATAATAATCATTTTGCATACTTTTATCACCTTCACTTGGTAGCACCAATTCCTTCTTTTCTTTCCATTTTGTTCATTCTATTAGACTATTTTGAAGCAATTCTCAATTTAGGCACATGGTGCTTCCTTTTGTTTAAACACATCCTTTTCTTCTCCATATTGGTGCATGCACCCCCAAACTTAGGTTTTTGCGTATGTTATCATTTCACTTCCCCCCTAAACTTAGGCCTTTAGCTTATGTTTCACTTTCAAGTCATTAGGGAGGACGAGTGAGAAAAGTTAGGTTCCAAAAATGGTCATGGTTTTAAACAATGTGTCAAAGAAATGTCACAAGCTCAAAGGAGCTTACTAGGGACAATATAAAGAGAAGTCAATTTGGGTGAAGTGACTTATTCAAGAAGGGCCTTCGGTCATCTTCCAAGCTTGGTTACATTTAGGATTTAACCTTGAATCATATTCGAGGCAAGTTCTAGACAAAACATGCACACAAGAATGAAGTACAACCTTTCCACAAAAGGCATCACAACACGAGGGTTCACAATTAGTCTCACAATCAATTGAGACAAATGACTTTTGATGTGCTATTCCGAGTTTATTTACACACTCATTTGTGAATTGATCAATCCAAACGGGGAGTGTACAAGTCATGACAAGAGAATGCTTTACTCAAAATCATTTTTCCTCTTTTCTTTAATTTTCCAAAAACTTCTTGCCAAGATTTTTTTTTGGTGGGTCCATTTTGAGACAAGCATCAAACAGACTAAATTTTAAACTAAAACTTGGCATTTTTCCTTAAGAAAGTTTCCTCACAATCTATCATAGATAAACACCAACCCGGTTCGACACAAAAACAAATAAAAGAAATTTGCTCCTTGGGAAAGAACCGTTGTCTGAAGAAAACCCTTGGAGTTTATTCACTAATTTACTATTAACAAGGCGATCAAAATAATGGCGCTCATGAATCATTTGAACTCAAGCCACGACGTAGGAACCAAGCGTATTTGCAAGGCATGGGTAGTGAAATAATGGATCGTGTAGGACCAACTTAGCAATATTGCATTCAACAACACATAAACATAATAAGCCTGACGAGGGTACAGTTTAAGCACTAAAAACAAAAAGCTCGACAAGGGAAATACCACCATCATTCAAACATGCCCGACAAGGGCCAAATAAAATATCTAGCAGTGAAATAAAATGTCAAGACCCGACAAGGGCCAAACAAAATATCTAGCAGGGAAATAAAATGTCAAGACTCGACAAAGGGTAATAAAAAATAATATCTCAAAGCCCAACACGGGAAACCAACAGTAATAACAAGAATGCACCATCTCCTTCAAAAAAATAAAGCATTGCCCTCAATTTTTAAGTTTAAACATGAAGGAAAGGGTGTAAAAACGCCCTTTAAGTCTACTCACCATCATTGGCCTGCTCCACCGCAACTGTACTGGAACCTTCTCTGCCTAGGTTGGGATAGGCATTATGTTGCGACTCTATGATCACCCGCTAGAACTCTGGATCCTGATCATCAGTCAATTCCTTATCATCGTTAGCATATGCAACGAATAACTCATCCATGGGACCGGGAGTGTGACAAGGTTGTGTTATGGCCACATTCAAAGCACTCAAATCTGCATCACCAATCGGTGCCTTCCCTTTGTCTTTGTCAAATTCCTTCTCGAGATCTTTCACAGCACCTTCAATGAAATCCACCATCTTTCATAGAGTGGTGACACTACTCACCACCCCTTTCATTTCCTTCTTCACTACTTTCTAAATCATACCGGGCAACCTATCAGCTAGGTCAGTCAACTGCCTATTATGTGAGAAGATCATGTTAACCAGCTTTTGAAAGCCAGTTGAGGATGGGGTAAATAATGAGGGTGATGTCCCAGTAGGGAAAGCAGCAGTAGGATTTCCTAACTTTGCGGTAGTAGGTGCATCTAAGTCTGAGCCAGAAGGACAGGAGACAACATGCTCAATAACGATGTCCTCAACCTTAACATCTTCAAAAGGCTATATTTTGTGCCTCTTCATTCTAGGGGCATCTATATATGTCTTTTTTGCGAGGTCAAGTACACCAGTGGCAGGGGAAGGGTCATCACAGTCAAAGTATGGAATTCCAGCCTTAGCAGAGAGTTTGCTAATGAGGACAGGATAGGGGAATAAATCACCACCCTTACATGATTTATTTTTTATCACAACAATTGCTATCTCTCCAAAGTTAATGTGTTCCCTTGACATAATAGTAGAAACCAGAATGGCCCCATCATAGATAACCTTTTGATCATTCTAAGAAAGGAATAATCTAGAGTGGACAAAGTCATACCACAGGTGTGCCTCAAAGTATAGAGTCTGATATGGAATGGTACACCCTATAGTGGCCCAAAGGTGAGTTCCACGAGTAATGATGATGGTAGCCCAGTCAAGTGGCTTTGTCTCAGCAAAGAACTTGACCCCAAGTGCTGGTGCAGGCTTAATTGGGTTACCCCAATAGGTGGCATTGATAGCAGTGGGGGTCATGTGGATTTTCTTACCCCAAACCATGACTGAGTCTAAGCAAGGGAATTCCTCTACGTTGCCCTTGTACTCCATAGAATCCTGCTTGGCCTGATAGGAGGCAAAAAATTCACACACTACCTTCTTATAATAATCTCCGGGCACCTCCTGGAATGGATACCATTGGCAGGTGGGGAACTGGTGAGGAATGTTAGGAAAATCATCCTCAATTATTACCAAGTTGAAGATAAACTCCAGGTTGAAGGTTCTTTTCTTGTCCCTGTAATACTTCCTTTAGCTACTAAGATGTTTCAGTTCGCTAAGTTTGAAAAGTCCAAAAACGGCTTTTATATAGAAGCGGGCAGTCCCCATTCAAAATGATTCTATCTAGTCTGGCCCAGATACAATGTTGACCGGTTTGATTATTGCTCCAAGTCAATTTGCTGTCATTGAAAGCCCAATCAAATAATCCAAACGAGAAAATTCCTCCAAAACTTGCATGGGAGAAGGTGTTCTAGCAGTAGCTAAGGCTTTATTCTTGCTCTTTGGTGCAGAAGAGGAGGTAGGATGAGCTGGTGGCCTCCTTGAACTACAGTCTAATTTTCCCCTGCCATAAGACATAGTCTACATACGAAGATTGTGAGTACTTAAAGGAAATAGCAAAGTCTTTTTTGTATTTTTGAAGTATTTGATGTAATGACCCTTCCAATCATTCCCGTGTTTTTGCCTTCCTTGTACTGTTAGAGCTTGTCTGTAGTGGCCCCAAGTCATTTATGACTGGCTGGGATTGGTGGTTTGGTACCCTAGCCGTTCATTTGTTTTTTTGACCATTTCCCTATTTTAGAGCTTAAACATAGGATGTCATGGACTTTGGTCAAAATGTTTAGCTAACATGCTCAGAATCGAATTTTGGCAGTTTCGTTAGCTTTGGAACATGGAGTTTAGTCTAGTTGGATCTTTAGTCGAGGCCTGGGGAGTTTCGGTATGATTCTATCTCACTTTTTAATATTTTAAGCTAGTTGGAGTTAGAAGTTTTACTTTGGTCAACTTTTGGTGATCGGAGCATTATATTCGAAATTCAACGTTTCTATCTACTCTGGAATGTTGAGTTTGAGTTAGGTAGGTGGTTGGTTTGGGTCCCAGGTGAGCTGGGCTCATTTTGGGTGTTTGGTTGGTCTTAGCTAATGTTGACTTGTGTCAACATTCCTTCGAAAAAACCTCTTATGGATATTTCATTGATTATGTTGAGTCCAGAATATCGTTTCCACCCTAGTAGCATGTTTGGTTTGTGAGTATCAAATTGTAATTATGCCCGAAATACCCTGTAGAAGTGTCTATTTTTGCTGGTTTTCTACAGCAGGAATTTGTTCAGCGCCATCGGTGCCATGGAAGTGCGATCGCGCTAGCCTGCCTCTCCCCTTTAGTTCCAACAGTGCCCCTTTGGTACGATTGGGCCTATGCGCTTCAGCGCGATTTCCCTAGGCCAGCGCGATCACGCTTGTCTGCAACCTACAATATAAAATCCCTTATCCTTGAAATTTTAGTCCATTTCTCTCATTTCCTCTCACTCCAAAACTGATTTCCCTCTCCTTAAGTTTTCCCCAAGTCAATTCCCAGCCGTGGGACTTCATTAAATTTCAGATTTCATCATTTCCCTCTTCGTTTGATAAGTGTTCTCCTTGAATTTCTACCTTCCCATGACTAAAACCTCCCTAATTGTACTTACTTAGCTTGGGGGTTTCTTGTGTGGGTTTTTAGCTGTTGGTTGGGTTGATTGTTCGTGGCTCGCGTGTTTCATCTCGTTGTCCTTAATCCCTCTCTCAGTGGTACGTTTTTCCCCACTTTTTGCTTCTTAATTTTGTATGTTTTTTTCATGTTCCCTCTTCTTCCCTGGGCTGTTTTAGGCCCTTTCTTTACGCAATTTTTGCTCAATATTTGGGCATGCATTCTTGGCGAGGTTTGGAACCTCGTAGTAATTTTCTCTTTCAGTTTCAGGTTGTGGAACCCACGGGCCAACTTTTGACTCAAATTTCAACCCGGCTAGACTTCTAGAAATATGGATACCATTACTCTTGTTTTAATGCATAGATTATGTTTTGATAGTGTAAACACTTTTCGAGCCTTCTCAGAGAAGTTTGAGCTTGGACAACATCATTCCAGCAGCTTATCGCCGGACAATAAGTATGTTACAGTTTCCTCTTTCTAGACTTTGTGTATATAGGCTATAATTGCACTAATTTGTATCCTTGGGTTGAGTTTTATTAGCTTGGCACCCCAGACCATGTCCATTTCATTTATGTCCATCTTATTCACTAGTATCATTGTAGTATTCATTTTAGCTGGTAGTTTTACCCTTGTGGCCCTGTGTCATCTTGTTTATGCCTTTGGACCATAAATGGTGTCACGCCTCGAGCCTACACCCAAGTCGCGACGCGGTGTTTAGAGTCACAAGTGATCCCAAGATAACCCATGGCCTTGCATACTACTGAGATATAGACTAAAAGTAAATGCGAAAGCTGAAATGTGCTGAGCTCTTTAAAAATATTATAACAAAATGAACTTTCATAACTGAGATACAAGAGTGTTTGAAAACTGATACAACTCATTGACTAACTGTCTAACTTTCTATGAAGCCTCTATTAATACTGACTATAGTGAGTCGGGACATGACCACCAACTATCTCTAATCAATATATCAAACTGAATGTAAACTACTATGATTACTATTGACTGGAGTTTCTGAATAAGGAGAACTCATCCTCAACTGCTGACTTCAAGCTACGATCTATCCGACCATGATAATGGGAGCTAGTACTAATACCGACATCATAAAATGATACAGCATAAGGAATATATGCAATCAGTACTTTGAATATACTGAGCATGTGAGATAATTTCCTAACTTAAAATCATATTTTAAACATATATATACTGAAAGCATGGCTGAATATTGGACTGAGTATAAACATCTAAAAATGAATAAGTCAAACTATAGAACATAAGCTTTTTTACTAAACAGGATGTAAATCGTGTTTCTGAACTCTAACTGTGAGATCGTGATAATTTAAGATAAGTAAAACCTTTACTGGGGAATCCAACGCCTAAAAGGATGAATGATGTCTGAAAATCATGATATAGTGCAACTGAGCTGAAAACCATGAGTCATGCTAAAAGTCATATTTGAAGTAAATCCTTAGAGAGTTTTTTCTACTGAACATGCTGAAAATGTTGATATACTTTCCTGGATATAAGCTGATGCGATGACCAAGTATATAAGCATGTAACTATATAATATTGAACTGAACTAGATAACTGAATACAAGGCCATGCAATAATGAATATGGACTGTGGGATCTACTGTTAAGCAACATACCCCAAGTTGAGCTAACTGTGGGGCCAACCTGTAACCCTGGATGGAAGGGCATTCATACCTTGCCAAGGTTACAAACAAATCTGATGTGTATCCACTAAACTAATGTCCACAAGGGACAAGGGTGTCATGCCTAATCTGACGGGTGACCCCTTTAGTTACTACGGTGGCGCCGTAGTTATGGGACTCGGGGACTTCTACTTACGGTCTCAGACTAAACTAACGGGTGAGCCTTTATCCCTTCATCCAATAGGTGCTAAGTCTACTCCCAACTGAATATAAAACAATAAATGCAACTGAAGTACTGAATAGCTCAAATAATTATAATCAACTGGGAATGCAATATAGTGATACTGAAACTGATAGCATTCTTATTCTGAAGCATAACTGACTGAATTATCTGAGAATGCAACATAATGCTAAAACTAAAAGCATTCTATTTCTCTAAAAAGATGTAGTCTGAAAACTAACTGATTTCATGCTTTTAAAACTGAGTGCTAGTAGACTAGGCTAAATTCTGAAGAAAAGCCAATTCATGTGAAAATACTACAATTTCATGCTAAGTTCTTGAAAAGAAAGCTAATTCATGCAGAAGATACTGTAAATCCAGTCTAAGTCTATTTCACCTAATTTCCAAGGATTTTAATAAAATATATGTAAAACTTCATAAAATATCCCTTAAACATGTACGGGAAACATATAGTATCATGAGGAATGAAATTCTATAAAAACATGCATAGTTGGGTATGAACTCTAGAATAATAATTTATAGAAATCATAACTAAAAATGATCTTTGGGCATGAGGGTAGAAGAAGATCCTCATTGAAAACGCACATACCTAATTGCTGAAGAGTTTCTAGTGCTGGAACTGAGGGATGAAAACTTGGAGAAGAAATCTGAAGGAAAACCCTTGAGAGACTTTCTTGCTTGAGCTTCTATGCTCTTGCTTGCTTGAAACCCTAGGTATCTTGCCTTGGAGTTTTTAGAGAATATTTCTAGAGATTGATCGATGTTTTTTCTGAGAAATAACCCCCTTTAGGTGTTTAAAAGACGTGAGAAAAGGCCTGAAGTATGAAAAGGACCAAACTACCCCCAACTTAAATGCTGAAAAACATATAGTAAAGTCATCGGACGGGGATTCCCACAGTCCATTGTGGCACTTATAGGCCGTCGGACCAAATTATGGCCCTTGCAAGGGTCCAAAGGTCTCACTGGTTGATTCCCATAGGCTTCCACCACGGGCCTTCTTGGGCACCACGGGCGTCGTCCAGCCCGTCAGAATGAGCCACGCCCGTCGGCCAACCCGTCAGCTTTTGACATCTGATAGTGCTTCACTAAAATACCGATAACGTTTTACTCCGAACTCGTATTAATGAGAGGTCGGTGGAGTTGGAAATATAATTCAAATACCTTTAATTTGGTGGGTTCTACACCACTTAACCCTTTGTATTATAGGAGATATGGTCATTTGAAATTGACCCTAGTTAGAACTTACATGAAAAACTTAATCAGTACAAGGGCTTTCAACTTAACTTGGAGCTAGAGGTTCTTTATGACTTTAATTCATATCTAATACACCGCCCAACACAAGAATTGACATTAATACTTGTATTCATAGAAAATTCATCAGTTTGGATCTAACCATATATGAAGAACGATTTGGATCTTAGCTTAGAATTTTTGGAGTGTTACAATATCTTCCCCTTGGGATCATTCATCCTCGAATGAAGACTAACTAGGATAAAGTTATGGGGAAAGGGCTACAATCCCACCGACTGAGTTCTAAAAACTGAAGTACTGACATGGTGACTGATTTCTGACTGAAACATGAGGTGAGCTGGATTCGTGAGGCATGTATGCATACTTAGAGCATAAGAACACTGATAGGACATGAAACTGAATGTCCAACATGATAACTGGTCTTGAGTGAGAGTAGGTACTTAGCTAAAACTCATAAAGAATGAATGCATTCTTAGAAATCATAGTTAGCTGAAAGGAACATAAAACTGAGAGGAGTAACTGTACGAGAAAATTATTCTCTTCTAAACTGAACTTACTAGTATGGATTAAGTTGAATGCAAAGCCTCCTTGTCTCAAGAAATGGATATTGGCAGGTCTGAACTGATCTGTTATGAGGATTCTCATAAAATCATGAACAGACGGCTAAGCACGAACCATAAGTGTAAAACTAGAACATGTAACTACTGAGGTCTGAGTCTAACTGCTTTGTTTCACTATGTTCAAACCTAACTTGGAGGCACAAAGTGCTACACCTAGCATGGTAATCCTTAGTCTGTTACTTGACCTACAACTAGAGGCCTACTCTTGGTTGTGAACACTGAATCTGAACTAAGCATCATTAACAAGGATAAGGGATACTGTTGAATCTTGACTCATATATAGTGAGACTTAGTCACTTAAGATGATACTTAGGGACATGAGTGCAAAGGGCACGAGTACTTCACATACTATCACATAAGGCCTGAATAGAGGATTATTCTGAACATACATGTTATAACCACCCATCACTAGTTTGGGTGTAAGTACATCAAGCTTTGAGCAAGGAAATCATAAGCACGAGTCATTCCAAAGATCTTATCTGAGCATCTACATGATGTAGTCTGGTGCTATTAGCCATTAAGGAATAACTTGAGGACTGAGGGCATAGAACTGAATATACTGTGAGGGATGGGATTATATGTAATCAGTCTCTTGACATAAAGCTGAAATTCACAGAATCATAAAGTAAAACTGGGATTGTTGTCTAAAGTAATATATGTTTGTTTTAGGAGCTGAGCATGGACATGAATATAGATAGAGTGCATGAACTTAGTAATGAATATGGCACAAATACGTCTGAGTATAGTGTCATCTTGACTGAAGTGCTAGGGAATCCGCTAGAATAAGAATAGATTGATATCCCATCATAGATCTTTCTAGAGTTCTATACTAGTTGAGTTGCAAGACTCGACTTGGTTCCTCATTCCATCATCTCCCCCTTAGTTCAAAAATCACCCCTCCAAGTTTGGGATGTAGGAGTTAAAAGAGTATGGAAGATACTTTGATGTCCCTGACTTACAAGAAAAGATGCAGAAATTTTCCCACTGGATGGGCTACCCAATGACCGTTGGGCCTGCGACGGCCCATCAGAGCTGGCCGTCGGAAAGGAACAGTGGGCTGGCTCTCTCTGGGTAGTTCCCTCAGCGAGGCCCATGGCCCATGGCAGCTCCCACAATGCATGGACCTGGACATAGGGCTGGGGAGTGGCTTTAGAGCCACTAGAGGTTTCCCATAATGGGCCCCACAGCCCATCGAACTTCCGATACCCATGGTGACTGCCCGTCGGCACTGATACTGGCTGAACAGAGTCACTGGGCTCTTCCCACGGTGACCCTGATGGGCTGTCGGACCTTCGATGCCCGTGGGTCAGCCCGTGGAACTTGAATGGAGATGAAATTTTATGAGTTCTTTCTGAGTGTTGGGTTTTAAATACTGGTCTGAATGCTGGGGTGTTACAATATCCACCTCAAACAATCGAAGTAAAACCACACTAAGGGTCTCAACATCGTATATCTATACTCCTCTGAATTCATTTCTTAGGAACACCATATAATATACACAAGGCCTCCTCCAAAATCAACAACCTGGGAATTTCTAAGCTAGTCACACATAGTACCATAACATCCCTGAATATCATGCAACAACATACTACTCTGGGTACACGTCTATCTTTGTAATGTATAAGGCTCTTCTTTATCTCATGACTTAGTCAAAATCTACTAATTCATCTAGGGGTCATATACACATCTTATCTACACCACCATACTCCTTGTAAGTTAATCAAATTAGTTCTCTGCATACAAATATGTCGAGCCTACTAGTTCAATTCTATATGACTAGCATCACCATCTCATCTTATAGCCACTATACTTTTGAATTCTTACATCTAGTTCTGGGTTCATTTTGCTACGTATGGCTCATAAAACCTTAATTCAAACTAACTCTTGAGTGACTGTACTAGAAAAACGCTTAGGGAACCATACTTTATGGCTAAGGTACTATTCATAGTAAATATTCTGGAAGAGAGTCTGAGAGCACATTCCACTACAGGCTAATCTGCACGAATGGAAACATGGTACATACTTGTGGATTGGTAGACTTTATGCACTAGTGGGATCCTCTTTAGCCCTTGTGCAGTCTCTCAACTTTCTGATGGCTCTATCTGAGAGCACCTCACTTATAGAGATCTGAACTTTACTGTTTCCACCATCTCGAAGATGAGGCATGATTGGAGGAATTGGATTAACGCACGAATTTGTATAAGTTTCTGAAGGAACAACTTTACTGCATTAAGTATGAACAAAGGGAAACATTTCCTAAATGCCAGTATCCCCTCAAAGAAAAGTACAGACGTCTTTGTACCGTTATGCAAGACTCTACTAGAGATGACTTTATAGACACCCTAGGACACTTGAACTATGTTCTCTGATACCAAGTTTTTCATGACCCGAGCCTACACCCCGAATGCGACAAGATTCTTAGAGCCACAAGTGACCCTAGGCTAACCCATGTACTGGCATATTGCTGAGATATAGATTAAAAGTAAATGCGAAAGCTAAAATCTGCTGAGCTCTTTAAAAATATTATAACAAAATGAACTTTCATAATTGAGATACAAGAGTGTTTGAAAACTGATACAACTCATAACTGACTATCTAACTATTAATGAAGCCTCTATTAATATTGACTATAGTTAGCCGGGACATGACCCCCAACTATCTCTAATCAATATATCAAACTGAAAGTAAACTACCATGATTACTACTGACTGGAGTTCCCGAATACGAAGAACTCATCCTTAACTACTAACTGAATGTTTCGATCTGTTTGACCATGATCCTGGGAGCTAGCACTGAAACCTACATCATAAAATGATGCAGCACAAGGAATGTATGCAGTCAGTACTTTGAATGTACTGAGCATGTGAGATAATGCACTAACTTAAAATCATATTTTAAACATATATATACTGAAAGCATGGTTGAATCCTGGACTGAGTATAAACATCTGAAAATGCATAAGTCAAACTATAGAACATAAGCTCTTTTACTAAACACGATGTAAATCGTGTTTCTGAACTGTAACTATGAGATCATGATAATTTGAGCTAAGTAAAACCGTTATTGGGGGATCCAAAGACTGAAAGGATGAATGATGTCTTAAAATCATGATATAGTGCAACTGGGCTGAAAATCATGAGTCATGCTAAAAGTCATATTTGAAGTAAATCCTTAGGAAGTTTCTTCTACTGAACATGCTGAAAATACTGATATACTTTACTGAATATAAGCTGATGTGATGACCAAGTATATAAGCATGTAACTGTTTAATATTGAACTGAACTAGATAACTGAATAAAAGGTCATGCAATAATGAGTATGGACTGTGGGAGCTATTGTTAACTGGCATACTCCAAGCTGAGCTAATTGTGGGGCCAACCTATAACGTTGGATGGAAGGGCGTTCATACTTGCCAAGGGTACAAACAAATCTGACGTGGATCCACTAAACTTATGTCCATAAGGGATAAGGGGGGCATGCCTAATCTGACGGGTGACCACTTTAGATCCTACGGTGGTGCCATAGTTCTAGGACTCGGGGACTTCTATTAAAGGTCTCAGCCTAAACTGATGGGTGAGCCTTCATCCCTCCATCCACTCGGTGCTAAGTCTACTCCCAACTAAATATAAAATAATAAATGCAACTGAAGTACTGGATAGCTCAGATAATTATAATCAACTGGGAATGCAATATAGTTATATTGAAACTAATAGCATTCGTATTCTGAAGCATAACTAACTGAATTATCTGAGAAGGCAACATAATGCTAAGACTAAAAGCATTCTATTTCTCTGAAAAGATATAGGCTGAAAACAGACTAATTTCATGCTTTTAAAACTGAGTGCTAGTAGATTAGGCTAAATTCTGAAGAAAAGCCAATTCATGTGAAAATACTACAATTTCATGCTAAGTTCTTGAAAAGAAAGATAATTCATGCAGAAGATACTGTAAATCCAGTCTAAGTTTGTTTCACCTAAATTCCAAGGATTTTAAGAAAATATTTGTAAAACTTCATAAAATATCCTTTAAACATGTACGGTAAACATATAGTATCATGAGGAATTAAATTCTGTAAAAGCATGCAAAGTTGGATATGAACCCTAGAATCATAATTTATAGAAATCATAACTAAAACTGCTCTTTGGGGATGAGGGTGGAAGAAGATCCTCATTGAATACCCACATACCTGATTACTTAAGAGTTTTTTGGGCTGGAACCGAGGGATGAAAACTTGGAGAAGAAATCTGAAGGAAAACCCTTGAGAGACTTTCTTGCTTGAGCTTTTATGCTTTTGCTTGCTTGAAACTCTAGGTGTATTACCTTGGAGTTTTGAGAGAATAATTCTAGAGATTGATCGATGTTTTTCTGAGAAATAACTCCCTTTGGGTGTTTAAAAGACGTGGGAAAAGGACTAAAGTAAGGAAAGGACCAAACTACCCCCAACTTAAATATTGAAAACAATATAGAAAAGTCATCGGATGGGGCTTCCCATGGGCCGTCGGACCCAACTGTGGCCCTTACAGGGGGCCAAAAGGGCTCACTGGTTGGTTCCCATGGTCTGCCACCACGGGACATCGTGGGATCCATGAACGTCGGCCAGCCCGTCAGAATGAGCCACGCCCGTCGGCTAGCCCGTCAGCTTTTGATAGTTGAAAGTGCTTTACTAAGATGACGATAACATTTTACTTCGGAATCATATCGTTGAGAGGTGGGTGGTGTTGGAAATATAATTGAAATACCTTTAAATTGGCGGGTACTAGGCCACCTAACTCTTTGTATTCTAAAAGATATGGTCATTTGAAGTTGACCCTAGTTAGAACTTACATGAAAAACTTAATCGGTACAAAGGCTTTCAACTTAACTTGGAGCTAGAGGTTTTAATGACTTTAATTCATATCTAATACTCCTCCCAACTCAAGAATTGACATTAATACTTGTATTCATAGAAAATTCATCAGTTTGGATCTAACCATATATGAAGAACGATTTGGATCTTAGCTTAGAATTTTTGGGGTGTTACAAATGATGGGTTATTTGGGAATGTCCATCAGTTCTAGACATCGATATCTTGATTGTAGAGCTGGTTATCTGTGTTGTAGAGCAATTGGAGCTTGTGCATGGCCAATAGGTTGATTTTGAGTCATTGGTCTACTGATTGTGTTTGATCATGCCATTATCATCCATATGAAGAGATTTTCTACATGTTTTGCTACTATTTTGGTTACGGGCCTACTATAAATGTCTTACATGGCCCCCAGCATCTATTTTAGGTAAAAATATTTATAAAAGGGTTTGGAACTGATTTTTATAGATCTTCTTAGGGTAAGAGAGACTAAATGATGATTTTATCACCATTTTCATACTCATACTAGACTTGGATGAGCCGTAGTGCTAGACATGTTTTACTACTGACTTGAGATGATATTAGACTCGATTGAGCCGAGCACTAGACTTTTTTTTTACTATTGTTTTACACCCAGATACACCTTGGGTACCCTTTGAGGGGATTTTGAAACTTGATTACTGATTTAGACCCGGATAGACTCTGGGCACCCATTTTGAGATTTTTATTGCTGGTTTGGTTCCGGATACACTCCAGATGGTTATATTTGAGATTCTAAGATTTAATATATGATTGAGGACCTCTATGGATCTTGCCGATCCATACTATGAGCTACGTGTTGAGTGTGCCAGAGGAGGGGTATACGGTGAAGTTGAGGTATACGGGTGCATCCTTTCATGGATTCTACCTACTGAGCCTATCAACACTGGAGGAGGTACATGCAGTACTATGGTTACACCTGGTTTCACTATATCATCATATCATCCATTTGTGTTCAATTCCACCCTTGGTTGCTATTTATTGAGTGTACGCTCCGATAGTATGAGATGCCAGAGGGTTTGTTTTAAATTGTATATGTTACTCGGGTGTATGAGCACCCATTAAGACTGTAGATAGATTTTATATTATTATATCCTATCGTAGTACTGGTTCTTTTTATGGTTACATTCAGGTTATTGTTCGATTATTCGCATTTGAGGACTGTGTTACTAGTATGATATAGTTAGTAGTATTGTTTCAAGCATGACTATGTTATTTTCTTTCCATCCTTCCCTTTTACTAGAGGTTACCGGTATACTGCCTTTTCTCCTAAACTCTCTTTATTATATATTGTTGTTGCATGGATCCAGGTGCATTCTTATTTCCTTCACCTGTGATTTTTTATATATATATATTTCTAATAGCTAGCCGAGTATGATTGTTTTCTCCTTGTATTCTATCTATGCTAGCTTCCGTGTACTTATCCATTTGCTTCGGTGACTAACTTCATTGCTTTTTGTTATTTATTGCTTTTATATTTTATATGTGCTCAGTCGGCCTATGATGCCTACTAGGTACCTGTTGCTTTGAAATTGGTGCTTATACTACACTCTGCATCTTCCTGGTACAGATCCTAGTGTAAGCCATCGTCGTTGACTTGTGGAGACTCGTGTGGAGTTCTTTTGGATCATCCGAGATGGAGGGTAAGCTCCTGGTGACCGGAGCTTAGCTTTTATCTCCTCTTTTGTATTATGTACTCTTTTGTTATTCAGAGACAATTGTACATATTCCTTTTGGACCTTTGTACTCTGTTATGTATTAATGGCTCTTATACTATGATACCAGGCGTGGGATGGTTTAGTTTTCCTATATATAAATATATATATTCATGTTGCTCATTTCTTTACTTTATCTCTTGCTTTCGCTTATATATTGTCCTCTTGCTTGCTTAGTTAGCTAGTATCTCACTACTAACTATTTCGGGCTACAGGGATTGGTTTGCCTACATGGGGTTATAGGTGCCATCATGACCTGAGAAATCGAGTCGTGACAGCTTGGTATCAGAGCCTAGGTTCACCGGTGTCATAGATATAGGAGCCAATGTCCAGTAGAGTCCTGCAAATAAGGGAAGAGACATCCGTACTCAATTTTTGGGAGGCTATAGTGGCATCTTAGGAAACATGGATCTTTTCTTGCTTCGATATTGTGCGTATTATCCTAGATGGTTTCCTGTAATCTCATTTGTTATACTTCACTCTTCTACTGATTGCTTCTATAAGGTCTTCAACAGCAAGAGAGGGTGAGCCTTTGACCATAGTACACCCGACTCCAGCTAGGGGCGGGGGTAGCCGTAGAGGTAAAGGTCGAGGACGTGCCTGAGCAGTGGTACCAGATAGAGCTACTAGGATCAAGGTTGAGCCCGAGTTAGTCCCAGAGCAGTCGCCTATAGACAAGAGGACAGCCCAGGTACCACCAGGGCGGCACCAACACCTGTATCTGCACTAGCCTAGCTCCTTTGTCATATATCTGGGGTTTGCTTCTTTAGTTATTGTGTATGACTGAGGGTCAGCCTTCTGATATGGCATAGACATCCGCTCAGGGGGTAGCCTGCTACTATGGCTCCCCATGTTGAGGTTCTTCTGATACCTTCTGTTGCACAGCCTCTTGCTCCTCGCCTAATTATGAGAGAGACAGAGCAGAAGGATTTGGGTAGGTTTCTGAGATTGGCTCCACCTAGATTCTCCGGTACTCCTGGTCAGGATCTGCATGATGTTATTTCTACTTGTGAGGATATGCTACTTCATCTGCATTTGTTGGAGACTCACGGGGTTAGTTATACTACTTATCAATTGGAGGTCCCATCTAAGTTATGGTGGAGGTCCCAGGTAGCTTGCAGACCATCTTCATCTCTTGAGTGGGTTTAGAGAGAGTTTTATGAGCCCTGTATGGCCATGTTGTTACCCAGAGTAATCATGAGCATCGCAGAGATCAGTTCACCAGACTGATGCAGGGTTCGATGTATGTATCTAAGTATGAGACTCATATTCATCAGTTGGTTCCATTTGGGGCTATGCTCATTCCTACCGAGCCAGATAGAGTTCGCCAATTTGTTTTG
Organism: Jaltomata sinuosa; assembly: GCA_003996215.1. Taxonomy (NCBI): domain Eukaryota; kingdom Viridiplantae; phylum Streptophyta; class Magnoliopsida; order Solanales; family Solanaceae; genus Jaltomata; species Jaltomata sinuosa. The sequence goes on along the minus strand of QJPP01000610.1, from coordinate 229,175 downwards.
GGGTTGTGGACAGAGCTTAGACAGATAGCTGAGGTACTAGTTGCAAGTGGGAAATATTTTTAGGCTATCACAGATCATGTTCATACTATGAAGGATTTACACTGGCATAATATGGGGGCAAGAGATAAGAGGCCACAACACCAGGGCAGTTACAGTGGTTCTCGCTATGGAGGTAGAGGTTTAGGCTAGTAGGGTCAAAGGTATCAGCCACAACAGTATCAGGGTCAGTTGAGCCGACCAGTTCTGGCATCACTTCAGGCTTGAGAGGCTGTGGCAATTGGTATCTGGCTTGAGAGGCTATGGCAAAACATGGATAATCGGCTAATGGTCATCCATGAATACGAATAGAAGGTGAATGAATATGACTTGATTCTTGTTGTGACCTTAAGTGAAAGTGCATTGTATTGCTGTGCTTGTAAGACCTACGTGAGTTGTGTATATCACTACAACATTTTAGGCGTTTAGCCACCCCAGAAAAGTGTGGCTTAAAATATCAAAAAGTGTGGTTTTTGACCAAAGGCCACACTTTTTGACTTTAGGCAACACTTTACTGGGGGTGGCCTAAACTGGCGTAACCTTTGACCTAAGGCCACACTTTTCAAGTGTTTCTTTATAAGGCACTCTTAAAAAGCGTGGCCAATACTATACAAAGACCACGCTTGTAGCATCTTATATGACAACGTTTTTATGACTTGAAACTACACTTAAAAAGTGTGGCCTTTGCTACCTTGTAGGCCACACTTTCTAAACGTGGCATTTGTTATCTCCTGTAAAGCAACATTTATGAAGTGTAGCCTTAACTAATGTACATTCCATAAATACCATCAATGATCCACATCATTGATGTACCAATTACGTATAGCTGAAATACTAAATTAACTAATTAATAACTCAAAAATAATAACTCAAAAATAATAACTCAAAAATGTATATATTTGCAATAAACCTTGAAAAATCAACATCTTAGTACACAGTATTAACACAATATTTCAAGATGTGCACTAGAATGAATTCAACAAAATCAAATGTAAATTTAGCATTGTAATTATTCAAAAAGTCTTCATCATCAACTTCTATTCATTGAATGACTTGTAGCAACCATTTTTATTCCCCTTAACGCTTCTTCTCCCACTTTAGTATCAACACATACGTCTAGTCCCAAAATCTGAAAATGAAAACGTCAAAAGATAGGTTATCCGCTACAAGTTAAAAATGAATATATAGATTAAATCCTTATTAAACTCCTTTCACCACTTTCTATAACTCAAATATAGGAGAAATAATAGTATGTTGCAAATGTTACCTGAAGAACATAATTTGTAGCAATATTGACTTTCTGTGCTTTCTTTACTGAAGCCTACATTTTCCCAAAACAATTAAAACTATAAATGTAAAATTTACTAAAAGATTTAGTATTATTCCCTTTCATGTCCTTCTATTGTAATCTTACCTTCATGTAGATATCAATATCATACAATGTAGGGTCAGAGTAGTCAGCAGGGTTACGATGGTTAGTCTTCGAGGGGTATAGCTTCTAGGGCATCAGGCCATGGTGGCCACACCAATTCAGCTAGTTTATCCTGGTAGGTTAGGCCATTAGGGCCTTACTATGAGTGTGGTGTCATCGGTCATTATGCTACAGAGTGCCCCCAATGGGGTAGAGTTCATCCAGCTTAGCCACTAAGAGTAGTGCAGCCATCGGCTAGATGGTGTTCAGGGACGAGGAGGTGCCCAGCATGGAAGGAATGGTGGTAGAGATGGAAGTCGGTCTGGTGGAGGTCAACTTCAGCTTTATGTAGTCCCGGGTAGACCAGAGGCAGAGTCTTTGGATGCGGTAATCACTGGTATGATTTATGTATGCTTCCAGTCAACTTTAGCTTTGTTTGATGCTGGATCTACATGTACATATGTTTCTGCCTACTATGTTTCTTATTTAGGGTTGGCTATTAAGTTGTTACCTGTTTATGTATTTTTTTTCAATCCCAGTAGGTGATTTTTTAGTAGTGGAACGTGTTGTGAGATCTTGTATGATTGTTGTTGGTGATTTGGAGACTTGGCGTGACTTGATGATATTTGACATGTTAGATTTTGATGTGATTTTGGGTGTAGGCTGGTTATCCCCTCATCGAACGGTTTTGGATTGCTATGCCAAGACCATTACCATAGACGTTCCCGGCATATCCCCAGTTGTGTGGCAGGGTTCTGTTAGCCGTGCACCATCTGGATCATTTGTAACACCCCAGGAATTCTAAGCCAAGATCCGATCCGTTCTTCAATTATCGTTAGACCTGAACTAGATGAATTTTCTATGAATCTATGTATTAAGATCAATTCCTTTAGATGTGAACCGAAGTCATAAAGGACCCCTATCTCAATGTTAAGTTGAAAGCCCTTCTACCGATTTAGTTTTCATGTAAGTTTTAACTAGGGTCAACTTCAAATGATCATCACTCCTAGAATATAAAGCTTTAGGTAGCCTAGTACCCACCAAATTAAAGATATTTGAATTATCTTTCCAATGCCACTGACCATTTGTTAATATGTGTCTAGAGTAAAGGGTTATGCGCATTTTAGTGAAGCACTATTAGTTGTCAAAAATCCGACGGGCGTGGCAAATTCTGATTGGCATCCCAAACGCCCGTGGTGACCACGACGGCCCATGGTGGAAGGGCATGGAAATCGTCCAGTGAGCCTATTTTACCCCCATGAAGCCCACGGTTGGGTCCGATGGCTAGTGGGGGCCACGACGGCCCGTGAGAGGCCCCGTCCGGCGACTTTTCTATACTTTTTTTCAGCATTTAAGTTGGAGGTAGTTTGGTCCTTTCCTTACCTCAGGTCTTTCCCCTCATCTTTTAATCACCCAAAAGAGGTTATTCCTCATAAGAACATCAATCTATCTCTAATGAATTCCCTCAAGACCCTAAGGCAAGAAACCTAGGGTTTCAAGCAAGCAAGATTATTGAAGCTCAAGCAAGAAAATCTCTCAAGAGTTTTCTTTAAGATTTATTCTCCAAGTCTCCACCTCAAACCTTAGGGAATATTCACCAAGCTTCATCCCCAATGATCTAGCTAGAAGTTCTTCAAGTTTCAGGTATGTGGGTATTCAACATGGGTTCCTTTCACCCTTGTGCCCAAAACCTCAGCCTTCTAAATTGATTTTTATGAATTGCTAAATTAGGGTTCTCACCCAATTCTCATGGGTTTCTCTATAAATTATTTTTTCATGATTCTTCTGTGGATTTTAACTCTAAATTGTATGATTTTGCATGGATTTTTATAAGTTGTTTCCTATTCATGATTTTAAGTCTAATTCTTGTCCAATTTATAAAATTAGGTGTTGCGTGCCAGGCGCACATGCAAGTGTACGTGGTCGTGCAAGTAATATAGTTGCTTTTGCAAGCCGAATATCGATCCCACATGGACTTGTGATTAGCAATCAATCTAATCTTAGTTAATACAGTTGAAGTTAAACAAATGTTATTCGTAACCAAGAGTTGAACTTTTATTTTATAACTGAAAAAACAAGACTTAACGACTATGTAAGACTTCGGATTGTAAACAATATGTGGAGAAATCCAGGGTTGAGGCAATAACTACACATTCATGATTAAATATGGTTTATAGCCAATGTTAATGTTTATGGTGATCGTTGGAACACGGGGTTGATATTATAACCCGGGAATGGTCATCCTCTAAGTCATCTATCCAAATTAATCTCACAACTACATCGTTGAGCGGGGATGTGAGTCTTTAACTTGGATGCATTCATCTATCTTGCAATTTTATTAACCAATTGGGGTGTTTAGGTATATTTCTATCCTAACCATAAATCATACTTCATACTTGCTAACTAACAACAAAAGATATGATCCACACCTCCTACGTTCTTCATTCCGTTTCTCAACTCCTATGGTCAATTTGTTTTGAGACTTAAATGTATCCTAAAGTTCATGAAGCTTTAGAATAGTAATAATAAGAACGTCTGAACAGTCACAAGACAATATAAACAATCAAACCAACCATAAAACCATAAATCAAACATTCATGTTGTATCCTCAATCCTAGAACGAGGGTGTTTAGCCACTCATGTTCTAATTCACGATTACAAAAGTATTGTAGTTCATACGATAATTAAGTAAAGAAAAAGTAGAGAAATAGAACCCTAAGGCAACCTTCTCCTTGTGTTTTTCAATCCCAAAGTCGTTCCAAGGTGTGTACAAGAGAAACCAAGTGTCCTATTTATAGTGTGAGACAAAATCTGCTCACCGTGAACGAAGTCCGTGACACGCTGCCTATAGCCCTGACTAGGCAGCGTGTCACGCTGCTTGTAGCCCTGTCAGGCTGGTGTGTCATGCCCCTAAAGCGGACCCCCACTGGATTTTGCTCCAAAAAGCTGCCCACCTCCGTGTCATGCCTCCCACGGGGGTGGGTCTTTTGACGTCCGTTTTCGCTCCTATGAACTCTTTCAATCTTGCTTTGTGTCCCAATGGTTTGTAGCATGTTTGTAGGCTTCAATTAGCTTCCATAAAACCTTTAAAGGTCTCCTACAAGAGCTCACAAAACACATAAGTCCACATAACAACATAGAGTTCATCAAAGTATGCTAGAATAAGCATAGCTCAAGCTAGTTTCCTCGTCTAAACTCTAATTGATATTTTTAACTCATTATTTGTTCCAAGTGATACCCAAACACTATAAAAAGTACGTTAGTCACAAAGTACACCCTTTACACACTACATACCTCAATAGTATATCAAGTTATCCTCAAAATTAAGTTAAACGTGCAAGGATAACAACACTTAGGTGTATAAATACGCCTAAGATCACTACCCCACACTTAAAGCCTTGTTCGTCCTCGAACAACTCTCTACACTACTCAGAATCAAGGATTACTCCATTAACACTAAGAAACTCATGCTAGAACTACAAAGACCACAAGAATAGCAAGTTCTACATTCGACATGCAATATTACATATAGAATCACATGAACACTACTTCAAGACCTCCTATCCTCAAGAATTTACTCTTATTAGTTGACAAACTCACGCATAATACTCAACAAAGAGATCATATAAGCCACCTATCTATCATCAAACAAGTTCCCTCACCACAAGAGATTTACCCATGTTTACTCACAAGAATAGGTGTAGGAATCAAATTTTGCTCAAGATCAAGTCGGACTTTTAGGGTTGTAATGTAGGCTACGGGACGGGTAGGAACTATTTGGTCAAAAATAGTGGCTATCTTCCCTAAGCTCTTTAATACACTACATTGTATGTTAAACATCATCTCCAACCAACCCATTTTACACCATTATTATCTTCACCACTCTCTTTCTTTTTCTTTTTGCCCCATATCTTTAAGCTAGATTACACATCTTTAGTCGGGAGTATTTGATATTAACACATGAATCACTTCTATTGAACAATTTATCCTTTTTAGTTCATTACTCCCTACCAACAACATATAAACCTTTTCAACACACCAAAATCTATTTCTTTGGGACTCCACTACTTTTCCTTTCTCAATTTCACACTCCTTAACATCTTAATTTCTCAACTAAAGCGCTTAGGAGTTTTGGATCAAATTGCGGGCAATTGAAAAAAAAGGAATAAGCTATACATGAGGCTACCAAACAATAGGCTAAAGGCTCAACGGGGATGTCTAAGGTTATGCACAAGGGTAGATCAAGAGTGTATAAAACATGGCTATCAAAGAAATGCCTATATCATCTCCTAAACTCAACATTCTTTATTTCGCTTTGCAAACACACGGGGAAAGTTCTAGACACCAAGATGCAATCATGGAATAAGAAAATCCTCGCTCACACATGGCACATGCCCAAATCAAGTAGGCTACCTATAGACTCTCAACTAAGCAATAACATGAATTCACATTTAAGACAACATCACACAAGAGTCAAATAAAAGAGACGAGGTGTCTCACAGTAGTCATTCAATTTTTCAAAATCATGCCATAGAATTCAACACCAGCTTGCAACAAGTAGTCATGTGCAGCACCTACCAAGAGCATCTACTCCTAAAAATAAAAAAAACAAACTATTCCTAAAAATAAAAAAGGATACTGGGTTCAAAGGGCTTCCTCCTGGAAAAGAACCAAAAAGAAAAACCGAGGGGTGGGTGAAGTGTGCTTCTACTAAACAGACCTAACTGAAAAACAAACAAATAAAGACAAATTCTTTTTGTAATTTTTTCAATTTACTCAAAAATAAGACTCAACATCCTATAGTGCACTTCACCCTAACCAAATAGGAAGATTTCCCACCCCACACTTGAAACCACACTTTATCCCCAAAGTATAAATTAAAAGCAAAGATAGAAGTACTCCCTGAGGCCTCTAGGCCTATTTAGTAGCATCTCATTTATCAAAGGGGTTTGAAGGACCCCACAGTTAGTGTTTTCCATGCTCCTTATCTCAGATCTAAGGTACTCAGACTTTCCTTCAACCTATTGACACAACACAAAAACAACACCAAAAGTGAAACTACAGAAAACTAAAAAGAATAAAAATACTACCTTAACATGGGTTGCCTCACAAGCAGCGCATGATTTACCATCGCGGAACGACCCATATCACAACTCTCATAGACATTCTCTCATCCTCTTCCTCCTACTCGGGGCCCATCTTATCATTCTTTTCAGACCTCTCTTGTGCTCACACTCGAGGTCTAGGGCCTTTCTCGCATTTACCTTTTCAGAATTTCGTTCAGGTCTCTTAAGTTCAGGCTCTTGTGGCAAATTTGGAAGCTCCATAAGAGAGTCCGAAGAGGAAATCAGAGGTACTCTCTTATCCACCCCACACTCATCCACTTTCATAGATGTGATCGTACAAAGATCCTTATAGTGTGAGGGTGTGTTGAGTGTTGTGTACACTCTGAAGGTCACCTCTTCATCATTCAGCCTCATCTTGAGCATGCCCTCTCTCACATCAATTAGTGCTCCACTGGTAGCCAAGAATGGACGTCCCAATATAATTGGTACCCTCTCATCTGCTTCATAATCAATAACAATAAAGCCAGCAGGAAAAATGAACTTACCAACCTTGATGAGAACATCCTCTATGATTCCATCAGGTACTACTCTTGTTCATTCTGCCATCTGTAGCACAACCGAGGAAGGTCGTGGCTTCCCCAACCCAAGAGTTTTTAACAATGAGAGGGGCATTAAATTTATGCTAGCCCCCAAATCACTCAAAGCCTGGACCACATCAAGTTCACCGATTTGTATGGGGAGGGTGAAACTCCCACGGTCCTTAAGCTTTTTTGGCATCTTGCTCATGACCACAAAACTACACTCTTCAGTAAGTGCCACAATCTCAATGTCCGCCAACTTCCGCTTGTTTGCCAATACATCTTTCAAGTATTTCGCATACTTAGGCATTCCCTGCAAAACATCTAACAAAGGAAGGTTAATGTGAAGTTCACTGAACTTGTCAAAGAACTTCTTAAAACAGGCATCCTCTGTTGCTTTCTTAAGCCTCTGTGGGAATGGTTGTGGTGGTCTATTGCGAGGCTGCTCAATCAGCTTCTCATTAGGGTACTCAGACTTCTCCTTTTTGTTAGCTTCTTTCAACTCAGCATGCTTCTCTATCTTCTTGGAAGTGATCAACTCTTCTTGAACCTCATGATTTTTCTTTGGAGGTGCATCAATCAAATCTTTCTCGCTCCTCAAGGTGATTGTCATCACTTGCTTTGGCTTTTCTGTATCACTAGGCAAACCCCCTTGAGGTCTTCTATTATGTGCTTGAGCTAGCTGTCCCATTTGTACTTCTAATGTCTTCGTGGTCAATTGCTAATTTTTTATATCAACTGCCATCTTTGCTTGCTCAACAGCGATCTATTCTTGATTGTCCATGATCTTCTCCAGCATGTCCTCAATATTGCTGGCCTGAGTGGTGTTCTGCGTACCACTACTAAAAAAAGCTAAAAAGAGACAGTCAAAAGGGACGCTGGCCGTCGTTTTTTTGGCCAAAAGCGATGAAAAAGCGATGGCGTCACTTTTGCGGGAAAATGGCCTATCGCTTTTCCAAAAGCGACGGACATCATCGCTTTAAAAGCGACGGACTGCGTCACCAAGTAAAAAGCGATGATTTTTTTTTTAATTATTTTTTCCAGAAAAGCGTCGGACGTCGTCACTTTGTTCTTGAACTTGAAGAACAAAGCGACGGACAACGTCACTTTTTTTGGGAATTTTTTTTAAAAATTCCAAAAAAATGATGGACAAATGAGACGTTGTCCATCGCTTTTCTGCATTTTTTCCGACTGGAAAAATCTGCATTTTCAATATGCACCACCTGCAATTTAAAAATCTAATTCAATACATCCCAAACCAACACTAATTGTTGCCACAATATTCATAAAACAAATACAACATCAACAATAAACTAAAAATGAAGTAAAAATTTCATTAAACACATAAAAGGTCCACCAAAAGGACCTATAAAGTATTCAATAACTTTTAAAAAAGTGTCAAAATGTCAAAAAGTATAAGGAAATGAGTCAATCCTAATCGGGGGTAGTATCCACATACTCCTCCTCATTTTCACTAGTATCAGTAACTTCGTCACTTGATGATAAGGAGGAAGGAGTAGGATCTACATGACTACGACGGCGATGACCAACAAAGGATGACATTTGTTGTTGAAGAGACTGGATAGTCTTGGATAAATCATCAGTGGTCTCAATCTGTTTTCTCTCAGATTTTGCCGAGGCCCTAGTAAGATCTGTGATCTGCTGCGACATTTGTGCAAGTTGAACACCATCAACCGCCTCATCCTATCGCGAAGATCTAATACCATTCAGTCCTGACTGTATTCATCGCAAATCATTCCTAGAGCTTAGACCATAGACTCTCCCCTTTTGTGTCCCCCCCTGCCACTATTTCGGTCCATATTTGAGTGTCTTCCTCGTATGTAGGCTCGATTGGCAAGCCTAGACCTTGCTGAGTCTGGCTGCACTCAGACAAAACACGTCCAAACTCATCCTGCATATAAGAAAATAAAAATTATAATATATACATACTAAATATATATATATATATATATATATATATATATATGTACTTTAATTATATTTATACTTTAAAACTTACATAGGCGTCTTGAGCCCTCTGTTCAATCCATACATCTGGATCTGACTCATTTTTTTTATCTCTTATGTGTCCTTTCTTAAAAAGATCAACCTGAGTCGGAGGGTCCCCCAAGTCCTTCTCCTGCAAACAAACTAAATTTAACATAATAAAGTAATATAATTAATATTATTTAACCAAATTTATATAAACATATATATAAGTTAAAAGGTTAATACTAATACTTACCATTTCCCTTACAACGTCCGCTACACTCTTTGATACAATAATGGATATGCGGAAGATAAAGAAACAAAGAAAATAAGGAATTAAAGATAAAAAGGATAGAAAGGTAGACACAAAAGTGAAATCAAAAACAACCGATACTATATTAAAGTAACGACCTCCTTAGAATATTCAAATAAGCACCTAACTTATAGATATAACCCTCAAGAGAAATAATTTCCTCTAGTAAGCAATCACATCAATATTTCAAGCAACAATGGTCTTAGCCTCAACTCTCACAAGAGTTTCACACATAATCTCAATAATCAAAATAGTCTCCCTAATAAAATGGCTAAGTGTAGTATTTATACTAAGCTAGACTAAGGGTGAAGACTAATAATTATTATTACAAAAATACCCTTAATGAAATAAGGGTCTTCTTAGTCTTCTTAAACTTCAGGACTTGTATTCTAAAAATAGTCATTTTGCATACATAGACCTTTTTCTCCCTTCTTCCTTGTACTTCCATTTGAGCAAGTTGTTGGCCTTCAAGTATTCATCCCAAGCACCCTCCAAGCCTCCAAAGTAGTGACTCGATGAAAAGTCTACAAACTCCTTAGCTCGGCTTCGTGTGCATGGTTTTGAGGAAACTTGGCTTGCATCATTCTCCCTTTCTTGAAAAGGATTCGTCCTCGAATCCAAACCTAGCTAAACCATAGGGAAAACAAACAACAACAAATACCTCAATGCATGAGTGTTAGTCTTAGCACTATCAATCCTTCCAACATGCCAAGGATACACAAACTTGTTATATAACCAAGCATCAACTATCCTCAAAAGGAACAATCTTTCAAATGAAATACAAAATACTTGGCTATTCCAAAGATCATGAAATATGGATTTCCTAAAAGTTCCAATGGTGTCAAAATACCAAGTAGTCAGTATCCCATTGGTTCTAGGAGACATAAAGCACAATTGATTCTCTATTTCAAGATAAAACCATGTAATGACCCTTTCGGTTATTTCCACGTATACATTTTCCTTGTACCGTTAGAGCTTGTTTGTAGTGGACCCAAGTCATTTAAGGCTTGTCGGGACCGGTAGTTCAGTGTCGGGGCCATTTGTTTGGTCGTATGATAAGTTTTGAAGTCAAGCAAGTCGGCAAAAGTTATCGTAAGTTTCTTTAATAAATTTTCTGAACTTTGGGTAAAATGTCTTAGAGCGTTTCTCTCAATATATAAAGATTTAGAAGTCCCCCGAAATACCAAATCGAATTTCTACGAGTCTAGTTTCCAACACACAAAACCTCACGTCCAACTGATCTCGGAGTAAAAAGTTATGACTGTTTTACCGCGGACTGTCTGGCAGAAACTGGGTTGCGAATCGGGTCGCGAACCGGGTCGGGTCAAAATCGATTTAAAGCCTCAACTTCACATTTTAAAATGCCATTTCAGTTCTGAAACAGTGAGAAAACATAAGGGAGGGTTTCAAGAGAGTTCTTGATTATCAAAATCATGCGATGGTGAATTGCGAACCTAAATTTAAGAATTTTATTAACATCGCGCGTATATTTGAAAATATTTTATTTTAAAGTTATATTATTATTACCTTTTAAAAATATTTTAAATGTTTATGAAAAATATTTTTGTTACGATATAATTGTATATGTATTTATTTTATAAGGTTTTTATACATTGTAATATTTTAACGGAGATAGTAAATTTAGTTATGTTGAAATTTATTATTATAATATAGTAGGTTTTATTCGAAATAATTTTCTATTGATTATGGTATATTCAAAATGTTATATTTATTTTACTACGAACCTATGCAATATCCGAGTACATGCATACTGGATAAAAATCAAGGAAGGTGGCACCTTCACTCTCATCCACGTGGATGAGTACTACAGCAACATGCGCATTCAATATGACTACTACTAAGTCTTATTTATTATTTATTAATGATATATTATGAACCTTTCAATACTTTATTAGTTAAACAATTAATGCCTCCATCTTTTCATAATTATTCACCGCCTTGTCTCATTATAAATGGATATGTCATCACTTTAAGCTTCAGCACTCTCTTGTCAATTGAACCTTGAGAAATAAACCCCAGCAAACATTTATTTCCTTTTGCTCCACATATGTATACGGTATATAGGTATTTAGGCAGAAAGGTGCATATCTGCATGTTGAATAAAAAGGGAAATCAATTATCTACGTCAAGTTATTCAAGTCTGAGTTCGAGTGTGATTCGTTTCGAAGCTTTTATTGGAGAAGTTCAAGCTTGTCATTGGACGACAGGTAGGTTATGGTTTATTTTCCCTAGACTCCGCATATATAGGATAAAATTGTACAAGCTGGCATCCTTGGGTTGGATTATTAGGTTGGTACCACAGACCTCGACCGCTTTATTCATGTCCGCCTACTTTTTTTTCTCTATTGCTTGTAGTACTTGCCGATATATTTTATTTACCCTTGTGGTCCTGTGAGACCTTGTTGACTCTAGAACATAGAAGGTGAGATTTTGGGAATGTCCGCGAGTCCCGGGCATAAAATTATCCTTCTAGGCTGGTTATGCTTGCTGAGTAGCTATAGGCATGTGCAGGGTCGATAGGTTGATTGTGAGCTGCTGGGCCGCTATTGTGTGTGATCATACCATTTTCATGCATATAAAGAGGTTTTATCCATGTTTTACTATGGTTTGGGCTTCGGGCCTACTGACACTATTTTCTAAACCTTGCATGGCCCCGGGGGCCCATTTTTGATGAAAATGAATTGGAAATGGTTTGATTTAACTTGTGAATATTCTTGGGTGAAAGAAAGTAAAATTATGATTTAAAACATCAGTTTTACGATTAACGCTAGACTCGGCAGGGCCGGGGTGCTAGTTGAGTTTTCTTGCTACTTGAGATGATTTTTAGCCTCGGTCGGACCGAGCACCTGAGATGACTTTCTACTGTTTAGACCCGGTTATGCCTGGGCACCCTTGGAGGGGTTTTTGAGATATTTTCCTACTACTTTAGTCCTGTACAGGGTCTGGGCATGCATATTCGAGACTGGGTCTCTATCTTGAACCCGGACTTGCTTCCGGACGACATGTTTTGATACTGAGTTTTAGTATGGGGTCAGGGACCTCCATGGACCTTGCCATTCGGGCCTGGGGCTTCGGGCTGCGTGTGCCGGAGGAAGGGTATACGGTGGAGTAGAGGTATACGGGCAGTGTCCTTCCATGGAACCTACCTGCTGGGCCGGATCGGCACCGGAGGAGGTACATACAGGGATACAATTTCACTTGAGATCTTCATGCATCATATCATTCATTGTTTGAGGCTCCACCCTTGTTTGTTGTTTGTTGATTGTACGCTCCGGTAGTATGGGATACCGGAGGGTTTGTTTTCACTTGTTTGTGTTCCTCGGTTGTATGGGCGGCCGGGGGACTGTAGGTAGACTCTTGCTATTTACTTACAGAATTATTCCCTATTACAGTTAAGAATGAATTTGGTTACTGCTAAACTGTTAGTTTCTGGATTGAGATTGATATGATTAGTTGAGTTTGATTCATGTCCCTGAGCATGCCTATCATTACTCTTTCTCTCTTCTTATACTTGAGGTTACCGGTATACCGTCCACTTCGTAAACTTATTATGTATACACTGTTATTGCAAGGACCCCAGGTGCATTATTTCTTACTTTCACCAGTGCCTATGGTGCGTATATTCTGCTTACTGGCCTCACATGTGGTTCTGTTGATTTCCCTCTTGGCTAGTTCCTGTGTACCTTTCATTGATTTTTGTGACTGCTTGCTTCTATTCTACCTGTTACAACGCTTTTATCTTATATGTGCCCAGTCGGCCTATGATACCTAATGGGTACCTTATGCTTCGTATTGGTGCTCACCCTACCCCCTACATCTTTGGGTGCAGATTCTAGCGTGGGCCATCGCTGTTAGATCGCTGTGATTCATGCTTGGTGATCTGTTGGGGACTACTTCAGACTGAGGGTGAGCTCTTGGAAATCAGAGCTTAGCTTTAGTTTATCTTTTGCTTTATGTACTCTATTACCATTCAGAGACATCTGTATATATTACCCTGGATCGTTTGCACTCCGTGTATGTACTTTCGGCTCTATACTATGATACCAGGTCTTGGGGTTTGGTTTAGTTTCCACATATGTATATATATATACTCCTGTGATCTATTCTCCTCATCTTACTCTCTTACTTTTGTTTATTAAACTATTCTTCTGCTTATTTGTTAGATAGTAGCCCATTACAAACTGTCCTGGGCTACGAGAATTAGTTCGCCTACTGGGGGGTTGTAGGTGCCATCATGACCGAGAAATCAGGTCGTGACAACTTGGTATCAGAGCTTTAGGTTCACCGGTGTCATCGGTATAGGAGCCAATGTCTAGTAGAGTCCTGCGGATCGGGGCGGAGACGTCCGTACTCAATATTTGGGAGGCTACAGTGACATTTTAGGAAATTTGACTCTTTCATTGCTTCTGTGTCGTGCGTGGAACCCTTGAAATTTCTGGAAATCTCATTTGTTCTACTTCATTCTTCCGCAGATGGTTCGTACGAGATCATCAGCGTCACGCGGAGATGAGCCTCCCACTCCAGCTAAGGGTCGAGGACGCCTTCGAGCAGTGGCACCTGCTAGAGCTGCTAGAGTGGAGATAGAGCCTGAGCAGCATCTGGATTAGGGGGCAGCCCAGGTACCACCAGCTCCAGTACCAGCTCCAGCGCCAGCTCTAGTACCAGCTCCAGTGCCCACTTCTGTGCTAGCTCCAGCCGCAGCTCAATCTCCAGATATTCGGGGATTACTATTACAACTTTTGGGTATGATTGGAGAGCGGCCTTCTGAGGTAGCACAGACATCCGCTCAGGAGGCAGCCCTGGGTGCACAGAGTTCAGGAGTGCAGCATGCTACTATGGCTTCTCGTGCGGAGGTCATTCCGGTCCCATCTGTTGCACAGCCTCTTACTCCTCGCCCAGCTATGAAAGAGTCAAAGCAGAAGGCGTTGGGTAGGTTTTTGAGGTTAGCACCTCCGAGGTTTGCTGGTACTTTTGTACAAGATCCACATGACTTTATTACTATCTGTGAGGAGATGTTGCATCATTTGGGTTTGTTGGAGACTCACGGGGTTGGTTATACTACCTATCGGTTAAAGGGCCCAGCGAAGTTATGGTGGAGGGCCCATATTGCTTGTAGACCACCATCGTCACCTCCTTTGACCTGGTCTGAGTTTTATGAGGCGTTTATGGCTAAGTTCCTACCTCAAAGTGATCGTGAGCGTCGCAGGGAGAAGTTTACTCACCTTATGAAGGGGTCTACGACTGTCTCAGAGTATGAGACCCGTATTCATCAGCTAGCACCATTTGGAGCTATGATCATTCCTACCGAGGCAGATAGGATTCGCAGATTTGTATGGGGTTTGAGGCTAGAGATCAGGTAGCCAGCTGAGATATTGATTGCCGGTGGTCGGTCATTTCAGGCTATCATAGACTATGCCCGCACGGTGGAGGACTTACAGTGACATGATCAGGGGTCCAGAGATAAGAGGCCTCGACATCAGGGTGTCTACAGTGGTTCCAGATATGGTGGTAGAGGTCCTGGCCAGTGGAGCCGGAGTTATCAGCCACAGCAGCACCAGGGTCAGTCCAGCCGATCGGTTCAGGCTTACCTTCAGACTTTCGGTAGTACCCAATTCGAGAAGGGTCAGGGCAGCCATCAGGGCTATAGCGGCCAGTCTTCGAGGGGTACAGATTCTGAGGCATCAGGCCGTGGTGGTTATATGGGATCTGCTGGTTCATCTCAGCCGAGTAGGCCGCCAGGGTCTTGTTTTACTTGTGGTGTGATTGGTCATTTTGCTAGAGATTGCCCTCAGCAGGGTAAACTTTAGTTGGTCGAGCCTTTTCGAGCAGTTCAGCCTCCGGCTAGAGGGGGTGGTCATCAGGGTAGAGGTGGTGCTCCACGTGGCAGAGCAGGTGGTAGGGATGGCAGTCGGGCAGGTGGAGGTCGTCGTCAGTTTTATGCGGTCCCTAGGAGACCAGAGGCAGAGGCCTCAAATGCTGTGATTACAGGTACGATTTCTGTGTGCCATCAGTCTGCTATGGCTTTATTTGATCCTGGATCCACTTGTTCATATGTATCTGCCTACTTTTTGCCTTGTTTGGGGTTGGCTAGTGAGCCATTATCTATTCCTATTTCTGTTTCGACCCCAGTAGGAGATTCTATAGTAGTGGATCGAATTGTGAGATCTTGTATGATATCTATTGGTGATTCAGAGACTTGGGGTGATTTGATGATTCTTGATATGCTAGATTTTGATGTGATACTGGGCATGGACTGGTTATCCCCTCACCATGTAGTTTTGGATTGTTATGCCAAGACTATTACCATATTTGTGCCCGGTGTATCCCCGGTTGTATGGCAGGGTTCTGTTAGCCATGCACCATCGGGGATCATCTCTTGTCTTCGAGCTAGAAAGTTGATTTCCCGTGGGTGTCTAGCTTATCTAGCATATGTTCGAGATGTTAGTGCTGACCCTACTTCTCCTGAGTCAGTTCCTGTGGTTAGAGACTTCCTCGATGTGTTTCCTACTGACCTGCCAGGCCTTCCACCTGAGAGAGATATTGATTTCGCTATTGAGCTAGAGTCGGGCACTAGGCCCATTTCTATTTCTCCTTACCGTATGGCTCCTGCTGAGTTGAGGGATCTTAAGGAGCAGCTCCACGATCTATTAGCTAAGGGGTTTATTAGACCTAGTGTGTCACCTTGGGGTGCTCATGTTCTCTTCGTGAAGAAGAAGGATGGGTCGATGCGCATGTGTATTGATTATCGGCAGCTGAATAGGGTGACAGTGAAGAATAGGTATCCGATGCAAAGGATTGATGATTTATTTGACTAGCTTCAGGGTTCATTCATGTTTTCGAAGATTGATTTGAGGTCTGTCTACCATCAGTTGAGGATTAGGGCGGAGGACATCCTTAAGACAGCATTCAGGACACGTTATGGCCATTATGAGTTCCTGGTGATGTCTTTTGGGTTGACTAATGCCCCTGCAGCCTTTATGAACTTGATGCACAGGGTTCTTGGCCCGTATTTTGACTCATTTGTGATAGTTTTTATAGACAACATCTTGGTATACTCGCGTAGTAGAGGTGAGCATGAGCAGCACTTGAGGGTTATACTCCAGACTTTGAGAGATCATCGGCTTTATGCCAAGTTCTCAAAGTGCGAGTTTTGGCTTGAGTCAGTTGTATTCCTAGGGCACGTGGTGTCTAAGGATGGGATTAGGGTTGACCCGGGAAAGATTTCTGCGGTTTGTGATTGGCCTAGACTTACTACTGCTACTGAGGTCCGCAGCTTTATTGGGTTAGCAGGTTACTACAGACGGTTCGTTGAGGGATTTTCCTCCATAGCAGTACCCTTGACTATGCTGACAAGGAAGGATGTCCTATTTCAGTGGTCGGATCAGTATGAGGATAGCTTCCAGAGGCTTAAGGCCTTATTAACTTCAGCTCAAGTTTTGACTTTGCCGGTTGAGGGTCAGATCTTCTCCGTGTACTGTGATGCTTCTAGGGTTGGTCTTGGTTGTGTGTTGATGCAGCAGGGTCGTGTAATAGCATATGCATCGAGGCAGCTGAAGGTCCACGAGCGCAACTACCCCACTCATGACTTAGAGTTGGCGGCGGTAGTTTTTGCGCTCAAGATCTGGAGGCATTTCCTATATGGAGTTCACTGTGAGATCTTCATCGATCACCGTAGCCTTCAGTATATCACGAGTCAGCGAGAGTTAAACTCGATATAGAGGAGATGGGTCGAGTTACTGAAGGACTATGACTTCACTATTCTGTATCATCCGGAAAAGGCAAACGTGGTAGCGGATGCCTTGAGTTGGAAGGCAGTTAGTATGGGTAGCCTAGCTTCTCACTCAGTTTTAGAGCGACCGTTGGCCTTGGACATCCAGTCCTTGGCTAACCGTTTGGTTAGGCTTGACTTGTCGGATCCTAGAAGAGTTCTCGCCAGTGTTGAG
This sequence comes from Jaltomata sinuosa, assembly GCA_003996215.1. Lineage (NCBI taxonomy): Eukaryota > Viridiplantae > Streptophyta > Magnoliopsida > Solanales > Solanaceae > Jaltomata > Jaltomata sinuosa. The sequence goes on along the minus strand of QJPP01000610.1, from coordinate 211,818 downwards.
GTTCGTTCTACTTTGATTGATTAGATTTAGAGCCGTCATTTTGAGGATCAGCAGTTGTGTGACCTTCGTGATCGGGTTGTTCAGGGTGAGACCAGCCAGGCTACTCTAGATTCAGATGGGGTGCTGAGGTTTGATAGTCGCCTTTGTGTTCCGAGGATTAGTGATTTGATTCAGTTGATACTTCATGAGGCACATTGTACTAGATACTCTATTCACCCTGGCACATCAAAGATGTATAGAGACTTGAGACAGCTTTACTGGTGGAGTGGTATGAAGTGGGATATAGCGTAGTTCATATCTCGGTGCTTGAACTATCAGCAGGTTAAGTTCGAGCACATGAGACCTGGTGGTTTGATGCAGCGGCTTCCCATTCCTGAGTGGAAGTGGGAAGGGATTACTATGGACTTCATTGTTGGTTTGCCTCGTACTTCTCATGGGTTTGATTCCATATGGGTGATTGTTGATAGGCTGACTAAGTCAGCACATTTCTTGCCGGTTCAGACTTCTTATGGTGCAGAGAGGTTAGCTCAGATCTACCTTCGTGAGATTATTCGGTTGCATGGGGTCCCAGCTTCTATTATTTTAGACCGCGGCACTCAGTTCACATCTCAGTTCTGGAGGGCTATTCATCGAGATTTAGGTACAGAGGTTCATCTTAGTACCGCTTTCCACCCTCAGACAGATGGCCAGTCCGAGAGGACCATTCAGATTCTGGAGGACATGCTTCGGGCCTGTGTTCTTAACTTTGGAGTTTCTTGGGATCAGTTTGTTCCCTTGGCAGAGTTTGCTTATAATAATAGTTTCCATTCGAGCATTGGCATGGCACCTTTTGAGGCCTTGTATGGTAGGCATTGTAGATCACCAATTGGTTGGTTTGATGGTTTTGAATCTAGGCCATAGAGTACTGATTTGCTTTGAGATTCCTTAGATTAGGTTCGAGCGATTCAGGAAAGACTCCGGGCAGCTCAGAGCAGGCAAAAGAGTTATGCTGATCGTAGGCTTCGTGCCTTGGAGTTTAGTGTCGGTGACTTGGTGTTTCTCCGTGTATCGCCCATGAAGGGCGTGATGAGAGTTGGTAGGCGGGGCAAGCTTAGCCCCAGGTACATTGGGCCATTTGAGATTCTTCAGAGGGTTGGTAGTGTTGCCTATCAGCTAGCCTTGCCTCCGATGTTTTTAGGTATACATCCTATATTTCATGTTTTGATGTTGCGTCGGTATGTCCCAGATGAGTCTCATGTGTTGCAGTGGGATTCAGTTCAGTTGGGTGAGGGTTTAGCCTTTGTTGAGGAGCCGACAGCTATTTTGGCCAGAGATGTCAGGAGATTGAGGTCTCGAGAGATCCCGGTTGTTAAGGTTCAGTGGAGGCACCGTCCATTCGAGGAGGCTACCTGGGAGACCGAGAGAGATATGCGGGCTCAGTATCCGCAGCTGTTTGAGCCTTCAGGTACCCCCTTGACCTTCACTTTCGAGGACGAAAGTCCTCTTTAGTAGTGGATGATGTAATGACCCTTCCAGTTATTTCCACGTATACGTTTTCCTGGTACCGTTAGAACTTGTTTGTAGTGGCCCCAAGTCATTTAAGGCTTGTCGGGGCCGGTAGCTCAGTGTCGGGGCCATTTGTTTGGCCGTATGATAAGTTTTGAAGTCAAGCAAGTCGGCAAAAGTTATCGTAAGTTTCTTTAATAAATTTTCTGAACTTTGGGTAAAATGTCTCAGAGCTTTTCTCTCAATATATAAAGATTTAGAAGTCAACCAAAATACCAAATCGAAGTTCTACGAGTCTAGTTTCCAACGCACAAAACCTCACGTCCAACTGATCTCGGAGTAAAAAGTTATGACTGTTTTACCGCGGACTGTCTGGCAGAAACTGGGTTGCGAACCGGGTCGCGAACCGGGTCCAGTCAAAATCGATTTAAAGCCTCAACTTCACGTTTTAAAACGCCATTTCAGTTCTGAAACAGTGAGAAAACATAAGGGAGGGTTCCAAGAGAGTTCTTGAGTATCAAAATCGTGCGATGGTGAATTGCGAACCTAAATTTAAGAATTTATTAGCATTGCGCGTATATTTGAAAATATTTTATTTTAAAGTTATATTACTATTACCTTTTAAAAATATTTTAAAGGTTTATGAAAAATATTTTTGTTACGATATAATTGTATATGTATTTATTTTATAAGGTTTTTATACATTGTAATATTTTAACGGAGATAGTAAATTTAGTTATGTTGAAATTTATTATTATAATATAGTAGGTTTTATTCGAAATAATTTTCTATTGATTATGGTATATTCAAAATGTTATATTTATTTTACTACGAACCTATGCAATATCCGAGTACATGCATACTGGATAAAAATCAAGGAAGGTGGCACCTTCACTCTCATCCACGTGGATGAGTACTACAACAACATACGCATTCAATATGACTACTACTTAGTCTTATTTATTGTTTATTAATGATATATTATGAACCTTTCAATACTTTATTAGTTAAATAATTAATGCCTCCATCTTTTCATAATTATTCACCGCCTTGTCTAATTATAAATGGATATGTCATCACTTTAAGCTTCAGCACTCTCTTCTCAATTGAACCTTGAGAAACAAACCCCAGCAAACATTTATTTCCTTTTGCTCCACATATGTATACGGTATATAGATATTTAGGCATAAAGGTGCATATCTGCACATTGAATAAAAAGGGAAATCAATTATCTACGTCAAGTTATTCAAGTCCGAGTTCGAGTGTGATTCGTTTTGGAGCTTTTTTTGGAGAAGTTCAAGCTTGACATCGGACGACAGGTAGGTTACGGTTTATTTTCCCTAGACTCCGCATATATAGGATAAAATTGTACTAGCTGGTATACTTGGGTTGGATTATTAGGTTGGTACCACAGACCTCGACCGCTTTATCCATGTCCGCCTACTTTTTTTCCTCCGTTGCTTGTAGTACTTGCCGATATATTTTATTTACCCTTATTGTCCTGTGAGACCTTGTTGACTCTGGAACATAGAAGGTGGGATTTTGGGAATGTCCGCGAGTCCCGGGCATAGAATTATCCTTCTAGGCTGGTTATGCTTGCTGAGTAGCTATGGGCCTGTGCAGGGTCGATAGGTTGATTGTGAGCTGCTGGGCAGCTATTGTGTGTGATCATACCATTTCCATACATATAAAGAGGTTTATCCATGTTTTACTATGGTTTGGGCTTCGGGCCTACTGACACTATTTTCTAAACCTTGCATGGCCCCGGGGGCCCGTTTTTAATGAAAATGAATTGGAAATGGTTTGATTTAACTTGTGAATATTCTTGGGTGAAAGAAAGTAAAATTATGATTTAAATCATCAGTTTTACGATTAACGCTAGATTCGGCAGGGCCAGGATGCTAGTTGAGTTTTCTTGCTACTTGAGATGATTTTTAGCCTCGGTCGGACCGAGCACCTGAGATGACTTTCTACTGTTTAGACCCGGTTATGTCCGGGCACCCTTGGAGGGGTTTTTGAGATATTTTCCTACTACTTTAGTCCTGGACAGGGTCTGGGCATGCATATTAGAGACTGGGTCTCTATCTTGAAACCGGACTTGCTTCCGGATGACATGTTTTGATACTGAGTTTTAGTATGGGGTCAGGGACCTCCATGGACCTTGCCATCCGGGCCTGGGGCTACGGGCTGCGTGTGCCGGAGGAAGGGTATACGGTGGAGTAGAGGTATACGGGCAGTGTCCTTCCATGGAACCTACCTGCTAGGCCGGATCGGCACCGGAGGAGGTACATACAGAGATACCATTTCACTTGATATCTTCATGCATCATATCATTCATTGTTTGAGGCTCCACCCTTGTTTGTGGTTTGTTGATTGTACGTTCCAGTAGTATGGGATGCCGGAGGGTTTGTTTTCACTTGTTTGTGTTCCTCGGTTATATGGGCGGCCGGGGGACTGTAGGTAGACTCTTGCTATTTACTTACAGAATTATTCCCTGTTACAGGTAAGACTGAATTTGGTTACTGCTAAACTGTTAGTTTTTGGATTGAGATTGATATGATTAGTTGAGTTTGATTCATGTCCCTGAGCATGCCTTTCATTACTCTTTCTCTCTTCTTACACTTGAGGTTACCGGTATACCGTCCACTTCGTAAACTTATTATGTATACATTGTTATTGCAAGGACCCCAGGTGCATTATTTCTTACTTTCACATGTGCCTATGGTGCGTATATTCTGCTTATTGGCCTCACATGTGGTTCTGTTGATTTCCCTCTGGGGTAGTTCTTGTGTATCTTTCGTTGATTTCTGTGACTGCTTGCTTCTATTCTGCCTGTTACTACGCTTTTATCTTATATGTGCCCAGTCGGCCTATGATACCTACTGGGTACCTTATGCTTCGCATTTGGTGCTCACCCTACCCCCCTGCATCTTTGGGTGCAGATTCTAGCGTGGGCCATCGCCGTTAGATCGCTGTGATTCATTCTTGGCGATCTGTTAGGGACTACTTTAGACTGAGGGTGAGCTCTTGGCGATCGGAGCTTAGCTTTAGTTTATCTTTTGCTTTATGTACTCTATTACCATTCAGAGACATCTGTATATATTGCCCTGGATCGTTTGCACTCCGTGTATGTAGTTTCGGCTCTATACTATGATACCAGGTCTTGGAGTTTGGTTTAGTTTCCGCATATGTATATATATATACTCCTGTTATCTATTCTCCTCATCTTACTCTCTTACTTTTGTTTATTAAACTATTCTTCCGCTTATTTGTTAGATAGTAGCCCATTACTAACTATCCTGGGCTACGGGAATTGGTTCGCCTACTGGGGGGTTGTAGGTGCCATCATGACCGAGAAATCGGGTCGTGACAAACCACTTACAAGATGATACAATGATCAAATCATACAAATTTAAAGTACCACCGGGATCAAAAGGAAAGGGCATCCACATATCGTGATCAATAAAACAAGCATATACCCTCTTAGAACTAATATCAATATAAGATGCACACTCAACACAAGTAAGAATATCATCAAATGCAAATAGATAGTACAAAAGGTGTTTCGCAAAATTACTTTATCCGTGGGGTCCTCACTTATAAGATCACTATTAGATACAACAATTTCACCAAGCATATCAGCAAGAATAGGACAATCCAAAGAATAAGTCCCATATTTCAAAAAAGTATCACCCTCCTTTTCAAAAGAAGAATCCCCAATTCGACACAAACCACCACTGACATCAAAGAGGTTATCACTCAAGTCATCACATGAAATAAGTAATTCATCCTTATCTTTATCAAACAAAGGTGGGGTTTCATACAAAGGATCACAATCAAGACCAACAACACAAGAACAATCACTAGTTGGGTTTCTCAAATAATCAAGCAAATCAATGTTATCTTTACCCAAAAGATCATCCTTTTTAAAAAGTGAGAGGTCGATATCAACAATTGGGTAGGTAGAACAATCGTCACCCAACTCTATATTCTTAATGGATTTCAAGAAATAGGACAATAAGTGAAGTTTAAGCATGCTATCTTTCTTTTCAAACATATCACTCTCTTCACTCTCATCATCACATGACAATGTATTATCATTCAAAGCACAAGTGTCAACACTAGGTGGACACAAATCAATCTTACAATAAGGATCATTTCGGTCATCAATAGGATCAACTAGTGTATGAACACTCTCAACAAAGACATTATCACTATATGGAAAAGAATCACACGATAATGTACTATCATTCAAAGCACAAGTGTCAACACTAGTGAACACAAATCGATCTTGCAAGAAGAATCAATTCGGTCATCAATAGGATCAACTAGTGTATGAACACTCTCCACAAATATATTATCATGATATGGTAAAGAATCATTAAGCTCACAAGAAGATGAGCTATCACTCACACTTTGTTCATTGGAGAGTTTTAAAGTGTCAAGTTTAGCTATTATACCATGAAGTTCACAAGAAAGACCTTCTTTACCTTGGAGTGGAACTCCCCTCAACGTGTTGAAACATGCTTTAAGTTGTTTGTCTAAGGAGACTATCACATTCATCACATCATCAAGGGTAATCTCCCTGTTGAGAGTTTGTGCTCCTCCGTTTGCCAACTTTGTACCTACATAATTATCCTTACTATGAGAAGGACAAACAAGAATGTTAGATTGATTTTGTGGTAACTCTCTCACTTCACTCCACATATCCTCTCCTTTTTCCTCTCTAGAGTTTCCACTTTGCACTCTCTTACTCCTCTCAATCTTTTGTCTCTCATTGTCATCAGAAGAAACACCAAGAATCCTTTTTGAGGAATCTTGCTTCTTTTTTTGGGAAGTGTCTTTGATTCTCCTATACCCCTTTTCATGAGGTTCGGGATAATGGTACCTCAATTTTTCTTTTAGTTCATCCCAAGTGTCAATTGGGCTTCCCAACGCCTTTTCTCGCTTAAGATAATTCTTCCAATAGATGACAAGTTTTCTTTCAAAGGTTCCAAAAATCAAATCTATGTTCCTTTCTTGTGAATAGTTGTAGCTAGCAAAGATTGCATCTATCATGAATTCCCATTTTTCATACTCTTCTCCACTAGATTCCATAAATAAGATAGGCCATTTCAAATTGGGAACTTGAACCTTTGCATTTGTAGACATACTTCCTTATAACTCCAAATACCTACAAAATGAGTAAACAAGATTAGTAATAAAAGTTCCTCACTTTTTTTCACTCGTATTTGCACTCTTTTGTTCTTGGATAGCACCACTCAAATATACTCACACACTTTAGCCATTTACCACTCAAGGATCCGGCCAAAGTTGCTATTCAATTCGATCAATCGCTTGCCAAGAGTCACAAACCAACCTTAAGGGTAGAATGGAGTTTTGTTGACTCGAGAAAGAACACTAAAAGCTAATGGACGAGAGCCAAGAATTTTTTACGAAAATAAGCAAGAAAAGTTGAAGAAGAAAGAAAAAAAAATTACCACGAAAAAAGAATATTTGGACTCAAGAACTAATTATCAAGCAAGTAGAAGAAATTACTTGATGTTAATTAGTTTTAGAGAATTAAAGAAATGAGATGAGGATGAAGAACTAGTTAAAAAGTAATTAAAATCGATAATTAATTATTAATTAGTTGAGAAATCAAAAAAAAAGTGTAGGAGAAGAAACGACCAAATCTGACAGTCAGAAAAAGTTTGGAGGGACCAAATTTGACACTCAAGAAAAATATTTGGGGGCTAAAATTGACACTTTGAAAACTTTTCTGCAATGTTGACTCTCTGAAGTTGACTGCCACATGCCACGTGGCACGAATGGGCAACTCTGCCCCCATGGCAGCTATGTGGCGTTGACCGGTCAGCTGTCTGCTGACGTGGCAGGTCCACGTGGATTTTTTAATTTTTTTTCAAATTCGACTTCTTTTTGCACTAGTGGACCCAACAAACACCTTTTGCCAAAATTCAAGAGTACTTAAAGATCAAATGCACTTTTTTGTCATCTTCTTCTTCAAGAACACTTGAAGATCTTCAAGAACTTCATGAACAGCAAGAACACCCAAAACAAAACCCTTCTTCAAAACTTCACCAAAGCACTCCCAATTTTAGGATTAGCTCCCCTCAACCTAGGGAACAAACCCCAATCCATATTAACCTCAATTTCAACCAAAATCAACAAGACCCATTTGAATTTATTCAAGTCTTCAAAGCTTCAAAACTCTCCCATGGTAGAATCTTTTCCACAACTCGAAATGACTTGAAACTTCGAATTTAGACTAAAATGATACTAGGGAACAAGAATCTAGCATCAAAAACAACAAATTAAACAAAAAGCAATTTCAATTTTTTTTTGTTAATATCAAATCCCAAGATTAGATTTGTTTTAGATTTGTGAAAGCAAATCTAAGCCAAGCTCTGATACCAATTGATACAATAATGGATACGTGGAAGATAAAGAAACAAAGAAAATAAGGAATTAAAGATAAAATAGATAGAAAGGTAGACACAAAAGTGAAATCAAAGGCAACCGATACTATATTAAAGTAACGACCTCCTTCGAATATTCAAATAAGCACCTAACTTATAGATATAACCCTCAAGAGGAATGATTTCCTCTAGCAAGCAATCACATCAACATTTCAAGCAACAATGACCTTAGCCTAAACTCTCACAAGAGTTTCACACATAATTTCAATAATCAAAATAGTCTCCCTAATAAAATGGCTAAGTTTAGTATTTATACTAAGTTAGACTAAGGGTGAAGACTAATAATAATTATTACAAAAATACCCTTAATGAAATAAGGGTCTTCTTAGTCATCTTAAACTTCAGGACATGTATTCTAAAAATAGTCATTTTGCATACATAGACCTTTTTCTCCCTTCTTCCTTGTACTTCCATTTGAGCAAGTTGTTGGCCTTCAAGTATTCATCCCAAGCACCCTCCAAGCCTCCAAAGTAGTGACTCGATGAAAAGTCTACAAACTCCTTAGCTCAGCTTCGTGTGCAAGGTTTTGAGGAAACTTGGCTTGCATCACTCTTTGCACCCATAGTGTGCAACGATCCACCTTTAACACTGCCTCAGGCTTTCTTGCCTTGTTCAGACAATGCTTTAAACTCTTTCGAATCCCAATACTTCTTAATCTGCTCATGAACATAAGGTAGAATCCAAGATCCACACTTCTTACTATCCCAATTTTTTTAAGCCATTGGCATAGCCTAGCACTAGCCTTTCTCGCGAAAGTAATGGAAATGATCTTATTGCACTTTCTCTTCCAAGTACACATTGTCTGAAAGAAAGAAATGATTAGTGTTAGATGATATATATATATATATGTATGTATATTATGAAAAGTTAATATATATATATATATACCTGAAACTCATCAAACATGGCCTGTTGGATCGATCTTGGAATCTCTGACCAGGAGCTCCAAGGTTCTATAAAAAGCCTCCTAACTGCCTCATTTAGAGCACGTCGGGGCTCTTTCATGGGATACCATCTGTAAAGAACATAATAAGCATGTCATCAATTGATAAATAATTAATTAATATGAAAAAATAAACTTATCAATTAATTAGAAAAAAACTTATGATGATCCATCAGGGTGAATCATGACTCTACCAATGGCGTCCTTCTCGCTGGGTCTCAGATTCACTTCATCTTCCTCCTCAGAAAGTGCTAATGCAGGTAATGGTGGAAGTCTATAACGCTGAGTCAATGGGGGTGTAAAAGTCTGTGTTTCAGACTCAGGGCTGGTATCTCTAAATCGCAAGCCTGATAAGTTGGGGGAAGAAGAATCACATGGGGATGGCGTACCATGTGACGGAGGAATAGAGGGTGCAGGCATGAAAGTCATGTGATGATGAGAAGTAGTGGGTCTAGGACCATGATAATCTGCGGGATTCCCAGTGCCATAGGGGACAAACACTAGTGGAGTAGAGCGAATTTGTGGCGAAGATGAAAGATGACCTGGAATAACGTCATGCTCTATAGGCCTCCTAGAGCTCTTTCTAGACTTACTAGACTTGCTAGTACTTTTACTAGGACGACCTCGATCACTATCACCTGATGACATCTGTATGCTTAACCCAAAACTAATTCAAACTTTTCAAATTCAAGAAACTAATTCAAAACTAACACTAACCTAAAGTTGAAAACCAATAGCAAGCATTAACCTAAACTAAGGTACACAAAGACTGACAATTTAAACTAACAAACTTAACTTAAAACAGCTTAACTTTAAAGAACTTAGCTTCAAGTACCTAATTCAAAAGGTTAAAGTTAACTAGTAATTCAAGATTGAACCTATTTCAAATTCAAGTTAATATTCTAATTCAAGAACCTAATTCCAAATTCAAGAACCAACCTAATTCTAGTTCAAAAAATCATTCCTAAATTTGAAAACTAATTCTTAACTCAAAACTAACAATTTAAACTAACAAACTTAACTCAAAAAAGCTTAACTTAAAAAAACTAAGATTCAAGAACCTAATTCAAGTTAATAATCTAATTCAAGAACCTAATTGCTTGAAGCTTAGAATCTCACTCCTCAACTTTGTAGTTTTGCCTGATGGGAAGAATCGGATGAGGAACTTTTTTGCTAATTCATCCCATGTTGTGATCGAATTTGAAGGTTCTGCCTTCAAGTATTTCTTTGTTTCTCCCAATAGTGAGAATGGAAAAGCCGTGAGCCTCACGTAGTCTATAAAGACTCCTTCGGGAATGAATGTGTCACTGATCTCCAAAACGTTTTGGAGATGAACCTGTGGATCCTCATATGACTTTCTTTTAAACTGCCCGCTTGTGTGCAATAATTGCACCATATTCTATTTCAGTTCAAATCTGCCCCCTACGACTGGCTTCTGAATGAAGGAGGTCACATTGGTTGGGAGTGGGATTGCCACTTTGCGCACTTTCCTATGAGCTGGTGGTGGTTACTCTACCATAACTGCAGGAACAGTCTCAGCCGGCTGAACTTGCTGGTCTTGATTGAGAAGTGTTGCTTCTCTCCACGCTTGGTGCAAGTGTTGCTCAGGTTCAGGAAGTGGGTCTACCAATTCCTTATCCCTTGCCAGCTTGCTCAAGTTTAGAACCTGTACCTGCAAGTTCAGTAGCTAAGATCAAGTTGTTAGCACTTATAAAACAAAATAGTAAAAACAAAAAACAGACGGTTGCTAATTTTTAAGTCCCCGGCAACGGCGCCAAAAACTTGTTGCGTCCCAGGCGCACACGCAAGTGTATGTGGTCGTGCAAGTAATATAGTGGCTCTTGCAAGCCGAATATATATCCCATAAGGACTTGTGCTTAGCAAACAATCTAATATCAGTTTATACTATTGAAGTTAAACAAATACTATTTGTAACCAAGAGTTGAACTTTTATTTTATAACTAAAAAAAGACTTAACGACTATGTAAAAACTTCGGATTATAAATAATATGTGGAGAAATCCAGGGTTGAGGCAATAACTACACATTCATGCTTAACTATGGTTTATAGCCGGTGTTAATGTTTATCATGATCGTTGGTTCACGGGGTTGATATTATAACCTGGGAATGGTCATCCTCTAAGTCATCTATCTAAATTAATCTCACAACTACATCGTTGAGCGGGGATGTGTGTCTTTAACTTAGACGCATTCATCTATCTTCCCATTTTATTAACCAAGTGGGGTGTTTAGGTATATTTCTCTCCTAACCGCAAATCATACTTCGTACTTGCTAACTAAAAATAAAAGATATGATCCACACCTCCTACGTTCTTCATTCCGTCTCTTAACTCCTATGGTCAATTCATTTTGAGACTTAAATGTATCGTAAAGTTCATGACACTTTAGAATAGTAATAACAAGAATGTAAGAATAATCACAAGACAAGATAAACAATCAAACCAACCAGAAAACCATAATTAAACATTCATGTTGTATCCTAGACCCTAGAACAAGGGTGTTTAGCCACTCATGTTCTAATTCACGATTACAAAAGTATTGTAGTTCATACGATAATTAAGTAAAGAAAAAGTAGAGAAATAGAACCCTAAGGCAACCTTATCCTTGTGTTTTTCAATACCAAAGTCGTTCCAAGGTGTGTACAAGAGAAACCAAGTGTCCTATTTTTAGTGTGAGACAAAATCTGCTCACCGGAAACTAAGTCCGTGACACGCTGCTCATATCCCTGACTAGGCAGCATGTCCCGCTGCCTGTAGCCCTATATGGTTGGAATGTCACGCCCCTAAAGCGGACCCCCACTGGATTTTGCAGCTATAAATCTTCCCACCTCCATGTCACGCCTCCCATAGCGGAGGCTAGCTTCCGTGGCACGGGGGTTGGTCTTTTGTGTCCCAATGGACTCTTTCAATCTTACTTTGTGTACCAATGGTTTGTAGCATGTTTGTAGGATTCAATTAGCTTACATAACTCCTCCAAAGGTCTTCTACAAGATCTCACAACATACATAAGTCCAGACAACAACATAGAGTTCATCAAAGTACGCTAGAATAAGCATAGCTCAAGCTAGTTTCCTCGTCTAAACTCTAATTGATCTTTTTAACTCATCATTTGTTCCAAGTGATACCCAAACCCTATAAACAAGCACTTTAGTCACAAAGTACACCCTTTACACACTAAATACCTCAATAGTATATCAAGTTATCCTCAAAAGTAAGTTAAACGTGCGAGGATAACAACACTTAGGTGTATAAATACGTGTAAGATCATTAGGGTTCTTACCAAAATTAGGGAAAACTTATGGGTTCAGTTTTAAAGCATTAATCCATGGTATCTCACCACTTATCTATGCTTTATTTGAGTTTCCTTAATCGATTTCACAAGCCCATGCATGAAGAGTGAATTCTAGTATTCTTTGATTAAATTGTATCTTTTCAAGTAAAGATTTGTCATGTTTAGATAACATGGTCTCATCTTCAAGTTATGAATTTAGAAAGAAGAGTGTATTTTGAATCGTGGTTATACTAGGCCCTAAGACTTATGATTTTGTATTGCATGACATCAGATATGTCCTAATGCTTTCAAACAGATTTGACATCAGATATGTCTTTATACCTTCAAGCAGACTTGACATCAAATATGTCACTAGTTATGATCAGTTTTGGCATCAGATATGCCCCAGTATTATATGAGCTATATGTATATTCTGGGAGTAGTATTTAGCATCGAGTTGGACAGGGTGAGAGTACCCTTATTTCCAGAACTACGTGCACCCGTAGGTTTATAAGTCCCATCTATTGGGCATCAAATTAGTGATCACGCCATAGTCATGCCTCTATACCCTGGCAAGGTATATTGGGTCCTCTCGATGGGGCATATACATCAGATTCCATGTAGCTCATATGGTCTATGTCGGTTAGAGAACCTCCCATATAAATGGTTTTAATTTTTTAAGTGCATTGACTCTTTGCTTTCAGATTTCAGACTTTCTACTATTACTATGGTTCTAAAGGTGTTTTCAGCTTATGATATTTCATTGAGTCATTCAATTACAGATTTTACTATCGTTACATGACTTCAATTTTAGCTATGCATTAATCATGTTTTACCATGACATATGCATGATATCAGTTTTAAGCATGCTTTCAAGTATATTTTATCATGAAATAATCATATATCTCAAACTCAGTACATTCCATAGTACTGACCGCATACCTATTTGTGGTGTATCCTATCATGATTTAGATTCAGTAGCTCGCCCCCAGAATCGAGGCTAGTAAAACAGCAGCACATCGAGCCAGCTTAGTGAGTCCTCCTTATTCGAGGACTTGGAGTTTAGTTTCATTTCAGTATTTAGTTTGTTTATTCAGTATTTAGAGTTAGAAAGGGAATTGTCCCAGTAACTCATCAGTAGTAGAGGCTTTCAGACATAGAGTCAGATATTCAACATAATTCAGATTGTCATCTTTTGTATTATTTTTTTATAACAGATCAAGTTGCTCATTACTTCAGTTAAGCTTTAGTTCTTCTACTTTGTTCAGTTTTTAAGTCATGCTAATGCCAGAGGGTTATATAGAGATCACTTGTGATCTTGGGTCCGGTGTTACATCCAGAGGGTAGGCCCAGGGTGTGACAAACTTGGTATCAGAGCATCAGGTTCAAGAGTCCTAGAGTGTCTGAAAGCCACATTAAGTAGATTCTTTCTCATGTGTGTGAAGCGTGCCACATTTATGAGGGAGAGGCTACGAGATGTTTTTAGAAAAACTCCACTTCTTTCATGTTCTTATCGTGCGATAGAGTTTAACTCTATTTACCCCATATTTATACGTTGTTCCCAGTTCCGTTGTTTATACTTCATATATGAGGTGCCAGAAGTAATAAATGTCAGATTATCTATCAGCGAGGTGTTTTTAGATCTCTTCCAGAACTTTATTACTAATTATTCCTCAAGAAGGGAAAGTGTATACCTAGATCCTTGGGTAGTGTTGCCACCCGACAGATGTTGTTTTGTAAGCCATTAGTATTAGAATGGACCTAGAGCTAGAAGTATGAAGTCAGGAGTGTAGTAGCCTAGAGGGAAGAATAACATTTGGTTAGAGCATGCATTCAAAGTTGTGCTAGTACAGACCAAGTATAGAATGGGAACAAAAGGATGATAGTATGAGAGAGATAATGATGGTTTTGGATGGATTTATCTTGTAGGTGTGGTGTAGTATAATGTAAGAGTTTAAGTTGGTGAAATTGTAGCAAGTGTGAATATGCGAGCATGATATATATATGTGGTCTATAGAAGGATATATGGTTTTGAGCCTCTCAGTATAGGCTTTAACGCATTTGGTGTGATGTGTAGTAGAAAGAGAGGACTTTGAGAGTTAGAACCACATAAGCTTGACATGTTATTATGAGATATAGGTTGACCATTATGAGTATGATATGGACAGCCCTTAGATGAGATAGAAAGGTTGAGGCCAAGACTTTTAGGTGAGGGAGAGCCTTAAACTATAGAAGGAAGTGTACACTCAGACTAACTTCTAGGGTAGTGTTTGCTCTGTTAGGGTAGAATGATCATATTTCAGTTGAGAGGTTAGTGAGAGTTCCACAGACTTAGAAAGGTAGCACGAACCCAGGGGGGAGATATTGTAGCAACCTCGGTATCTGAACCAGCTTTCTGACTTAGAACCCAAAAAAAATTCTGCAATTTTAGACCCGACGGGCAGCCGCCACAGGCGTCAGAGCTCTGAAGGGTCATGAGGCACATCGTGGGAATTATCCAGTGGCCCTGAACCACAGTTTTCCCAACTCGATGGCCTAGGGCAACGGGCGTGGTATCCATCACGGGACATCGGCCCTGCCGTGACAATGACCTAGTGGCCTTTTCCTAACCCTTCCTATATTCCGAGGGGTGGTCACCACGGGCATCACGACTATGACGGGCTGTGAGAACCCATCGTGGAAATAACCCACCAACCCTAGACCCTCAGCCATCTATTCCAATGACCTGGTTCAATGGGTCGTCATGGTTTTGACTCCCATGGGGTAGCCCGTCTGGCAGGAAATTTCCTGTAATTCTTCCCTTAAGTTAGGGGTAATTTGATTTTATCCCCTATTAGTCTAAACCTTTCCCATTTCCCTCATTATAAATTCCAACACGGAAATAACTCCACTCCTCCAAGCTTCAAGCTCCAAGCTAAGGATCTCCATCTTCAAGTCTCCATCCCTCAAGGTTCTAGCTTAGACGTCTTCACTTCTGTTATGTCTCATTGTAGAAGTTCGTCAAGTTGCAGCCCCTAGATATTCTATGAAAGAGAGGAGAAGTCTTGGATAGTGTAAGATACAAGAAACCGTAAGGTGACCATAGTTATAAGTTTTGCTATTGTGATTAAATACATATGGGTTTTTGTTGTACGTGACTAGTGATCCCATTTGTTAAGAGCTCAAGGTTAGTTGGTTTTTGTGATAAGAAGGAACCTTATTCTTAGGCGGTAACTCTAGATGCAAGAGATTTAGTCAATATACGCTTGAACATGATTGAAGAAGGTAGTCAGACTCAGACCTTAGTATCTACAACTATGCTGGTGAAAATTTTTGTTACAAATGGTAAGTGTGCTGTTCAGAAATGTTAGTGTAGTTAAAAAGGTGTTCTTAAGCTTAAAAGTTATCAGCTCTGTTGTTTTAGCGGGAATAGTCTTGTTCTTACTCCCTTCTCAGGGTGCTCATATCATATCAGTTCAGACCTACCGGTAATCATTCCTAAGGCCAGAAGACCATATGTTCAGCTAAGTCCATGGTAGTAAGTTTAGTTTAGAAAAGAATAGTTTTCTCGTATAGCCACTCCTCTTAGTTGGATGTTTCATTCAGTTGACTATGATCCCTAGGAATGTGTTTGATCGCTACGAGTTTCAACCGAGTCCTTACTTTTAATCCAGACCAGTTATCAAGTTAGATATTCGGTTTCATGTCCCATCAGTTATACCTATGCTCTCAGTATGCATATATGTTCCATGAATCGATCTCAATTTATATTTCAGGCAAAAATCTGTTTCCATGAAATACTTCAGCTATTAGGACTCTGTTGATAGGATTTCAACCCTTTCCCCCCTCCAGTCTCAACTTAGTAGTTTTCATTCGAGGACGAATGATCCCAAGGGGGAGATATTGTAACACCCCAGGAATTCTAAGCCAAGATGCGATCCGTTCTTCAATTATCGCTAGACCCGAACAAGAAAAATTTTCTATGAATCTAAGTATTAAGATAAATTCCTAAGTTTTGAAGGAGTATTAGATGTGAATCGAAGTCATAAAGGACCCCTAGCTCAAAGTTAAGTTGAAAGACCTTCTAGCCATTTAGTTTTCATGTATGTTCTAACTAGGGTAAACTTCAAATAATCATAACTCCTAGAATATAATGAATTAGGTATCCTAGTACACACCAAATTGAATATATTTGAATTATCTTTCCAAATCCACCAACCTCTTGTTAATACAAGTTCAGAGTAAAAATTTATGGGCATTTTAGTGAAGCACTATTAGCTGTCAAAAATCTGACGGCCTGGCCGACGAGCGTGGAAAATATTGACGGGCATCCCAGACGCCCGTAGTGACCACGAAGGCCCGTGGTTGCAGGGCATGGAAATCAGCCAGTGAGCCTGTTTGACCCCCATGAAGCCCACGATTTGGTCCGATGGCCCGTGGGGGCCACGACAGCCCGTGGGATGCCCCGTCCAGTGACTTTTCTACACTTTTTTTCAGCATTTAAGTTGGGGGTAGTTTGGTCCTTTCCTTACCTCAGGTCTTTTCCCTCATCTTTTAATCACTCAAAAGGGGTTATTACTCATAAGAACATCAATATATCTCTAATGAATTTCCTCAAAACCCTAAGGCAAGATACCTAGGGTTTCAAGCAAGCAAGATTATAGAAGCTCAAGCAAGACAATCTCTCAAGGGTTTTCTTTCAGATTTCTTCTCCAAGAATCGACCTCCAACCTTAGGGAATCTTCTCCAAGCTTCATCCCCAATGATCTAGATAAAAGTTCTTCAAGTTTCAGGTATGTGGGTATTCAACATGGGTTCCTTTTACCATTGTGCCCAAAACCTCAGCCTTTTAAATTGATTTTTATGAATTGCTAAATTATGGTTTTCATCCAATTCTCATGGGTTTCTCTATAAATTGTTTCCTCGTGATTATTCTATGGATTTTAACTCTAAATTGTATGATTTTGCATGGATTTTCATAAGTGGTTTCCTATTCATGATTTTAAGGCTAATCCTTGTTTAATTTATAAAATTAGGGTTCTTACCCAAATTGGGGGGAAACTTATGGGTTCAGTTTTAAAGCATCAATCCATTGTCTCTCACCACTTATCTATGGTTTATTTAAGTTTTCTTAATCAATTTCACAAGCCCATGCATGAAAACATATCTGATGTCATGCAATACAAAATCATGTCTTTATGCCTTCAAACAGATTTCAAACAGATTTGACATCAGATATGTCTTTATGCCTTCAAACAGATTTGACATCAGATATGTCAGTAGTTATGATCAGTTTTCGCATCAGATATGCCCCCGTATTATATGAGCTATATGTATGTTTTGGGAGTAGTATTTAGCACCGAGTTGGACAGGTTGAGAGTACTCTTAGTCCCAAAACTACGTGCCCCCATAAGTTTGTAATTTCCCTCTATTGGGCATCAGATTAGTGATCACGCCACAGCAATGCCTCTATACCCTAGCAAGGTATATTGGGTCCTCTCTATGGGGCTTATACATTGGACTCCATGTAGCTCACATGGTCTATGTCGGTTAGTGAACCTCCCACAGAAACAGTTTCAAGTTTTTAAGTGCATTGACTCTTTGCTTTCAGATTTCAGACTTTCTACTATTACTATGGTTCTAAAGGGGTTTTTAGCTTATGATATTGCATTGAGTCATTCAATTATAGATTTTACTATCGTTACATGACTTCAGTTTTATCTATGCTTTAAGCATGTTTTACCATGCCATATGCATGGTATCAGTTTTAAGCATGCTTTCAAGTATATTTTATCATGACATATGCATATATCTCATACTCAATACATTCCATAGTATTGATCGCATACCTCTTTGTGTTGCATCCTATCATGATGTAGATTCAGTAGCTCGCCCCCAGATTCGAGGCTAGTAGATCAGTAGTACATCAAGACAACTTGGTGAGTCCTCCTTATTCGAGGACTTGGAGTTTAGTTTCATTTCAGTATTTAGTTTGTTTATTCAGTATTTAGAGTTAGTTGGGGACTTGTCCCTGCAACTCGTCAGTGGTAGAGGCTTTCAGACATAGAGTCATATATTCAAGATAATTCAGATTATCATCTTTAATCTTATACTTTTATAACAGATCAAGTTTCTCATTACTTTAGTTAAGCTTTCATTCTTCTGCTTTGTTCAGTTTTTAAGTCATGCTAATGCCACAGGGTTATCTAGAGATCACTTATGATCTTGGGTCTCGTGTTACATCTAGGGTTAGGCTTGAGGCGTGACATCATTTCTTGCCTCATGCTAGAAAGTTGATTTCTTGCAGGTGTTTGGCTTACCCAGCATATGTCCAAGATGCTAGCGCTGATGTTTTTTCCTATGAGTTGGTTCCTTTAATTAGAGATTTCCTAGATGTGTTTCTGACCGACCTGCCAGGCCTTCTACCTGAGAGAGATATTAATTTTGCTATTGAGTTAGAGCCGGGCACCAGGCCCATTTCTATTACTCCATATCGTATGGCTCCAGCTGAGTTGAGGGAGCTTAAGGATCAACTCCAGGACTTGTTAGTTAAGGGTTTTATTAGGTTGTGTGTGTTTCCTTAAGGTGCTCTAGTTCTGTTTGTGAAGAAGAAAGATGGGTCGATGCGGATGTGAATTAATTATAGACAGCAGAATAAGGTGACTGTGAAAAATAGGTATCCGATGTCGCATATAGATGACTTGTTTGATCAGCTTCAGGGTTCTGTTGTGTTCTCTAAGATAGATCTAAGGTCGGGCTACCACCAGTTGAGGATTAGGGTGGAGGACATCCCTAAGACAGCATTCAGGACTCGTTATGGCCATTATGAGTTCTCAAAGTGCTCAAATTAGGGTTGACTAATGCCTCCGCAGCTTTCATGGACTTGATGCTCAGAGTGCTCAGACTGTATTTAGATTCATTTGTGATATTCTTCATCGATGACATCTTGATATACTCGCAGAGTAAGGAGGATCATGATCAGCACTTCAGGATTATATTTAATACTTTGAGAAATCATTAGCTTTTTCCAAGTTCTCAAAGTGCAAGTTTTCTCTTGAGTCAGTGGCATTCCTAGGACATGTGGTTTCTAAGGATGGGATTAAAATGGACCTAGGGAACATTTTAGCAGTTCTTGATCTGCCGAGACCTACTACTCCTACTAAAGTTTGTAACTTTGTAGGTTTGGCTGGATATTATAGGTGGTTTGTTGAGGGATTTTCTTCCATAACAGCGCCTTTGACTAGGCTGACTAGGAAGGATGTTCCATTTTAGTGGTTTGATTAGTGCGAGGATTGTTTTCAGAGGCTTAAGGCCTTATTGACTTCAACTCCAGTGTTGACTTTTCCAGTTGAGGGTCAGGGCTTCTCAGTGTATTGTGATGCTTCAATAGTTGGTCTTGGTTGTGTGTTAATATAGCAGGGTTGTGTGATAGCATATGCATCCAGACAGCTGAAGGTTCACGAGTGCAACTACTCTACTCATGACTTAGAGTTCGCATTGGTATTCTTCGCGCTCAAGATTTGGAGGCATTACTTATATGAGGTTCACTGTGAGATCTTCACTGATCACCATAATCTTCAGTACATCATGAGGTAGTAAGAGCTGAACACTAGGTAGTGGAGATGGATTGAGTTACTGAATGACTGGTGACTTCACCATTTTGTATCTTCCGGGAAAGGCAAACGTGGTAGCGGATGCCTTGAGTCGGAAGACGGTGAGTATGGGCATCCTAGCTTCACTTTCAGTTTCAGAGAGATTGTTTACCTTGGACATCTAGTCCTTAGCTAACTGTTTGGTTAGGCTTTACATGTGTGATCCTAGCAGAGTCATTGCTAGTGTTGAGGTTTGTTCTACATTGGTTGATCAGATTCGGTAGTTAAAGTTTGAGGATCAGCAGTTGTGTGATATTCGTGATCAGGTTGTTTGAGGTGAGGCTAGCAGGGCTACTTTAGATTTGGATGGTGTTCTGAGGTTCGATAGTCATCTTTGTGTTCCAAGAGTTGGGGATTTGATTCAGTTGATTCTTTGTGAGGCACATTGTACTAGGTATTCCATCCATCCTGGCGCAACTAAGATGTACAGATATTTGAGACAGCTTTACTGGTGGAGTTGTATGAAATAGGACATAGTGGAGTTTGTATCTCGATGATTGAACTATCAGTAGGTGAAGTTCGAGAACATAAGACCTGGTGGGTTGATGCAGAGACTTTCCATTCCTGAGAGGAAATGGGAAAGGACCACTATGGACTTCATAGTTTGATTGCCCTGTACTTCTCGAGGGTTTGACTCCATTTGGGTAATTATTGATAGGTTGACTAAGTCTGCACACCTCTTGCTGGTTCATTATTCCTACGGTGCAAAGAGGTTGGCTCAGATTTATCTTTGTGAGATTGTTCGTTTGCATGGGGTCCCAGCTTTTATCATTTCAGACCTCGGCACTCTATTCACATATCAGTTCTAGAGGACTGTTCAGTGAGAGTTGGGTACAGAGGTTCAACTTAGTACTGCATTTCATCCTCAGATAGATGGCCAGTCCGAGAGGACTATCCAGGTCCTGGAGGATATGTTACGGTCCTGTGTTCTTGACTTTAGAAGGTCTTGGGATCAGTACGTGCCTTTAGCGGAGTTTGCTTATATTAACAGTTATCATTCAAGCATTGGCATTGCACCATTTGAGACATTTTATGGTAGGCGTTGCAGATCGCTAATGGGTTGGTTTGATGGTTTAGAGTCTAGGCCACAGAGTACAAACTTGCTTCGTGATTCCTTAGACACAGTTTGGGTGATTTAGGATAGACTTTGGGCAACCCAGACTAGGCAAAGAGCTATTCATATAGTAGACTTTGTGCCTTAAAGTTCAGTGTTGGTGACTTGGTATTTATCCATTTATCACCTATGAAAGGCGTGATAAGATTTAGTAGGTGGGGAAAGTTTCGCCTTAGGTACATTGGGCCGTTTGATATCCTTCAGAGAGTTGGTGGCATTGCCTATCTATTAGCTTTACCTCTGATGTTTTTAGCTATGCACCCAATTTTCCATGTATTGATGTTGCGATAATATGTTCCGAATGTGTCACATATGTTTCAGTGGGATTCGGTACAGTTGGATGAGAGTTTGGCATTTGCTGAGGAGTCGATAACTATTCTAGCCAGAGATGTCAGGAGATTGAGGTCTAGAAAAATTCCAGTAGTTAAGGTGCAGTAGAGGCACCGTCCAGTCAAGAAGGCTACCTGGGAGACCGAGAGAGAGATGCAGGCTCAGTATCAATAGCTGTTTGAGGCTTTAGTTACTCCCTTGTTTATATATTTCGCAGACGAAAGTCCTTTTTAGTAGTGGATGATGTAATGACCATTCTGGTCATTCCTGCATTTTTGCCTTCCTTGTATTGTAGAGCTTCCCTGTTGCGGCTGAAAGTCATTTATTACTTGCTGGGACCGATAGTTCGGTGCCCTGGCCATTCGTTTGGTCTTTATGACCGTTTCTTTGTTTTAGATCTTAAACTTAGGGTATCATTGACTTCGGTCAACATTCTTAGCAAATATATTCGGAATCAAATTCTGCCAATTCCATTAGCTTCAAAATATGGAGTTTGGTCTAGTTGGACCTTTAGTCGGGGCCTGGGAACTTCCGGTATGATCTTATCTCACTTTCTGAGATTTCAGGCCAGTTGGAGTTAGAAGTTTGACTTTGGTCAACTTTCAATGATCGGTGCATCATATTCAAAGTCTGAAGATTCCATTAGCTCTGGAATGTCGAGTTTGGGTTAGGGAGGTCGTTGGTTTGGGTCACGGGTGGGTCGGGCTCATTTTGGGTGTTTGGTTGATCTTAGATAATGTTGACTTGGGTCAAAATTTCTCCGAAATGACCTTGTATGGAAGTTTCATCAATTCCATTGAGTTAAGAATGTTGTTTCCACCCTAGTAGCATGTTTGGTTTGTAAGTATCGGGTTCTAATTATGCCCAGAACACCCCATAGAAGTTTTCATTTTTTGCTGGTTGTTTGCAGCAGGCATTTGATCATCGCCATCGGTGCCAAGGTAGTGCGACCGCGCTAGCCTGCCGCTCCCCTTCAGTGCCAACAACACCCCTTTTGCGCGATTGCGCCTATGTGCTTGCCCCTTCAGCGCGATTGCGCTGGTCTGCAACCTGCAATATAAAATCCCTTTTCCTCAAAATTTCAATCCATTTCTCTCATTTTCGCTCACTCCAAAACTGATTTCCCTCTCCTAAAATTTGCTCCAACTCAATTTCCAAATGTGGGACTTCATCAAATTGAGGATTTCGTCATTTCCCTCTTTAATCAATAAGTGTTATCCTTGAATTTCTTCCTTCCCATGACTAAAACCTCCATTGTTGTACTAATTTAGCTTGGGGGTTTCTTGTGTGGGTTTTTAGCTGTTGGTTGGGTTGATTGTTCGTGGCTCGCATGTTTCAACTCGTTGCCCTTACTCCCTCTCTCCATGGTACGTTTTTCTCCGCTTTTTGGTTCTTAATTTTTTAAGTTTTCGCATTTTCCCTCTTCTTCCCTGGGCTATTTTAGGCCCTTTCTTTACTCAATTTTCGGGCATGCATTCTTGGCTAGGTTCGGAACCTCTTAGTAATTTTCATATTTGATTTTGAGTGGTGAGGCCCACAAGCCTGCTTTTGACTCTGATTTTGATCCGGCTAAAGTTTTAGCAATATGGATACCATTAGTCTTATTTTAATGCATAGATTATGTTTGTGATAGTGTGATTGCTTTTCGGGGCTTCTCAGAGCAGTTCAGGCTTGGACAACACTGTTCTAACATCTTGTCATTGAACGACAGTTAGTTTACGATTTTCTCTTTCTAGACTTTGCGTATATAGGCTATAATTGCACTAATTAGCATCAATGGGTTGGGTTTTATTAGCTTGGCACTCCAAACCTTGTCCATTTCATTTATGTCCATCTTATTTCACTCGTATCATTGTCGTATTCATTTTAGTTTGTAGTTTTAACCTTGTGGTCTTGTTTATGCCTCTTGACCATAGATGGTGGGTTATTTGGAAGTGTCCCTGAGTCTCGAACATCGGTATCTCAATTGTAGAGCTTGTTATCTGTGTTGTAGAGCGATTGGAGCCTGCACAGGGTCGATAGGTTGATTGTGAGTCGTTGGGCTACTTTGTGTTTGAGCATGCCAGTATCATCCATATAAAGATATTTTCTGCATGTTTTACTACTTTTTTGGCTGTGAACCTACTATAAATGATTTTCTAAACCTTATATGGCCCCGAGGGCCTATTTTTGGTAAAAATGGTTGTCAAAGGGTATAGAACTGATTTTTATAGATCTTCTTAGGGTAAGAGAGACTAAATGATGATTTTATCACCATTTTCATACTTATACTAGACTTGGCTGAGCTGTAGTGCTAGATATGTTTTACTACTGATTTGAGACGATACTAGACTCGATCGAGCCGAGCGCTAGACTTATTTTTTTACTACTATTTTAGACCCATATATACCCTGGGCACCCTTTGAGGGGATTTTGAGACTTGATTACTGATTTAGACCCGGATAGACTCCGGACACCCATTTTGAGATTTCAATTACTGGTTTGGTTTTGGATACACTCTGGACGGTTATATTTAAGATTCTGAGTTTTAGTATGTGGTCAAGGACCTCCGTGGACCTTTCCGATCTGGACCACGAGCTACGTGGTGAGTGTGCCAGAGGAGGGGAATACGATGCAGTTGATGTATAAGGGTGCGTCCTTCTATGGATCCTACCTACTGGGCCTATCAGCGCCAGAGAAGGTACATATGGTACGACGGTTACACCTGGTTTCACTACATTATCATATCATACATTTGAGTTCGATTCCACCCTTGTTTGTTGTTTGCTGATTGTACGCTCCGGTAGTATGGGATGCCGGAGGGTTTGTTTTCACTTGTATGTGTTCCTCGGGTGTATGGGCTCCCGTTGGGACTGTAGGTAGATTTGTTATTATTATATCCTATCGGAGTACTAGTTCTTTTTATGGTTATATTCGGGTTATTGTTCGATTATTCACATTTGAGGACTGTGTTACTAGCATGATATAGTTGGTAGTATTGTTTCAAGCATTACTATGTTATTTGCTTTCCTTCCTTCCCTTTTCACTTGAGGTTACTGGTATACCGCCTTTTCTCCTAAACTCTCCTTATTATATATTATTCTTGCAAGGACCCAAGTGCATTCTTCTTTCCTTCACCTGTGTTTTGTGATATATATATTTCTCATAGCTAGTCGAGTATGATTGTTTTCTCCTTGTATTCTATCTGTGCTAGCTTCCGTATAATTATTTGTTTACTTCGGTGAATACTTTTTTTGCTTTCTGCTATTTATTGCTTTTATATATTATATGTGCTCAGTCGGCCTATGATGTCCACTGAGTACCCGTTGCTTTGCAATTGGTGCTCATACTACACTCTGCATATTCGTGGTATAGATCCTAGTAAGGGCCATCGATGTTGACTCTTGGAGACTCGTGTGGAGTGCTTTTATCTCATCCGAGATTGAGGGTGAGCTCTTGGCGACCGGAGCTTAGCTTTTATCCCCTCTTTTGTATTATGTACTCTTTTGTTATTCAGAGACAGTAGTATATATTTATGTTGGACCCTTCTACTCTGTTATGTATTAGCAGCTCTTATACTATGATACCAGGTCGTGGGATGGTTTAATTTTTCAATATATATATACTAGATACAAGAGCCCGTGCTTGCACGGGCCCAATATATGCTACTTTTTATGTTCTAATTTGTGTGACACAGATGAAATTTGGAGAGTCAATCAAATTATATAATTTTTAAATATTTTAAATTTTAAATTATTGTTATTTGTAGTATTTTTTACATGATTTTCAGATAATATATGTTACTCACTCTGTCCTAAGAAATTTGAAAAATCAACCCAATTTTTTATATATATTTTTTATATTTTAAGTTTTTAATTATTGTGATTTATAGTACTTTCTACGTAATTTTTAAATAATATATGTTACTCCTCTACTTCAATTTATGTGGCATTGATAGAATTTAGAGAGTCAATCAAATTTTTTATGTCTTTGATATTTTAGTTGTTAATTATTATGATTTATAGTACTTTTTACGTTATTTTAAAATTATATATATATATATATATATATATATATATATATTACTTTATCTATTTCAATTTTTGTGGCACTGATAAAATTTTCAGAGTCAACAAATTTTTTATATGTCTTTTAAATATTTTATTTTGGTAATTATTATAACTTATAGTACCTTTTATGTAATTTTTAAATATGTAACAGATTAAAAAAAATAAGAAAAACAAATTAAAATAAAAAAAGTACAAAAATTCTAAAAATAACCTCGGCTAGAAGCAGGCATATCGATTGAGACCTGAACTTAAATTTTATTTTACCGCTTCATAACAATTTTTTATTATTACACAAATATTATAACATATTTAACATCACAATTTTTTAAACATGATAGTCACATAACTGTTAGAGCACATTTTTTTAATCTTTTTCAAAGTTAGGCATGTAATGATTTAAATTGGTTTTGCTTTTTTACTTCTAAATTTTTTTAGGAATATTGGTTGGAATAACCTTATCCTTGTTGTCAAGCACTCAAAAACCAAAATGAGAAAACAAAGAGAGTCAAAAACATTATGATGACATCATGAAGCAAGGAATAAGAAAAGTTGCGGTGAACACAATTTACAAGAATTTTTGAAATTACATAAAAGGGCTGGAACGTTGTTTGTCTTAGGCAAACTTTAGAAGGTAAGAAAAGTAACAAAACCCCAAATCAGGGGCAAAAATATACCTATGAAAAGATGACATCACATGACATGCTAGGAAGATAGTGACATTCAATTAAAAGTTGTCTGGGCTTTCGATCTAATAACGAAAATGTACAAAAAAAAAGCAATCAAGTACATTACCTTTAAGCATATCAATCATAGAATACCGAAAGTAACCCCATGTGAGCAAGCTGGCATGACAACCTTGAGCTGCTTTACAACTCTTCTATATATTAGAAATATTCCTGTTACTCATTTCTTTACTTTATCTCTTGCTTTCGCTTATATATTATCCTTCCGCTTGCTTAGTTAGCTAGTAGCCTATTACTAACTGTTCTGGACTACGGGGATTGATTCGCCTACTGGGGTTATAGGTGCCATCATGACCTGAGAAATCGGGTCGTGACGATTTGAAAGAAGAAAATTCTATAAGAAGTTAAACAAAGAAAAAAAAATTGAATGCAAAAGAGAAGAAAAACTCATCAGGTGACTGATGACATGTGTGATTCAAGTGCGGACCGCACCTGACAAAGTGCGCATCGCACATGGTGTTGCACATGTAATTAGAAACCTGATGGAATTTTTTCTGTAGGGTGTGAAGGCAGGTGCGATTCGCACAAGCCTTTGTGTTTGCCGCACAGACCTTCACTCCTCAACTCAGTGACCTGACAACTTTTTCAACTATGTGTGGAGCCTTGTGCATTTTGCACGTGGAGATCTGCGGGTCGCATGCGAAACGCACAATGAAACAGTTGGAATTTTTCAATTCCTTGTTTTCCTTTGTGTTATTTATGTGACTCGCAGAGCAACACCTGTGGAATGCACGGGCTCTAGGCAACAACACCATTTTTTTTGAAACAGGGCACAAGTATGCTTTGACCAAAACCAAGTCATCCGGGTACTCAGAATTCCCCAAAATCTTCCAACACAATTCAAAAATAAAGGATAGGCTCAATGATTTCCCTTAAGAAGGACGTTACCCCATCTATCATTGAGAACATTAAGCCTTTATGAAGCACATAGGCACATTCAATGCACAATAATTCACTCATCTCAACCAAAGCCTTCAATGGATAATTATATTCAATTGCAACACACACAGGAGCAGTTGTAACAACAATTTTAGCCTAATTAATCATGATTCAACAAAAACCTTGGGAAGATGACGATTCGCCCTTAAGAATGATGTCACCAAATCTATCATAGGTCCAAACCATGCATCAACTCAAGTGGGTTACTCAGAGTTCACCCCAAACTCTAAAATCTGGGCTAAAAATTAAAGTAAAGCACATGCATTATCATAACAACAAGATCTACAAAGTTTATCACAGACAAAATCAATAATATATCCAATATTTAGGTCCCAAAATTTTTGATCTCACCCACAATCAACATGGAAGATTAAACTAGCATGCTTCACAATAAAGTTTCCAATCTATTTAAAAACATTGATTTAACATTGGGGAACTTATCACAAGTACAAAAGAGGAAGGAAAAAGCAAAAATTGAAGCTCTGGGTTATGTGCCAACAATGGTTAACCAGACCTTGACAAAAATGATAGCGGCGGTGAATGGTGGTGCAGTGGTAACGGAGATTGGGTGAAAGGAGAGAAGATTTTGGAACAAGTAGGAGATTTGGGAGGATTTTGGGAAGAAGTTATGGAGGTTTATGGGAGTATAATAGAGAAAAGAGGTGGGGTGATGGTTTATAATGGAAAAAAGAAGAAGATAGTCGTGGGTCAGATTCTGGATCGGGTACGTCAATAGGTGGTCAACAGAAATTATTTAAAACTCACCAGAGTGCAGCGCGATATGCGTTTTGCACCTGCCAATGTGCGGGTCGCACATCGCTCTGCATATGCTGACTTTTTCTCAAATTTTCACCCACCTTTCTTGTTTAATATGCGCCGGAGGTGCAACGCAAACTATGGGAGGTGCGACTTGCACAACCCATTGCACGTCATGTCCGAGTTTTCCTTTTCTTCCTAGGTCACTATTTGGGCATGCGGAGCCTTATGAGATGCGCATAATGGGTTGTACGATTGCATGGCTCTTCGTATATGCTCTCTGATGCTTTCCTTCCACTTAGTCATTTTTCCATCTCCTTGCATTCCTAAAACAAGCCAAAAACAGCAAAAGATAACATAAATAAAGTAAAAACAATTGGGTTGCCTCCCAAGAAGCTCTTGATTTTACATCGCGGCTCGACGATAGTACCTCACCCATAAATCATTTCTCAGAAGCATGCCAATCCGATTGGGTTGGCCCCATCCCAAGCAAGGGAGTTTCTCCTTCAAAATCTTCATCAGCTCATTTTGTTACAAGTTAGCAAAACTATAGGTTCGGGTACTTCTTTCACCTCACACTTACCAATGGCTTCAACCAATGTGCCCTCGGTATTAATCACCGACACAACTCGGAATTCTCCCGGTAGTTTGGTAGGTTGGCACACATTAAAGGTCACCTATTCATTCCCCACATGGAACTTAAGTTCACCTAGATCCACATCAACAAGAGCTCTCTCGGTTGCTAACAATAGTTACCCTAATATGATGGGCACCTCAAGATCGACGTCACAATCCAATACCACAAAGTCGGCCAGTAGGATGAACTTGTCCACTTTAACTAGCACATCAAACAATATCCCCACGGGATGTTTAATTGAATGATTTTCCATTAGTAATCTCACTGGACTATGCCTAGGGGTACCCAAGCCTAACTTCTTGAAAATCATAAGGGGCATCAAGCTAATGCTTGTCTCGAGATCACATAACGCCTTTTGAAACAAAAACACTCTAATAGTGCACGAGATAGTGAACGCTCCCATATCTTCCCAATTAGGGTAAATATTACTTGTAATCACCACACTACAGCTGTGGGACACTTCCACCATCCGTACTTCAACAACTCACTTCTTTTTCAACAACTCCTTCATAAACTTTGCATACCCCGGCATTTGGGTAAAAGCA
Source organism: Jaltomata sinuosa (assembly GCA_003996215.1). Lineage (NCBI taxonomy): Eukaryota > Viridiplantae > Streptophyta > Magnoliopsida > Solanales > Solanaceae > Jaltomata > Jaltomata sinuosa. The sequence goes on along the minus strand of QJPP01000610.1, from coordinate 182,877 downwards.
TCAACCAAAGAAATGTTAATTGCTAGTTTGCTGAACATGTCAACCAACTTTTGGAATTGTGCATCTTCCTTTTTCTTGTCTAATCTTTTAGGGTATGGAGGGGGTCCTTTAGGAACACTTGGAATTTCCTCCTCAATATCAATAATAATTTGAGAAGGAGAATCAGTCTAATCCTTCTCTTCACATAGATCATCATCATTTGAATTCATGTTGGGTGCACTAGGCTTCACCCCAACAATCGGACTCTCATGAACTTTGTTCTCAACCACAATCTCCTCTTTTATTTTATCATTTGTCTCCACAACAACCTAAATAGATGGCTTCTTCACCCCACTACATATTTGTCCACTCTTAGTGATTGTTTCCATCACATGGCCATCATTCTTTAGGTTTGTCATCGTATCTCTTAGAAGTGTCCCCTTCATCTGAGGATTCATTTGTGAAGATAGGTGGTTCATTTATGCCTCAAGGTGCTTGATAGAAGCTGAGTGGGAACTCACAATATTGTGAAGAGTGGACATGTCACCTTTCAACTCTTTCACACTATTGTCCATCGACTCTACTCTTTGCAACACCTTTTGCAACATATCTTCAATTTTAGAGTGTCTGGGGTTGCTCACGGAAGGCTGATATGAAGGGGAATTAGCCTTTGGTTGAGGCACATAGGGGTTGGTACGACATGATTATAACGATCACCGTCTCTTTCATGATCACACCATGGACCCTCATAGTCTCTAGCCGGCTCTTTATCTCTACATTGATTACCCTTGTCACGGTTCCAACCTTGGTTCTCATCCCTTGGATGCCAAGGACCTTGGTTGGTACCTTGGTATCCGAGTCGAGAACCCGCCACTAGATAACACAACTATTCATCCATAGGAGAGTACACACTTTCATCATGAGCTCTTGACCCATAGGTTCCCATAACATTCACGCTTTTATTTCTAGCCCCCATCACATGTTTGGCCCAAAGATCAATTTGTGTTGACATCATCCCTCTCTTTGTCCTTTCTCCTTATTTAATTCATCATAATGGACGTAGTCACCCCCAAAGAAATATCGGCCTCGTTATTATGCCATTCACGATTTGTCTTAGTCATCTGCTCTAGAAGAGCTGAGGCAATACCATATTGTTGGTCCATGAATGTTTCACCCGAGAGGTTATTCGCCACAGTTATGTTCATTGAATTTAAGGAATGATAGAAACTTTGGAGTAGGACATTGTTGGGCAAGCCATGATTAGGACATAACAAGAGCTTTTGTTTGAACCTTAGTCGTGCTTCATGTAATGGCTCATCCGGGAGTGGGCAAAAATTAGTAATGTCATCCCTCAATTGCATCATTCACGAGGAAGGAAAGAACCACACCAAAAATGCCTCAACCAATCCATTCCATGTAGTAATTGAGCCCTCTGGGAGCTCTTCAAGCCAAGCCATCGCTTCCCCTATAAGGGAGAAGGGAAATAACCGGAGATGGATGGATTCTTGAAAAAATATGGTTAATGTTGAAGGGTTGGCAGATCTTTATGAAGTTTCGAATATGTCGCTTGGAATCCTCATATGACAACCCTCAAAATAGACCCTTCGTCTAAATCAAGTGGAACATAATATTCGTAACATGAATTACGGTGTTTCAAACTATGGGTGGTAGGCAGATTACACCTACAACACCGTGGACCATGGGCTCAGGATATGCTTCCATATATCTGTCTATGCTTTCTTGGTCACCCACTTCACTCATGGGCACCCTGTTCAAACAATCACAAACAACAAAAGGTAAAAGAAAAAAAACTCAATAATGTGAACTCAAATGACAATCAATTGGCGACTTAAAAACAACTCCCCAGCAATAATGCAATTTTTTATGACGCTCAAAAGCACTCTCTCATAAGGAGGTGGTAGCAATTGTCAAAGCAAAACAAATAAGTAACCAAACGAGTGTCGAGGTCGATTCCACGGAGAGTGGAGTAGTGAATTGCGAAAAGACCATCGAGTAATAATCACTAAGAGAGCAAATGTTCAAACAACTTGGAAGTAAAGATTGGAGGGATTGGAAAGGGAAATTACGTAGACAATTCATTTTTAACACACAAACAGAAAGTAAACACAAGATTTGTATCAATGAGAGGAAGACTAGGGGTATGATTCCGATGAGATTCTTCAAAGGGTTAGGGTACTTGATTAATTAAGCAAATTCTTGATTAATGATACGGGTAGCATTTCTTTTAGTCATATTCGGTAATCTCTCGTTCCTCCAAATATATATCCTATGGTCTTTGTTCAAGAACCATAGGTTTTAACACAAACCAACCAATTCAATTACTTGGGAAAGTCATATTATTTCTAGCTCAGACTCTTAGATGAGAGTTTCCATCGATTAAGTTATTTCTAGTCAAATCTAAGGTGGAAATCTTAAATTCTCACTATTGAATTCCTATCTGAATTATGAAGCCCTCTTTTAACCAAGAACACAATTAAGAAAACTCAATTAATGTTTGCAACCATAAATTTTATAATTAAAACTTGAGGAATTCAATACACCCATATCAATTTATCAATTATAAGCTCAATTAAACAAGACCTATACCCAAATTCAAACATCCATCATACACATACTCCTAGAAAAGGAAATTAGTTACTCATGCTAAGGAAATAAGAGAATATACCAATTGGGTAACTCATACTTCCATTCATAATTAAGCTAATATCCAAATCCAAGCTCAATTTGGTACAAAAATGGTGAATTCAAGCGTGGAAGATGAAGAGAAAGAGTACTCTCAATATCTTCCTTGGGTATTACTCTATTCCAAAATTGTTCAATTATTCCAGGTACACACCCCAAAAAGGGTTTTAAAAGCTTCCCAGAATGTCACTTGGCAAAGGATAGAATTGCCCTTCAGGAGTGGTGCGACGCGATGTGCGACATGATGTGCGGTTGCACCACCTCTTCTATGCGTCGCATATCGCCTATCGTTCAACCAGTGACTTTAATTGCTGAGGTGGTGAACTGTGAAGAGAGGTGCGGACTGCACATAACATTGTGCCAGTTGCACAGTGTCTGCACCTCGCGGAAGATTCCTTTTTTTTCGATCACCTTCACACTTCAAATCTTTTTGAACTCTTTGGGTCCAATTCCTTTGTTTTCTACTTTTGACCAAGAGTACCTACATTTTCATCAGTAAAGACAATAAGTACCTCTAAATCTCATCAAAACATGGCAACAATTCATGAATAAAGGATCAATAAGTTGGTATATTACCAACTTATCACCCGTAACGGTTAGTAATGGGCCACTATCTAAGTGAAGCACGCAAAAACAGGATGAAAAAGCGGAAGAAGGTAAGGAAGGCATAGAAAAAGGAAGGAAACCTGAATATATACAGAAAACTACACCATCCCATGACTTAGTGTCATAAGTACGGGAGCCACTACTAAAAATACAAAGTACAAGAGAGAGCAAAAGTAAAATATACAATTGTCTCCAAATATATAAAAGAGTCAACAGTGCCAAAAGAAGAGATATCGCCAAGCCTCAGTCACTAGGAGCTCACCGTATATCTCGGATATCCCAAAAGCTACACAAAATTCCCATGTCAATGGCGATTTCCCACACTAAGATCTGCACCAGGAAGATGCAGACGTAGAGTATGAGCACCTATTGCATAAGCAATCGGTACCCAGTAGACATCATAGGCCGAATGGGCACATATAAAATGTAAAAGCAGTAGATAGCAGAAAAAGGAAAGAAAAGGATCACAGAAGCAGATAGAGTGATGTACAAGGAAGCAACCAATAGATAGAAGGCATAAAAGAATACAAGCGTACTAAGCTAGCCACAAAAGATGTATCACAGAACACATATGTAAGAGCAGAGAATGCACCTGGGTCCATGCATAAACAGTAAATAAGGAAAGCTTAACGAAAAGGGTGGTGTACTGGTAACCTCAAATAAAGGGAGAGAAAGAAAGGCAACTAAACATAAACATGCTAAAAATACAGTTCACAAGGTAAGGATGATCGAAAAATAAACTAAAAGGTAAATACAATAGGAGCAAGTAACACTAATCTACCTACAATCCTAACGAGCGCCCATACACTCGAGGAATATATACAGGTGAAGACAAACTCTATCGGCATTCCATACTACCTGAGAGTACACTCAGTAAATAGTAAACAAAGGGTGAAACTATGCAAAAATGAATGATATGGTATGTCAGTGGTACCGTATCCACCTCCTTCGGCGAACACAGGCCCAACAAGTAGGACCCATAGAAGGGCTTCCCCCGTATATCTCTACTCCCTTGTATACCCCTCTTCTGGCACTCTCGTCCCGTAGCCCCTAGTTAGGATTGTCAAGGTCTATGGAGGTCTCTGTGACTATATACCAACTTTCAAGATGTCATCATGTGTGCCCAAAGTCTATCCGAGTCTAAAATCAGAAATAAAACCATGTCTAGTGCTCATCCTAGCCGAGTCTAGTATCATCTCAGGTATTAGTATGAAAACCAATATTTAATCCCTTTTTACTTCAAGAAGATCTATTAAACCAATATTAAGTCCATTTATAGCCATTAATAACTGAAAATGGTCCCTCGGGGTCAGTAAGGTTAGAAAAACCGGTGATAGTCAGGCCTGTAGTAGTAATAAACCAAAGCAGAAAAAGCTCTTTTCATGACGATGATATGCTCAGATACAACCAACAACTCAATATCAACCTACTAGCCCTGCACAGTCTCAATCTGCTCTATAGCACAGATAACCAGCTATTAATTGTGAATCAATGTCCAGGACTCACGAACACTTCCCAAATATCCCACTAACTATGGTCCAGAGGCATATGCAAAGGCCACTCAGGGCCGTAAGGGGTAACACTACTGTAATAGCTCAAACACTGAACCATAAGAACTAAGAATAGACAACAAGGAAGCGGACAAGGTCTGGGGTGCCAACCTAAAAATCCCAACCCAAGGATGAGCTAAATAGTACAATTACATTCTATATAGGCCATGTCTAAGATTAGTAAGCCATAGCCTACCTGGTGTCTGATAAAAAGTTGTTGAAAAGTCATCGTACGATTCTAAACTACTCCAAGAAGCCCAAATAGCAATCAAACTACAAAAAACACAATCTACTCATCAAATCAAAGCAAACGATACCCATAATGCTAACAATTAGTTGGGTTAAAATCTGGGTCAAAAATGGGCCTGTAGGCCTTACAACCCGAGACTAAAAATGTGAATTACCATGAGGTTCCTAACGCTGCTAGGCACTCATGCTTAAAAATTCAGCATGATTCGGGTAAGGAAACATCGTAAAACACCCCCTATGCCTCCAGAACAAATAAAAGAATCAACTTGAGAAATTAATAAAAGGGATAGGAAACTTACAATCGACCACGGACTAGGAATGAACCACCCCAACACTCTATGATGAATCCTCACTGAAATCTGAGCTTAAATCTCTTTACCCATGGAGAAAAATGGTTCAAATGTTCAAGAAAATAGAGAATAACTATATACTGTCAGGGGTACTTCATCGCGATCGCAAAGGACCCCACACGGTCAAAATGACAATGTTGGGTATAGCATCGCGATCGCAATGGTCAGTCACGTGATTGCAAAGAACAAAGCGGCAGGGACTTTATTTCTATCGTGAGAAAGGCTCTCGCGATTGCAAGGAGCAAACGGGTGTCGAGTCCACAGGCCCTTCATCGCGATCGCGTGAAGGAAACCTTGCGGTCATGATGCCCAAAAAGGCAGACCATTGCAATTGTGTGGCCTTCCTTGCGGTCGTGATTATGGTCTGACATCTGCACTTTCCACAGCAACCAACAAATCATTAAGGCTAAAAAGTCACTGGATGGGTCCATGAGATACATCCGGGACCTCGTGCGCACAAACAAACTATGCCACCTTATCAAAAATGGCATTCAACAGAATTGATGAAACTTCCATACGAGGTCTTTTTGATGAAGTTTTTATCCAAGTCAACACTTACAAATTTCAATCGAATACCCAAAATGAGCCCGGCTTACCCAAGACCCAAATAACCCACCTACCTAACAAAAACTCAACATTCTAGAGCTGATGAAACCGTCGGATTTTGAATATGACGCTCCAATCAGCAAAAGTTGACCAAAGTCAACTCCAACAGGCCTGAAATCTCAGAAAGTGAGATAAAACCATACTGAAAGCTCCTAGGCCCCGACCAATGGTCTAACTAGATAGAAATCTATGTTCTACAACTAATGGAACTGTCAGAATTTGATTCTGAGCTTGCTTGCTAAGAATGTTGACTAAAGTCAATGATTTCCTAAGTTAAAGCTCTAAAATAGGGAAATGGTCATAAAGACCAAATGAATGTCCTGGGTAGTGAACCATTGGTCTCAGCAAGTCATAAATAACTTGGGGCCGCTATAGGTAAGCTCTAATAGTGCAAAGAAAGCAAAACTCGAAAATGACCAGAAGGGTCATTACATTATCCACTACTAAAAAGGACTTTCATCCTCGAAAGTCAGGAAAAGGGAGTACCTGAAGGCTCAAACAACTATGGATACTGAGCCTGCATCTTTCTCTTGGTCTCCTAGGTAGCCTCCTTGACCGGACAGTACCTCTACCGAACCTTAACCACAAGAATCTCTCTAGACCTTAATCTCCTGACATCTTTGGCTATAATAGCTAGCAGCTCCTCAACGAAATCCAAACTCTCATCTAACTGCACTTAATCCCACTGTAGCACATATGACTCATCCGAAACATAACGCTACAACATAGGTACATGAAAGACTGGGTGAATAGTTGAGAACATAGGAGGCAAAGCTAGTTGATAAGAAACATTAACACCCTCTAAAGAATCTCAAATGGCCCAATATACCTGGGGCTGAGCTTGCCCTACCTGTTGAATCTCATCACGCCCTTCATAGGTGACACGCAAAAAAATACTCGATTACTAACATTGAACGCTGAGGCACGAAGTCTACAGTATGCGTAGCTCTTCTGCCTACTCTAGGCTTCTCAAAGTCTATCCTGAATCACCCAAACTCTGTCTAAGGAATCACAAAGCAGGTTTGTACTCTGCAGCCGGGATTCAAAACCATCAAACTAACCCACTAGCGATCTACAATGCCTACCATATAATTCCTCAAAAGGCATCATGCAAATACTCGAGTGATAACTATTATTATAAGCAAACTCAGCCAAGGGCATGTACTGATCCCATAAACCCCTAAAATCAAGAACACATACTCATAACATATCCTCTAGGACCTGGATAGTCCTCTCGGACTGGCCATCTGTCTAAGGATGGAATGCAGTGCTGAGCTGAACCTCTATACATTATAGGAAGAATAAACTGGCAAGAACTATGTGGACTTAGTCAGCCTATCAACAATAAATCAAATAGAGTCAAACCCTCGAGAAGTGCATGGCAACCATGCTATGAAGTCCATCGTGATCTCTTTCCACTTCCACTCCAGAATGGTAAGTCTCTGCATCAATCCACCAGGTGTCATATTCTTGAACTTAACCTGTTGGCAAATCAAGCACTGAGATACAAACTCTGCAATGTCCCTCTTTATACTACTCCACCAGTAAAGATGCCTCAAGTCTCGATACATCTTAGTTGCGCCCAGATGGATGGAATATATGGAACAATGAGCCTCATGGAGAATTAATTGTATCAAGTCCCCAACTCTCAGAACACAAAGGCATCCATCAAATCTTAAGATACAATTAGAATCCAAAGTAGCCCTGCTGGCCTCACCCTGTAAAACCTGATCATGAATATCACACAATTGTTGATCCTCAAACTGACGCGGTTGAATCTGATCAACCAGAGTAGAATAGATCTCAACACTGACAAGAACTCTATTGGGATCTGAAAAATCAAGCCTAACCAAACGGTTAGCCAAGGACTGGATGTCCAAGGCTAATGGCCGCTCCAAAACTAAAAGAGATGCCAAGCTTCTTATAGTTATTTTCTTACGTCTCAAGGCATCTTCTACCATATTTGCCTTGCCTAAATGGTACAGAATGGTGATGTCGTAGTCCTTCAGTATCTCAATCAATCTCTGCTTCTTAGAGATCAGCTCTCGCTGTCTCATGATATACTAAAGACTATGGTGGTTGGTGTAAATTTGACAGTGAACTCCATACAGATAGTGTCTCTAGATCTTGAGCATGAAGACTACCGTTTCCAACTTCAAGTCATTAGTGCAGTAGTTGCGCTTGTGATTCTTCAACTGCCTCAACGCATAAGCTATCACCCGACCCTACTACATCAACACACAACCAAGACCAACTAACGAGCATCATAATACATTGAGAAGCTTTGACCCTCAATTAGCAATGTCAACACTAGAGCTAAAGTCAATAAGGCCTTAAGCCACTGGAAGCTATCCTCGCACTGATCAGAGCACTAAAATGGGACATCCTACCTGGTCAGCCTAGTTATGGAATAAAAGCCCTCGATGAACCATCTGTAGTATCCTGCCAACCTAACAAAATTACAAACCTCGATAGGAGTAATAGGCATCGGTCAATCACGAATGGCTGCAGTATTTGTTGGGTCCACCCTAATCTCATCCTTAGACACCACATGTCCTAGGAATACCACTGACTCAAGACAAAACTTACACTTTGAGAACTTGGCATAAAGCTGATGATCTCTCAAAATCTAGAGCATGATCCTCAAATAATGCTCATGCTCCTCCCTACCCTGCAAGTATACCAATATATCATTAATGATGTCTACCACAAGCGAATCAAGGTATGACTTGAGCACCCTGTGCATCAAGTCCATAAAAGCTGTTGGGGCATAGGTCAACCCAAAAGACATCATCGGGAACTTATAATGGTCATATCGTGTCTTAAATGTTGTCATAGAGATATCCTCTGCCCTAATCCTCAACTGGTGGTAGCCTAACCTTAAATCTATCTTAGAGAACATTGTTGCACCCTGGAGCTGATCAAATAAGTCATATATATGCGACATCAGATACCTATTCTTTTTAGGCACCTTATTCAGCTGCCACTAATCAATACACATCCATATCGAGCCATCTTTCTTCTTTACAAACAAAACTGGTGCACCCCAAGGTGACACACTCGGCCTGATGAAATCCTTAGCTAATATGTCCTAAAGCTGAACCTTAAGCTCTCTCAACTCAGCTGGATCTATACGATATAGAGTAATGGAAATGGTCTTGGTTCCTGATAAGTTGGTAATCTACCAACTTATTGAGCCTTTATTCATGAATTATTGCCCTATTTTTTATAAGATTTAGAGGTACTTATTGCTTTTATTGATGAAAATATAGGTACTCTTGGTCAAGAGTAGAAAACAAAGGAATTGAACCCAAAGAGTTGAAGTGTGAAAGTGATTGAAAAAAAAGAAAGAAACTATCGAAGGGTGTGAGCCGCATGCTAGCCGCACAATGCGGTGTGCAAGACGCACCCTTCTTTACACCTCATAACCTCAGTGACAAACTTCACTTGTTGGAGAAGGAAGCAGATGTGATGCACAAAAGATGAGGTGTGATTGCACATGCTTCCGCACGTTACATTGCACCAGCCCTGAGGGGCATTTTTGTCTAACTCCAAGTGACATATTAGGAAGCTTATAAAAACCATTTTGGAGTGTATACCTGAAGAGAATTTCAGTTTTACTTTCACCAATAGAATAGAATTTTAGTTTTTTACTTTCCCCAAGAAAGATATTGAGAGTACACTCTTCTCTCTTTATCTTCTCCAATAAGAATCACAATTTTCATAAGGATTTAAGCTTGGATGTGGAGTTTAGCTTAAATATAAATGGAATTATGGATAACCCATTTGGTATATCTTCTTATTTCCTTAATATAAGCAACTAGCTTTCTTGTCTAGGGGTATGTGCATGATTGGTTTTTGAATTTGGGTGTCAGTATTGATTAATTGTGCTTATTATTGATGAATTAGTATGGGTCTATTGAATTCTTAATGTTTTAATCATAAAATTGATGGTTACAAACATTGATTGAGCTTACTTAATTGTGTTCTTGCTTGAAAGAGGAGTTCATAATTTGAATAGGAATTCAATAGTGGGAATTTGGGATTTCCACCTTAGATTGAGGCTAGAAATAATTTAATCAAAGGAAATACCCATCTAAGAATCTAAACTAGAAATAGTATGATTCTCCCAAGCTTTGAATTGGTTGATTGAAATTAATAGCTATGGTTCTTGAGCAAAGGCTATAGTACATATATTTGGAAGGTCGAGAGGCTATCGAATATACCCCAAACCAATGCTACTCGTACCTTTTATCAAGAGTTTGCATAATTAATCAAGTCTCCTAACCCATTGTAGAATCTCATCGGAAGCATACCCCTAGCCTTCCTTATCATTGATATACAATTTATGTTACTTTACTCTTGTGTTGACATTGATACATTGATTTCCTTATCCTTTTCCCCCAAATTTTACCTTTAAAATTTTTTGAACATCGACTCACCCTTAGTGATTACTAATCAATAATTTCTTAGGGAATCATCACTCCATTCTCTGTGGATACGACCCTGACACTCGTTAAGTATATTTATTGTTTTGATATGACCATCGTTACCACATCCTTCGGGAGAGTGCTTTTGAACGTCATAAAAAATGGTGCCATTGTCAGGGAATGGTTCTTGACTTGCCATTCGATTGTCATTTAGTTCACTTTTGTTGAGTTTTTGCTCTTTTTTACCTTTTTTTTATTTGTGTTATTGTGAACAGGGTTCCCATAAGTCAAGCTAGCGACCAAGAGAGTGTCGATGGATATGGATGCAGACGATGGACCCGTAGTCCATGGTGCTATAGGTGCAATCTGCCTACCCCCAATGGTTGGAAATGCAATTTTTCATGTCACTAGTACTATGCTTTATTTGATACAAATGAAGGGGCTCTTTAGAGGGCTAGCTTATGAAGATGAAAACCGGCATATCTAGAACTTTGTTGAGATATTCCATCTTTTCAACATCAACAATATATCCCAAGATTCAATCTGACTCTAATTATTTCCTCTCCCTTACGACAGAATCCATGGCATAGCTTGAGGAGCTCCCAGAGAGCTCTATTACAACCTGGAATAGTCTTGTGGAAGACTTCTTGGTGAGATTCTTCCATCCTTGTCGAATGATGCAACTAAGGGATGATATGACCAACCTCCGATAATTACTGGATGAGCCATTGCATGAAGCATGGCTAAGGTTCAAGAAATAGATTATAGTGTGTCCAAACCATGGGTTGTCAAACAATGTTCTCCTCTAAAGTTTCTATAGAGCCCTAGACCTTATGAACAAATTTGTGGCAAATAATATCGCGGGTGGGACACTTATGGACTAAAACTATGGTCTCGCTATAGCCTTCTTGATCGAATGACAAGAACTAATAGGACATAGCACACTTGGGAAGTCGATGTCTCAGCGAGTGTTACCTCCTCTATAATGACCAAGGAGATGAGGAAAATGGAGGAGGAAAGAGATGAAACCATAGCCAAAATAATGACACAAATTGATCTATTGTCCAAACATATGATGGGAGCTGGCACCAAGAGTGTCAATATCGTGGGTGTTTGTGGAGCGAAAGATCATAATAAGGCTGGTGTTCTTACATCAGGAGATAAGGAGCTTTGCTATCTTTCAGCGGTTTCTCACCCAGGGTATCAAGGTGCCAATCAAGGCACTTGGAGACCACGCAATGAGAATCAGGGTTAGAGAGACCATGAGCAAGATCAAGAAAGAGAAAATGATCGTTACAACCATCGCATCAATAATCCTTATATGCCTCTACTAAAGGCAAATGCTTCTCCTTATCAACCAATGGTAAGTGACTCAACTAGCTCTAGAATTGAGGAAATGTTATCTAAAGTGCTACAAAAAGTGAAGTCTATCGATAAAGGAGTAAAAAATCTAAAGAGTGATGTATGTACTCTTCATCAAACCATGAACTCCCATTCAGCATCGATTAAGCACTTAGAAGCTCAAATGAACCACCTCTCTTCTCAAATGAACCCTCGTCAAAAGGGTACTCTTCCTAGTGACTCTCTTGTGAACCCGAAGAATGATGGCAATATAATGGAAATTATTACTAGAAGTGGATGAAGGTTGGATGAAGTGAGACAACCGGTCAATGAAGCCATGGTTGACTTGACTAAAAACATTATATCTAAGGTTATGAATGACAAGAGGGATGAGATGAGTCTAAATGTCACGGTGAAGCCTAGTGCACCCAATGTGATTGAAAATGATGAAGACCCACATGGAGAGAAGGATAAGACCGAGTCTCATTCTCAAATTGCTATTTATTTTGAGGAGGTTTCTCCAAGTGTGCCACAACCATTGCCAAAAGGGCCCCCACTATATCCTCAGAGGTTATCCAAGAAAAAGGAACATGCTCAATTCAAAAAGTTTTTTGACATGTTCAGCAAGCTAGCCATCAATATTCCTTTGGTTGACGCTCTTATGCAAATTCTCGGGTATGCAAAGTTCATAAAAGAGTTCCTCAAGAAGAAGAGGGTAATTGATGTGGGGACAATTGATGTATCCCATAGTTGTAGTGTAGTGATGACAAGTAACATCACCCCTAAATGGGAAGATCCGGGAGCATTTACCATCCCGTGTACTATTGGAGTATTTTTGTTTTGAAAGGCCTTATGTGATCTTGGGACGAGTATCAACTTGATACCCCTTGTGATTTTTAGAAAGTTAGGCTTGGGCACTCCTAAGCCTACACCGATTAGATTACTAATGGTCGATGTGTTGGTAAAAGCTGACAAGTTCATCTTGCTGTCCGACTTTGTGGTCTTAGATTGCGAGGTTGATCTTGAGGTGCCCATCATATTGAGGTGACCATTGTTTGCAACTTGGAGAGTTATTGTTGATATGCATCTAGGAGATCTCAAGTTCCATTTAGGGCGCAAAGAGGTGACGTTCAATGTGTGCCACCCTACTAAACCACCAGACGAATTTAGAGTTGTGTCTATGATCAATACCGAGCACAAGTTGGTTGAAACCCATGGTGAGTTTGAGATAAAGGAAGTGCCCGAATCAATGGTGTTTTCAACTTGGCGACAAGATGATATGATGAGGATTTTGAGGAAGCACTTCCATCACTTTGGATGGGGCCACGCTAATCGAATTGGCATGCTTCCGAGAAATGATTGAAGGTTATGGTACTATCATCAAGCCGCGATGTAAAATCAAGCGCTTCTTGGGAGGCAACCCAAGTGTCTTTATTTTATTTTTGTTACCTTTTATTATTTTTGATTTGTTTTAGGAATGCATGGAGATGGAAAAATGACTAAGTGGAAGAAAAGGACCGGAGGGCATGTGCAAAAGGCTGTGCGGTTTTCACACCTCATTGTACGGGTCATACAGGGCACCGCAACCCCAACTAGTGAACTAGGAAGAAAAAAAAATCAAAGGTGATGTGCGATCGTTGGTGCAAATTATCGCATCTCTATCGCATGACATACCAGAAAGCTAGGCAAAAATTTGGTCTCCTAATATCATGTGCGAAACGCACAATAGCATGTGTGAATCGCACATCGCAGTGCACTCAAGTAAATTTTACAAAAATTGTTGACTGACCCAATCCGAAAACTGACCCGCGACCTTTCTTTTTCTTTTCTCCCCTACAAACTTTCATCCTCCACTTTTTCTCCATTATACTCACACAAAAACCTCCATAACTCTCTCCCAAAATCCCCAAAAACTCCAAACTTTCCCCACAATCCTCTTCCCTCTTACCCAAACTCCATCACCACCACTTCACCGTCGTCTATTGCTATTTGTTCTGATCAAAATTTTGGGTCACCATTGTTGGCACTTCAAAAGCTTCAATTTTTGCTTTTTCATCATTTATCTTTACTTGTGGTATGTTTTCCAAAGTTAAATCCATGTTTTTAAGTAGATTGGGAACACTAATTGTGAAGCATGCTAGTTTAATCTTCCCTGTTAATTTTTGGCGAGATCCAAATTTTTGGGACCTCAAATTTGGGGCATAGTGTTGATTTTGCTTGAGAATAACTTGGTAGATCTTTATTTTAAGTTGATGGATGTAACTTGTGTTAAATTTTAGCCCTCATTTTAGTCTTTTAAGGTGAAGTCTGAGTAACCCACTTGAGTTGATGCAAAGTTTGGCCCTATGATAGATTGGGTGATATCATTCTTAAGGGAAAATCATCATTTTTGCAAGGTTTTTGTTGAATAATGTTGTTTTGGGGCTGAAAGTTGCATATGAACCACTTCACCCTTGTGTTGTTTAAATTGAATATAATTATCTAGTAAGTGCTTTGGTTGAGGGGAGTAACTATGTGATTGAATGTGTCTATGTGCTTTTCATGAAGGCTTGATGTTCCCGATAATAGATGGGGTAGCGTTCTTCTTAAGGGAAATTGTTGAGCTAATCTTTGAGTTTTGATTATGTTGGAAGTTTTCTGGGGAAGTTTGAGTACCCAGATAACTTGATTGTGGTTAATTCATGCTTATGCCCTGTTGAAATTACTATTTTTAGCCTTGTTGCCCGTGCATTCCACAAGTATTGCTCTGCGAGTCATATTCTTAACACACAAGAGAATAAGGAATTGAAAATTTCCAATTGTTTACTTGTGTGTTTCATATGCGATGCGCATATCTCTGATAACGCTCAAAGTACCACTCCAATTAAGAAGCGTAAGCGATCGTTGTCAAATATTGAACCCAACAAAGGTTGGGGTCGATCCCACAGAGAATATGGTGAAAGTTAAGTCTTTAGTGAATTAGTTGACTAATGGTCAATAGTTTCCGGTAAATAAAGGGGGGGTTTTGTGTGAACAATGTGTAAACAAAACGAACAATAATGTATGAGTGAAAATCAATATGAGAGAGAACTAGGGAAGTGTTCACCATGGCGATGGTAACAATGTCGATTCTAAGCTTAACCGGGTTCTTTCTATATGTGTGTCACGATGTGATTGAATTAATGGTATCATCTAAACGTTTCTCAACCAAATAGACGAATTTACTTTTCAATTCTCTCGAACTTGAAAAGGTATGCTTTTATATTTCAATCCTAAACATCAAGTAGATTAATCTAGTTACAGCACTAATCATAAGACGAGAGTTAGTAGTCTCGAATCCTCGTCGTTAATCAAGTTTCCCGGTTTCAATCTCTTTACTCAAGCAAATTAAACCTAGGCATGTTCTAATGTTTCCAACCACTAGAAAACGTTAAGCATGAATGATTAACAACGTGACAATCATATATATTGAATCCGTCGCTACCCGGAATCTATATCGCTACTTTAGCCATGGCTCCCACAACCCTAGTTGTGGGAGTTTAGTTAATCATGCTAGAAGAATAAGAGAAGAAAGTCATATTCATAATAAGGAGAAGAGATTCTTACAATATAATGAAAACAATCTTCAAATATCCAAGAACAAGAAAAACCAAGATCCCAAGAACAAATCAAGAACACGAATTCAAGAACAAGAAAACGTGTTCTTGCTCTCCAAAATCGACTAAAAACTATTGTAAAACTATTGGGTAATGAATTGGTAATTGCCTTCATAAAATAAACCTAACATAGGGTATTTATAGGAGTCCAGGAAGTAGACCCAAAAACGTTCGGAATCCGCTCCGCGTTCTGCTTAACCTTGACGGTTTGGGTGACGGACCGTCACCACCTTGACGGCCCGTCACGGTGGCCGTCACCACTAGGCAGTGGTGCTGCCCCATCTTGACGGCTTGGGCTTGACGGTCCGTCACTAGCTTGACGGTCCGTCACTCGGACTGTCACTCTTATCCAGAACGTCGTTTTGCTCGTATTTCCTTCCGTTTCCATGTTTGTCCCTATTTCCTGAAAACATAACGTAAAACATCAAAAACGACGACGGTTGCTTGAAAACGTACGATTATTCCTAGTTTAAAGGAGTCGAAAGTTCCATAAAGTGGCGGCACATCAACACCCTCAACTTAGACATTCGCTTGTCCTCAAGCAACATAACATAAAAACAATAATACGACGACTCAACTAAGAAAACAAACTCGTGTCTCTAGCAACTCATGGTCATTCAACATCTTATTCAATTTTAATTCAAGCTCCCTCGTTGCACACAAATGTATGAAACACTAACTTGCATGGATCCAAACATGTCATTCCGATATGATAGAACATTCTACATACACCCGTGCATCTATCCTAACAATCAATAGACAATACAGAAATCTTGGTGCCCTCACCACAAAGAAGTCCCACACACAAGATTTGGGACTAGGTAAGCGCTCACACTCACAAATGATTTCGAACAATGCACATGCGATACCATAGGCTTGCCCTTACTATTCTATTTCAGTTCTTCAGAAAGCCGCTCAGGATCACTACAAGACTTGTTTTGGCTTGTAATGAGGCTTCAGGTGCAGGTAGGATACATTTAGGGGTTAGTGACTAAGCCCTCCTTGGAACCACCGACGTCTTATTACCACATACTTTACTTTGTCCATCCTTATTCACCTTTTTATTTCCTTCTCTCTAGCTACAGGTGCGGCCTCTTTATTTTGACAATTCTTTTTATTACTTTTTCGATCTTTTTCATCTCTTTTTTTTTCTTTTCTTAGGCACACACCCGAATTTTCATTCTATTCACAACCAATCTTCTCCATCCTCTTTTTCTTATCATTCACCTCTATAGTAGCCACCCTCAACTTAGGCTGATTGCCTGAGTTGAGGTGCACAATGTCCACGGAAGGACCAGGGCCAAAACAGGGTTTACCTCTATAGTAGCCACCCTCAACTTAGGTTGATTGCCTGAGTTGAGGTGTACGATGTCCAAGGAAGGACCAGGGCCAAAACAGGGATTCAAGGTTAAACAGGAATGGTGACAGTTTATTGAAAGAACAAGGTCAATTATGGCTCAAACAGGGTTCAAAGGGACTATTTGCACTTGGACGGTCTTATAGGTTAAGTGGACTGCACACAAAAAGGTCCTGTGATCCTTTCCTAAGCAACCAACTTCAAACTTTTAACAAAATAGACCGGGCAAGTTCTAGATGCATGCACAGAGTAAGAGTTTATAACAGTACGCTCACACACACTTGGCACCAAGAAACCATACCACTACCAACTATCAAGACAACAACTCGGCTTAACATACTTATTCCAATCATAACCACACAATGACATCCCAGGATCCAGACAGTCAATCGTTTCAACATAAGTACAAAACCAGAAAATTTTCAGAGGGGGCTCCTTTTAGAGACAAAAAATGCCATGATGCTTGCTATGGACACTAGAAAACAACTAAAAGTTTAAACGACAACCTAAACATGCCGGTTCTACTAGATAGCACACCAGAGGGAAAAGAACTCGGCAACAAAAACCCTCGGTGGTGACTCACAGGTTTCCCAACACCCTCAACTTAGACTCATGCATTGTCCCCAATGCATACATGTGAAAACTAAAACTGTGAGAATAAGGAATACCTGTGAAGTCCATAGGACTCAGATTCTGTGATGTTGGAGACCGCCAGGGTCTCCAAAGCAGGAGAACTCGATGGAGTGTGTGCACGCGACACACTTCTGTTGCATTCCAGCTTCTTCTTTCATCGGCTCCGCAGCTAGTCGCGACAACTTCTTCGCTCTTTCTTTGCAGATTCTCTTGCGGTGTTTTCGTTTCCTTGATCTATTTTCATCGCCTTCCTCTACATGTTTCCCTTCTCGCAGCATCGTTCTCACAACAGCTAGAGTCTCGACCAAACCCTTCTCCTTAAGATGCACATTCGCAGGAGCTTCCTCAATAACATTGATGACCGCGACCACCCTCATGTCACTTGGTTTCTTCATCAATTTGGACACATCGAACTTAACAACTTCATTGTTTAGCCTGAAGGTCAGTTCATTTCTTTCTATGTCAACCAACACTCTAGCCGTGGCTAACAAAGGTCATCCCAAGATTATGGGAACTTAAAAATCCACTTCGCAATCCAAGATCACAAAGTCAGCGGGGAATATAAGCTTACCAACCTTGACTAGCACATCGGACAATATTCCCACCGGTCGCTTTACTGAACGATCAGCCATCAACACTCTCATGGACGTTGGTTTAGGTGCTCCCAAGCCCAATTGCTTGTAGACTGCTAGCGGCATCAAGTTGATGCTAGCACCAAGATCACATAAGGCTTTCCCGAAGTTGAGCTTCCTAATGGTGCAGGGAATAGTAAACGCGCCTGGGTCTTCCTTCTTTTCGACTAACGACCTTGAGGAAATAGCGCCGCAGTGGTGGAGGTTATCTTCTGGTTCGAAACTTACCGACCTCTTCTTTGTAATCAAGTCCTTCATGAACTTGGCATATCCGGGCATTTGTTCAAGCGCTTCCACCAATGGGATGTTTATTGATATCTGTTTAAGCATGGTCAGGAAATTCAAGAACTTACCATCTTCCGTTTTCTTCTTTAGGCGTTGTGGGAAGGGAGGCGGTGGCCGAGGCATCATAGTTGGAGGCTTTTCAGCTTCCTTGCTTTTTTCCGCAGGCTTTTGAGTAGCCTCTCCAACCTCCTTGTCGTTGGCGTCATCACCCTCAACTTGAGTCTGAATTATCGGATGTGATTCTGGTAATATTTTGCCGCTTCTTGTAGTGATCGCCATACAGCTCGCGTCGTTCCTCAGGTTTTGAATCGTGTCACTCGGCAAGGTACCTGTCTTCCTTTGGTTTATAGATGCTGAGATTAAGCCCACTTGCTGCTCCAATTGCTTAATCGAAGTGGAATGCGCCTCCACTATTTGACTCATGGCCGATAACTCAGTCCTTATCTCCTTCACCCCAGAGTCAGTCGATTCTACCTTCAGCAGCATCTTCGCCATCATGTTCTCTAGCTTGGAAGTCCCTGCCTCGTTGCTAGCTTTATCCCGATTACCAGGTGGTACATACAACCCACCTCTATCAGTGTTATTCCTCCAGTTTCCTTGCTCGTGATCTCTGTAACCAGCTTTCTCATAGTAGTTGTCCTTCTGATAGGTCCGACCTTGGTTTCCTTGGCCATTGGCCTGGAAACCCCCCAAGTAATTCGCCTCCTCATCAGTTTCCAACTCTGCTGCTCTACCTTGGGAACCCACAGCTTTTACCTTCTCGATACCTCCTGAAAACAAGTGCTTTGTCAGTAGGTCCAACTGCATTTTCAGATGCGCCATGTCTTGGTCGCGCTCCTCCTCTTTTCTGCGCTGCTCAACTGACATACCAACTGCTTAAGTGCCAGCTGCTACCTCTGTATCCCGTGTATGCTAGGCCCTGTTGGTTTTGGTGAGCCTGTCCAAAGTAGTTGTGGCCTCAACAAAAGTGAGACCCATGAATGCACCACCTGCTGCGTTGTCTAACGTCGGCTTGGTAGCCAAATTCAGTGCCCTGTAGAACGTTTGCATCAAAAAGTTGTCGGTCAATTGATGGTTTGGGCATTGTGTCAGCTTCTTCTTGAATCGCAACCAAGTATCATGTAATGCTTCGTGGGATTACTGTCTGAAATTACTAATTTCATCCCTCAATTGTATCATACTAGAGGGAGGAAAGAACCTTTCTAGGAAAGCTCCTTTCAGCTCTGTCAACCACAATGCTGCCTCATCAGACAGAGACAACGGAAACAACCTGAGCCTGATTGTTGTCTGACTTACTCCAGGCAACTCGAACGACTTGCAGATGCCCACGAAATTCATCAGGTGCTGGTTTGGATCATCACCAGCGGCACCACGGAACACTCCTCTCAAGTTCAACAGTTGGATCATCGTGCTAGTGATGTTGAACTTGGCTCCAGGCGCTAGCGGTGGAAGAGCAATGGCGCCCGTAGCGCCAACTCCATCCAAGTCGATATCCTCATCATTCAGCAGAACATTATCCTGCAGACCACCAGCATTCAGATTTTGTTGGGCCTGCAGTTCTGCAGCGAGCCTTGCTGCCTCTTGTTGTGCGGCCATATTCCGCCTCAATGTTCTAGCAAGCTCGGGGTCGTAAGGTAATGTTGATTCACCCGAGCGCCGGGTGCTTGGCATGCACAACTCTGTACCCTGTCAAAAACAAAAACAACAAATAAACGTAAAAGCAGGAAAGTATGACTAAGAGTCAAATAAACACACCAGACTTAATAAACAATCGTATTCCCCGGCAGCGGCACCAAAATTTGATAACGCTCAAAGTACCACTCCAATTAAGAAGCGTAAGCGATCATTGTCAAATATAGAACCCAACAAAGGTTGGGGTCGATCCCACAGAGAATATGGTGAAAGTTAAGTCTTTAGTGAATTAGTTGACTAATGGTCAATAGTTTCCGGTAAATAAAGGGGGGGTTTTGTGTGAACAATGTGTAAACAAAACGAACAATAATGTATGAGTGAAAATCAATATGAGAGAGAACTAGGGAAGTGTTCACCATGGTGATGGTAACAATGTCGATTCTAAGCTTAACCGGATTCTTTCTATATGTGTGTCACGATGTGATTGAATTAATGGTATAATCTAAACGTTTCTCAACCAAATAGACGAATTTACTTTTCAATTCTCTCGAACTTGAAAAGGTATGCTTTTATATTTAAATCCTAAACATCAAGTAGATTAATCTAGTTACAGCATTAATCATAAGACGAGAGTTAGTAGTCTCGAATCCTCGTCGTTAATCAAGTTTCCCAGTTTTAATCTCTTTACTCAAGCAAATTAAACCTAGGCATGTTCTAATGTTTGCAACCACTAGAAAACGTTAAGCATGAATGATTAACAACGTGACAATCATATATATTGAACCCGTCGCTACCCGGAATCTATATCGCTACTTTAGCCATGGCTCCCACAACCCTAGTTGTGGGAGTTTAGTTAATCATGCTAGAAGAATAAGAGAAGAAAGTCATATTCATAATAAGGAGAAGAGATTCTTACAATATAATGAAAACAATCTTCAAATATCCAAGAATAAGAAAAACCAAGATCCCAAGAACAAATCAAGAACACGAATTCAAGAACAAGAAAACGTGTTCTTGCCCTCCAAAATTGACTTAACTCTTCTAAAACTATTGGGTAATGAATTGGTAATTTCCTTCATAAAATAAACCTAACATAGAGTATTTATAGGAGTCCAGGAAGTAGACCCAAAAACGTTCGGAATCCGCTCCGCGTTCTGCTTAACCTTGACGGTTTGGGTGACGGACCGTCACCACCTTGACGGCCCATCACGGTGGCCGTCACCACTAGGCAGTGGTGCTGCCCCATATTGATGGCTTGGGCTTGACGGTCCGTCACTAGCTTGACGGTCTGTCACTCGGACCATCACTCTTATCCAGAATGTCGTTTTGCTCGTATTTCCTTCCGTTTCCATGTTTGTCCCTATTTCCTGAAAACATAACATAAAACATCAAAAACGATGACGGTTGCTTGAAAACGTACGATTATTCTTAGTTTAAAGGATTTGAAAGTACCGTAAAGTAGCGGCACATCAATCTCTACGTGCAAAATGCACAAGGCATCGCATGCCTGCACCTAATATGCTAGTTCACTGTCTTGAAGGCGAAGGACTGTGTGAGGCGCACAATAGCTGATGCAAAATGCACAAGCCTTCACACCTTAATGTTGCATGTGCTTAGGGTTCTGCTGGCAAGTGCGAAGCCACATGCGACGCGCATAATACTATGTGCAGTCTGCATGTGACTCGCACATGCCTACAGTCACCTGAAGTGTTTTTATTCTCCTTTGCATTCCAATTCTTTTTAGTTCATTAATTTCTTGTAGCATTTTCTTCTCCTCTAAGTATTCATGCATGGTCCTAGTACTAAAATTGCTTTCTAGAAACATGACTTTTTGTAGGCACCACCCAAAGAGACATGCCACCAATCAAGCCTCAACATCTAAAAATTTGGTTGCTCCTGTGCAAAAAATTATTTTTGGCCTTAAGGGGATGGAGGCCTATTACATCAAATTTCGTGATAAGCGCTCCTTCTTGGAAGAGGCAGGGTTCGATGTAGACTTTTTCAAGGACGACTTCCCAAATATAGCCAAGTAGTTTAATAGAAGGGTTTTGGATCAATTAGCTGAAACTCCCAACCTCTATTTCCCTGAATTGGTCCAAGAGTTTTATGCTTCTTATTGGGCCAAGAAAGAAATCCTCAAGCACAAATGTCCAACAATTAAGCTGACATGCCTAAAATCAATTTTAGTGAGAGGAAAAGAGGTGGATATTACCCCAGAGGCCATTAATTTGATAGTTTGGGAGGATGAATCCAGAACAGCATCAGGGTTTACCCAATGCATTGCTATGAAGGCTAACCAATATGCTTGGGTTGCTCTTGTCATTGCCGAAGAGGAGCTTTTTGGGGCAGTCTCAAAGGGACACATCTCTCGATCAGATCTTATGTTTGAGGCTTGGATGTGGTTGGATTTTGTGTGCACACAGCTTATTCCAACTCATCACACCACTCAGGTGACTGTAGAGGTATCCATTCTCAGTGCATGCATCATGTCCGGAATTCGAATCAACAAAGGGGAAATCATCGCAGAACAATTCAAGAGAAGGACTAGACATGATTCCACTTCCATGGCCTTTCCTGTTCTCATTTGTCATTTGTGTCTATGGGCGCAATGTCCTCTATTCCTGCCATTGGAAAAAATTCACCAAGAAACTAGCATGGTTTATTTGGATACCAAGTGGGACAAAGATGCTCCACATATCAAGAAAAGATACCTTGCTCAAGGCCCAAGTGCAATGACAGACTCTGAACACACTGGAAATGTTTCTCATGATCATGTGGCAGATTCACCTCCCATTCATGGGGTGTCAGACACCACTCACACAGCTCCACCTATACATATAGCTTCGAGCAGTTTTCTCAAGCTTGCTCACCTTGCTTGAAATAATGAGAAGCGGTTACAAAAGTTGGATAAGGACATTCCAAGCATGATTCAATCTGCAATCAAGTCTGCTTTAAAACTAGTCTGGGATAATTTTCCTAATCTGTGCACTAGGGTAGACATAGTGGAGCAGGATGTGGGAGTACTCTAACAAAGAGTACCTCAGTCTGCACCAGAAACCCATCATCTATACCTTAACATAATGGCTCCAGATTTCAGATCACCTCTAAAGTCTAGGAGTCTGCCAGATGATTGGTGGGTAGATGATACCCACAGACTGCTTGGCCTACATCTGAAGTTTAGCAAGTGTTCCTATTGAATGCTGATGATATGATGGCATAGGAACCACCAATGCAAGTGCCCTTCTTATCTCATATGGCAGCCCGAGATCTTTGACTTAGACCCAGTTAGGTAGCTGCACCTCCATTGTATCATGAGTTGATGATACTTTAGGATAAAGAGGAAGTTGTTGACCCTCTTGGTCCCCTTCAGTTTATATGGGACCTCTCTAATACTTTGGTGGAAGGATTTTAGATTGATCCATAGCATGCATATGTCCCACAATCACCACCCAGGCCCCCAAGGACCTACTATTGTGTTTATTCACGAAGATGATGTCGTCAACATTAGATCCACCAAGGAGTCCTTGCACTTTATCTTTTTATATAATTGTGTTTATCGGGGACAATGCTTTATTTAAGTTTGGGGGTATAATTAGTATTTAAGCCACTATAAGGCATGTCTAAATATTCATTTGTAGCTGTTGTGCTCTTAATAGTGCCCTTGCCAGGCTTGATTTATCATATGGATGTTTTGAATTTGAATGCCGAGTTGGTCCTACATGATCTATTATTTCACTACCCGTGCCTTGTAAACGCGCTTAGTGCCTACACTGAGGCTTGATTTCAAATGATTCATGAGCGCTTTTAATTTTGATCACCTTGTGAATAGTAGATTAGTGAATAAACTCTAAGAGTTTTCTTCATACCACGGTTCTTTTCCAAGGAGAAATTGTTTTCTTTTGTTTGTTTTTGTGTCAAACCAGGTTGGTGCTTTCCTATGATAGATTAAGAGGAGACTTTCTTAAGGGAAAATGCCAAATTTTAGAATTAAATTGAGTCAATGTTGTGCTTGTCTCAAAATTGACCCACAAAAAAAAATCTTGGCAAGAGGTTTTTGGCAAATTGAAGAAAAGAGGAAAAATGAGTTTGAGTAAAGTATTCTCTTGTTATGACTTAAACATTCCCCATTTGGCTTGATCAATTCACAAACAAGTTTGTAAAAGAACTCGAAATAGCTTGTCAAAGGTCATTTTTCCCAATTGATTTGGAGACTAATTGTGAAACTCTTGTATTGTGATGCCTTGTGTGGTAAGGTGTACTTCGTTCTTGTGCGTATGTGTTCTCTAGAACTTGCCCTGAATGTGATTCAAGGTTAAATCCTAGATGTAACCGAGCTGAAAGATGACTTTAGGCCCTTTTTGAATAGCCACTTCACCCAAATTGACTTTCCTTTACATTAATCCTAGTAAGCACCGTTGAGCTTGTGACCTTTCTTTGGCACCCTGTTAGATACCTTGACCCTTTTTGGAACCTCGATTTTTGCACTCATCCTCCATAATGGCTCGAAAGTGAAATATAGGCTAAAAGCCTAAGTTTGGGGGGAATTGAAATGATAATACAGGCAAAACCTAATTTTAGGGGTGTATGTACTAATATTGAGAAGAAAAGGGATGCATTTCAATGCAAGGTAGCACCAAATGCATAAAATGAGAATTGCTTCCAATTTTCTAATGAAATGATCAAAATGAAAAGAAAAAGAAGAAATTGGTGCTACCAAGTGAAGGTAACAGAAGGTGTGGAATGATCAAATCGAAGGGAAACTTTGGCTTGTGAAAGGGAGAAATAAGGTAAAGTTATTGTTTGAAAATGTGAACGGTGTTTTGAATGACCACAAGGAGCGTTAGGGTGGCTTAGTCACTTGAGCTAAATGCAATCCTAACCTTAACCCTAGCCAACATCGTAACCCACAAGTCATTAGTGATTCCGAGCTTGGTAACTCTATATTAGTGGCAAATTACATAAGGGGCAAGACTATGGTTCAATGCGTGTCCACTCAAACTTGTTTGAGAGAGTGAGAGTCTCTTGGGTTCTCTTATAATCCCTCTTTAATATGAATTGCGTGATTCTGAGTGGGATTCTCTCTTGTGGTAAGTGGCACCGCATATTTGAAATGAATAATGAAGTCTCTATTTCAATTGAGAGGAATAAATGAGACAAGTTGTGTGCCAAATCTCGAAGCAAACCTTGAAGGTCAATGCCAATAACTTGAGAAGCTTGAAAATCTTGTTTTGAATGATAATTTCCCCTGCTTTTGAATAAGAAATGAAGTCCTTATTGACAAATGTTTTGAAATGAGTACTTGCCTTGAGAGTTTGATGGTACCAAATGAGATGAGCGAATTTTTTTATTTTGAGTCTTTTGTTGTTATTTTTTTAGGTTTTAGAGTTTAGATTAATCTTGTGTACACCCTTTGTGTTTTAGATCCAATTCATCCCTTACCTTGTGAGTATCTTGCTTGAGGACAAGCAATAGTTCAAGTTTGGGGGGTTGATAAGTTGATAATCTACCAACTTATTGAGCCTTTATTCATGAATTATTGCCCTGTTATGATGAGATTTAGAGGTACTTATTTCCTTTATTGATGAAAATGCAGGTACTCTTGGTCAAGAGTAGAAAATAAAGGAATTGAACCCAAAGAGCTCAAAAAGAGTTGAAGTGTGAAGGTGATTGAAAAATAGGAAGAACTGCCAAAGAGTGCAAGCCACACAATGCAGTGTGTGAGCCACACCCTCCTTTGCACCTCATCACCTTAGCGACAAACCTCACTGCTGGATAAGGAAGAAGATGTGATGCGCAGAAGATGAGGTGCGGTGGCACGTGCTTTCGCACGTCGCATCATACCAGCCCTGAGGGGCATTTTTATCCAACTCCAAGTGACGTATTGGGAAGCTTCTAAAATCCATTTTAGGGTGTGTTCCTGAAGAGAATTTAAGTTTTACTTTCACCAATAGAATAGAATTTTAGTTTTTACTTTCTTCAAGAAAGATATTGAGAGTACACTCTTCTCTCTTAATCTTCTCCAATTAGAGTCACTATCTTCGTACTTCCTTAATATGAGCAACTAATTTGCTTGTCTAGGGGTATGTGCATGATGGGTATTTGAATTTGGATGTGGGTAATGATTAATTGTGCTTATTATTGATGAATTAGTATGGATCTATTAAATTCTTTATGTTTAATCACAAAATTGATGGTTGCAAACATTGATTAAGCTTACTTAATTATGTTCTTTCTTGAAAGAGGAGTTCATAATTTGGATAGGAATTCAATAGTGGGAATTTGGGATTTTCACCTTAAATTGAGTCTTGAAATAGCTTAACCGAAAGAAATACCCATCTAAGAATCTAAGCTAGAAATAGTGTTATTCCCCCAAACTTTGAATTGGTTGGTTGAAAGTAATAGCTATGGTTTTTGAGCAAAGGCTATAGTACATATATTTAGAAGGTCGAGAGGCTACCAAATATACCCCAAACTAATGCTACCCGTACCTTTTATCAAGAGTTTGTATAATTAATCAAGTCCCCTAACCCATTGTAGAATCCCATCGGAAGCATACCCCGAGCCTTTCTTCTCGTTGATATACAAATTGTGTTACTTTACTCTAGTGTTGACATTGATACGTTGATTTCCCAATCCTTTTCCCCCAACTTTTACTTTTAAAATTGTTTGAACATTGATGCACCCTTAGTGATTACTAATCGATAATTTTTTAGCGAATCATTACTCCATTCTATATGGATATGACCCCGACACTCATTGGGTATATTTATTGTTTTGATACAATGTTCGTTACTACCTCCTTTGGGAGAGTGATTTTGAACATCATTAGTGCCCGACTCTAACCAATGGAAAAGTCTATATCACCCTCAGGTGGAAGGCCTGGCAGGTCGGTCGGAAACACATCTAGGAACTCCCTAACCACAGGGACCGACTATGGAGAAGAAGTGTTGGCGCTAACATCCAGGACATATGCTAGATAAGCCAAACACCCGTGTAAAATGAACTTCCTAAACTTAAGACAAGAAGTGATCTCAGATAGTGCACGTCTAACAGAACCCTGCCATACAACCGGGGATACACCAGGAATGGCTAAGGTAACAGTCTTGGCATAACAATCCAAAATTCCTCAGTGAGGGGATAACCAGTCCATGCCTAGAATCATATCAAAGTCTAGCATATCTAAGTTCATCAAATCAACCCAAGACTCAAGATCACCAACAGCTATCAAGTAGGATCTATCAGTCTAATACACTACTAAAGAATCGCCTATCGGGGTAGCAATAGATACAGGAATAGATAATGGCTCACTAGCCAACCCCAAACAAGGAACAAAGTAAGCAGAAATATACGACCATGAAGAACAAGGATCAAACAATGTTAAAGTTGACTGGCAGTAGACAGAAATAATACCTGTGATCATTGCATCTGAGGCCTCTGTCTCTGGTTTACCAGGGACCATATAGAACTGACGCCGACCACTACCTTATTGACCACCATCTGGACCACTTGTCCTGCCATGCTGGGCACTACCTTTACTAGGGACACCACCTCATTTGATCGATGGTTGTACTGATCTCGAAGGATGAGCCGGTTGAGCGACTGGCTGAACTATACCCTGCTGGGGGCATTCTCTAGAAAAATGACCAATGATATAACACTCATAGCATAGCCTTGATGGCCCACCCTATCAATATGAACTGGCTGAACCTGAATGGCCACCACGACCTGATGCCCCAGATGATGTACCCCTCGATGACTGACCACTGTAACCATGTTGACCACCATAACTCTGATCAAACTGAGGTTCATGTAAAGTCTAGAGTAATGCCTGCACTGGCCAGCTATATTGACCATCATACTATTGTGGATGATATCCTCAGCCACTAACCTGAATCTCTATCGCCGGAGCGACAACCACTGTAACTGCCCTGATGGCGTGGCCTATTATCTCTGGCCCCCGAGTCCCAATGATGCAAATCCTCTATAATACAGGCATGGTTCGCTATAGCCTAAAACAATCACCCACTAACAACTAGTATCTCCACAGTCTATCGAAGCTCGATCCTCAACCCTTAAACAAACCGATGAACCCTGTCTGGCTCTACAGGAATGATCATAGCCCCAAATGGAGCCAACTGGTGAAAATGGATCTCATAATCAGACACTGAAATAGACCCCTACATCAATTAGGTGAACTGCTCTCTACGGTGCTCACGGTCACTCTGAGGCATAAACTTGGCCATAAAGGTCTCATAGAACTCTCTCCAAGTCAACTAAGGAGACTGAGGAGGTATGTGATAAGTTGGTAATCTACCAACTTATTGAGCCTATATCCATGAATTATTACTATATTTTGAATCGATTTAGAGGTTCTTATGGCCTTTATTGATGACTATGTAGTTACTTTGGTTAGAAGATGAAAAACAAGGATATGGACCCAAAAAGGAGCTAAAAAGGAGCTAAGTATGAAGAGTTGGAAATAGCTAGAGAATCTGTTACGAGGTGTGGTGGTTGTGAGACACGCACAAGCTAAGGTACTATTTACACCTCCTCCGCATAATGTTGCAAAGACTACTGAAGATTCCGCTAAGGAGTGCGGTCGACATGCGACGCGCACATCCTGTGGTGCGAAATGCACCACCTTCACACAAAGTCTTCCTATGCGGCTGAAGTCACTGGTTTAAACTGAAGCAGGGTGCGACGCGCACAGTGCGACGTGCAAACTGCATGTCGCATCGCACACCACCCGGAGGGCAATTTTGTCCAAAACTTTAGGTGACGATTTGGGAGCATATAAAAGGCAATTTTAGGCCTATTTTGTAGAGGGAATTCAGAGTTGAAATTTTTAGAGAGAACTTGGAGATATTTTTGGTTTGCAAACACTTTTCTCCATCTCCATTGAGAGAGGGTTTTTAATCCAATCCTTTGGTTAACAAATTGTGTGTTAAATTGACTCTAGAACTTGAGAATCAACTACAATGGATGGAAATTTAATTTACCCAGCTGGTATATCTTCTACCCCTTCTATGAGTGGCTAATATCTCTTGTCTAGGGGTGTATTAATGATGGGTGTGGGTGTTGCTAACTCACTCTTATAATTACTTATCTGATATAGGTCTAGTAATTTCATCATGTTTTAATCTAATAATTTGTGGTTGCAAATATGAATTTACCTTACTTGGCTACTTAGTTGCTCGAGAGAGAATTTTGTAGTTGTGGATATCAAATTGCTAGTGGGTACTTGGGAATCCACTTAGATTGGACGCTAGACATAGCTCCAATCAGGGAATCTCCCATTTAAGGGTCCGAGCTAGAAATAGGATGACATCCCCAAGCACATGTTGGTTGGTTATTTAGCACATCAAATGATGTTCTAACTGAAATCATCTGATATATGGATGTTGATCGAGAGATAGCATTCCACACTTATGACCAACGCTACCCATGTCACTAGGTGAGAATTTGAGTGAATTAGTGATCACCCTATCCTATAGAAAATGTACCCCTAGTCTTCTAGTTCTATTTGGTACACCCATCTCGATTTTACAGTTTTTACTTGAATTGAGTTAGTAGTGACAACTTTCCCAATTCTCCCATTTTATTGCTTTGGTTTTGTTGAACAACTACTCTCATTTTGAAATCACTTCGCACAATCTCTAATGAGCTAAATCAGGTCCGTTGGGTTCGACCCTGACATCCGTTGGGTTATAAATTTAGTTTTGACTATGCGATCGCTGTGACCTCCTTAAGTGGAGAGCATAATTTGAGCGTTCATCAAAAATGGCGCCGTTGTCAGGGACTTGAGTATTAGCTAATTTTTTATTATTGTTGTGAAGTCAACTTGAGAGTGTTAATTTTCTTTTACTTTTTTTTGTTTTTGAGTGTTGGATGAGCAGGTCAGCTATGGAAGAAGCCGAGGACATTGGCAGCTTCAACAATGCCAACGTTGCTGAGCAAATAATGCACGGAGGTGTAGGTGCAATTTGCCTACCCCCACGGTGGGAAATGTTCTATTCCACGTGACAAGCACCATGGTCCATCTAATTCAAATTAAGGTCTTATTTGGTAGAGCTGTCCATGAGGATGCCAATCGACATATTCGGAACTTCGTGGTGATCTGCCAACCATACATGATCCAAAATATCTCTCAAGAGTCCATCCGATTGTGCCTATTCCCGTTCTCTTTAACGGGGGAAGCCACGGTGTGGTTGGAAGAATTGTCAGATGGATCTATCACATCTTGGGCTGAGTTGGCTGAAGCATTAGCTTCAAGATTCTTTCCTCTATTTCGCATTATGAAACTCCGAGATGAGATCACCAACTTCCGGATGAGCTCTTACACGAGTCTTGGTTGCGCTTCAAAAAAAAGCTTATTTTATGCCCAAATCATGAGCTATCGGACAATGTTTTAGTTCAAAGCTTCTACCGGTCATTGAATTCCATGAACAAAACAATGGCTAATAGCCTTTGAGGAGGCATTTTCATGGACATGACGTTCCCCGTTGCCTCAGCTTTGTTAGAACAAATGACAAAAATCCATCAAGCTTGGTATACCCGAGAGGCGGATGTACCCACCTCAAGAGTGACTCCCTCTAGCTTGGCTGATGAAATTAGAAAGAGGGGCAGAATTCAAGATGAGACAATGGCCAAAATGATGGCCCAAATCGACCTCTTGGTAAAGCATGTGATTAGTACAAAGGGGGCGAGTATGGTAGACGCCTCGGAGATAAGAGCCAGTGATGAGGAACTTATGCTGGTGGTTGACAGAAAGTTGTGTTTTGTGTCGGAGGGTTCTCGTCCCGGGTATTATCGCCCAAAAGAAGAGAACCAAGGTTGGAGACGAGATGATCGGGACAGTTAGGAGAATGGTACAGCCATCAAAGTGCTTATGCAACCCCGAATAAATCAAATTCCCTCCACCAACCATCCATAAGCAATCCCGAGCATTCCAAGTTAGAGGACATGTTGTCCTTGGTGCTAAAAAAAGTGAATACAACACACGCCGGGGTACATGATCTCAAGAGCGAAGTCTCCACACTTTACAAAATCGTGAGCTCCCACTTCACCTCCATCAAGCAACTTGAAGACCAAATGGATCATCTTTCTATTCAGATGAACCCGAGGCCACATCTTAGTGACACCACTATAATTCCTAAACTCGACAGGCACATCATGGCCATTGTTACTAGGAGTGGCCGAACAACCAGTAAGATAAGGGAACCCATTATGGAACAGGTTGCACAACCAAAAGAGCGGACAGTTGAAATAGGTAAGAAACTAAGAGATGACGAGGTGGAGTATGAGAATGTAATTGACACCCCGTAGGTAAGGAAAGAGTCTGAAGCATCAAGTGCGCTGTGAAATGTTGGGAGTGATAAAGGTAAGGAAGAGGTCAATACCCCTCCCAAGAAGTCATTGATGATAAGGTGGACTCTCCTCCTGTACAATACATCCAACCACAAAACCTAAAGGACCCCCTCTGTATCCTCATCGACTAAATAAGAAGAAGGAAAAGCAAAAATTTAGCAAGTTTGTTGACATGTTCAGCAAGCTGTCAATAAATATTCCTTTGGTCGAGGCTTTAATTCATATGCCAGGATACTCCAAGTTTATGAAAGAGTTACTTAAAAAAGAAAAAGGTGGTTGAAGTGGGCATGGTTGAGATTTCACACAGTTGTAGCGCAGTGATGACTAGAAATGTGGCTACAAAAAGAGATGACCCAGGTGCGTTCACTATACCATGTACAATTGGTTTGTTTGTGTTTCGAAGGGCCTTGTGCGACTTGGGGGCAAGCATCCACTTGATACCCCTTATGAATTTTTAGAAGTTAGGATTGAGCACTCCCAAATCCACTTCTATGTGGCTACTGATGGTTGATAGGTCGACTAAGAGCCATGTGGGAATCTTGTTTGATGTTTTGGTAAAAGTGGACAAACTAATTCTTCCTGCAAATTTTGTCATCTTGGTTGTGAGGTAAATGTAGAGGTGCCCATTATTTTGGGACGACCATTGTTAGCCACCGGGCGGGTCCTTGTTGATGTCGAACTCAGGGAACTCAAATTTTGAGTGGGGGATGAAATAATGACCTTCAATGTTTGCCAACCGATTAAGCCTCCAGATGATTTGAGAGTCATATCTATGATAGAATTTAAGGGAAAATGGGATGATACACTTGGAGAGGGTGAAGGGTGCAAGGCACCCACATTTGATTCAGTGCAACATGAACAACTTGATGGCATCCCTAAGGTGTAAATGGAGAAATTTCCTTTGTTGGAATGGGAGCACGCTAACCGAATTAGCATACCTTTCTACAATGGTTGAGGATTGAGGTAGTATCTTCGTGCCGCGATGTTAAATCAAGCACTGCTTGGGAGGCAACCCAAGTTTCTTTCTTTGTTTTTGGTTATCGTTTGTTGTTTTTGATATTTTATAGGGAATGCATGGAGTGAAAACATGGACAAAGGAATGCAAGGCACAAAAGGTGTCGTGCGGTGGACTGTGCAAATTGCACAAGCAACTGTGCTTGTTGCACAGCCAAGCGCACATCAAAACAGGAAGCCTGGAGGAATTATGAAAGTATTCAGGTGACGTGTGCTATGTTGTACGGACCGCACAAGCCCAAGTGCGTCTCGCACCATAGTCGCATTTGGAAACAGATGCCTGGGCAAACCCAGGGGAGAAAAAGGGGCATGTGTGACACGCCATGCGGTCCGCACCTCGCTTGGTGCGAATCGCATATCGCGGCGCACAAGAGGTAAATTTGAATTTTTAATTGACCTAACCCATTGACCGACCCGACCCGGAGATGACCCGGCCCGGAGATGACCCGGCCGACTCTTCCTCTTCTTTTTATTTTTAAACCACTTCTTTTTCTTATTCTTTCCACTATCTTCCTCCATACCTCTACAAAATCTCAACCAAAATTCTCTCAAAACCCCTCAAACTCCCATAAAATCTTCTCCTCTTCTCACCCAATCTTCTCTACAACTTCTCCACATCACTGTCGTTATTCTCTGGGAGGTCTTGCGGGTCACCATTGTTGGAACTCAAAACCTTTGATTTTTGTTCCTTCCTTCATAATCTTCACTTGTGGTAGGTTCCTCGATATTAAATAGTTGTTTTTATGATTTTTGGGAACTCATAATGTGAAGCATGCTTAGTAGATTAGCCATGTTGATATTGGGCGAGATCCGAAAATTTTGGGTCCCAAATTTTGAATTGTAATGATGAATTCTTTTGATGTGAACTTGATAGATTGTTAATATTAACTATGCATGTTAATTGATAGCAATGTTTAGCCTTAAAATCTGTGTTGGGGTGAAGTCTTAGTAACCCACTTGTGACTAGTGCTTAATTTGGCCCGATGATAGATTGGGTGACATTGTTGTTAAGGAAAAATCGTCATTAGTCATAGGGTTCTGATTGATAGTCGACAACTAAGGTTAAGTTTTGTTAATTGTATGCCCGTGATCCTTATTGAAAATCTATTAGGGTGTATAATATTGTACGGGGAGGAGGTTAGAAGTTGTTATGCTTGCTAGTACCCATTATTGCAAGGAAGGCTTGATGTGACCGATGATAGACGAGGTGACATCCATCTTAAGGGAAGTCATTGAGTCCCTTCTTTTTGGGTTTGTGTTAATGGAAATTCGGGGAAGTTTGAGTACCCAGAAGTTATAGTCATGAATCCCCTTACCCCCGTGGTTGTTATAAATTGGTTGTGTGTAGTGCTAAGAGCCGAAACACATCTTGCTCTATGGATCACATGCGTAATTTACAAGAACATAAGGAGTCAAAAGTTCCAATTGTGCCTTTGTGAGTTTCACATACGATACATAGATCTTGATGTATGGGTTGCACAAGGCATCACACCAAAGTTTAAAAGAAGTGCAGATCACTGATTTGAGGGGCGAAGCTTGGTGCGACACGCACTTTGGATGGTGCGGATCGCATCAGCATCGCATTTCAAGGTAGAAAATCCCTAAAGGTTCTGTTGCCTGGTGCGATAGCACATGCAACACGCACTCTTCCAAGTGTGTTTCGCACGTGGTCTGCACAAGACAATAGTTACCTACGTTGTTTTTCTAAACCATTGCATTCCACCCCTCGTATATTTTGTTTTGTTTTTGGCTCACAATCTTTGGATGCAGACTATGTCTTCTAGTAGGAGAAAATCTAGAAACCAAGCAAGGCAAATATCAGCCATAGATGAAGCAAGGCTCCACTTCGGAATAGAGGGCATGAAAGCTCTCTACAAATGGGACAAAGATAGAGGATTCGACATGGAGAAGAGCTTTAATCTATGGGAGGTTGGTGATGAGTTACCAAATATGCACCATCAGTTTGCTACTAGAGGGTGCCAGCCATTTCAAAATGTACCCGGGGGATATTATGAAGAAATAGTCTGTGAATTCTTTGCGGATTACCAAGCCATACAGGATTCTAAAGGCTATAAAGGCCCCAAAGACAAGTTCCCCAATCTTGATGATGTCACTGTCAGAGGCAAGAAAGTATCTGTCACCCTGGCTGCAATCAATGCTAAATATTGGGACCTCTTAATCAACCCTGCACCAGCCCTAATGGCTAGAATGACTGCTGAGTTCAAGCCATATCAAGAGATGGCTCGCACCATTGCTCTAGACACCCCTGTGTGGTCCACCATGGGAGGTGACATACCGAGGAGATCATTGGTATTTGAGGCACGGCATTGGTATGATATAGTGCACAACTGCATTCACCCCTCTCAGAATGATCAAAATATCACTCAACAGGGTGCCATTCTTATCGAGTCTATCATGACGGGGGAGCATATTAACTTTGGTGAGGTGGCTACAATGGTAATCCAGAGGAAAGCTCATCGTGGAAATGACTCTTTTCCTTTCCCGGTTCTAATCACCTATTTATGTGCTAAAGTAGATGTTCCTACTCTCCTTTGTGACAAGTTCACTCACGCCATTGGGGTCATAGATCTTGATAAGAAAATAGACAAGGATGCCCCCAAATTCAAGAAATGAAGAATAGAGCAGCTGAGTGAGATTGACACTGACGAACTTGGTGCTAGAGCAGGTATTTCGTCCCCCTCTCGAGACACTTCGGAGACACACCCACATGCTCTTGCACCCTCCACAAAAAAGAGTGGTCTTCAAGATATGGTTGATCAAACTCATAGTCATGAGAAGCAACTGGTAGACTTAGCTTCAAAACTACCCGAAATGATCAATAGGGCGGTCAAAAGTGTAGTAAAGGGGGTGGTTGATAGTCTGAGTGTGTTGTGCAAGTGGGTTGATGTTATGGAAGGGGTCTCGAAGCTCCAGAAGGACATTGACAGATCCAAAGGCAAAGATCCAGTAGAGGAAGATGATTTAACCACATTGCCTCCACCTAGGAGGATTCCTGGGCCATCGGATGAGTTATTTGCTTCATATGCATCCGAGAAGCTGCCAGGTCATGCTAATCAAGAGCTGATGATGATGAGAACCCAGAGTTTCAGCGAGTGCTTCATGACTCCACAATTTTGGCAACCTCGCTAATGGGTGGTGCTGTCCCAAGTGGAAAGAATATGGAAGAAAAAGTTATGTCGGAGGGTGGTGATGATAAGGACTAGATCCTACAGGGAGTTCCACCCTTTACCATTGCACTATGAGTATTGAGGACAATGCATCTTCGGGCCTAGTTGACTAGTCTTAGTTTGATTTGGCCCTTGTCGGGCATATTTTGGATAATTGATTGTGATGCTATTATTTTTCTTTTTTAGATTATATTTATGTTTTACTTTGAGCTTAATTGTGCCCTCGTCGGGCTTGATGTTGATTGATTGTGCACCGGGTTGGTCTTACATGCTCCATTGTTCCACTACCCGTGCTTTACAAATACGCTAAATGCCTTCGGCAAGGCTTGTTCTTGAATGATTCATGAGAGCAAAAAATTTTGGATCACCTTGTTAATAGTAGTGTAGAAATAAACTCCGAGGGTTTTCTTCATACTACGGTTCTTTCCCAAGGAGCAAAAGTTTTGATTAATTTTCTTTTTCTTTTCTTTTGTTTTTGTGTGTCAAACCGGGTTGGTGTTTCT
The DNA here is from genome assembly GCA_003996215.1 of Jaltomata sinuosa. Taxonomy (NCBI): domain Eukaryota; kingdom Viridiplantae; phylum Streptophyta; class Magnoliopsida; order Solanales; family Solanaceae; genus Jaltomata; species Jaltomata sinuosa. Next base: position 146,817 of record QJPP01000610.1, on the reverse strand, counting down.
CTATGATAGATTGAGAGGTGACTTTCTTAAGGAAGAATGCCAAGTTTAGTTTAGAATTGAGTCCGTAAATGCTTGTCTCGAAATAGGCCCGCCGAAAAAATTGTCTTGGTAAATTGTTTTTGAGAAAGGAAAGGAAGAAGGGAAATGAATTATTAAGGAAAAGCGTTCTCTTGTCATGACTTGCACATTCTCGCTTTGGCTTGATTGATTCACCAACGAGTGTGTAATGAACTCAGAATAGCTTGTCAAAAGTCATTTGCCCCAATTGATTGTGGGACTAATGGATGAAGTCTTGTGGTATGATGCCTTGTGCGGTGAGGCTTTACCTTGATTCTTGTGCATAAGTGTCGTCTAGAAATTGCCCTGAATGTGATTCAAGGCGAAATTCTAGGTGTAACCAAGCTTGGAAGATTACCCTAGGCCCTTTTTGGATAGCCACTAATGACATCAAATCCTAGTGAACCCCTTTGAGCTTGTGATCATTCTTTGACACCTTTTTAACACCTTGACCTTTTTGGAACCCCTATCTTGGCACCCTTCCTCCCTAATTGCTTGAAAATGAAATGTAGGCTAAAAGCCTATGTTTGGGTGGGGAACAAAAGAGAACACAGGCAAATGCCTAAGTTTGTGGGCTGCATGTGATCAAAATGAGGAGAGGAAAAAGAATGCACTTCACGTGCAAGGTAGCACCTTGAATAGAGAATTGAAAATTGCTCCAAAAGATCAATCCAAATGAGCAAATTGAAAAGCAAAAATAGGTGCCACCAAGTAAAGGTGAGATAAGGTGTGAATAATCATGAGGTTAAAAGGAGAAATCTTGGGTTGTGTGAGGGAGAAATAAGGTGAAGTTGGAAATTGAAAAATGTAAGCGGCGTTTGAAATGACAAAACAAAGAGCATTAGGGAGGTGTAGTCACTTGACCCAAATGATATCCTCACCTTAACCCTAGCCAACATTACACCCCGCAAGTCTTTGGTGATTCCAAGCTTGGCTACCCTACATTAGTGGCGATTTACATGAAGGGCAAGCCTATGGTTCGATGCGCATGCACTTGAAATTCCTTGAGAGAAGTGAGAGTCTTCTTGGTTCTCCTATAATCCCATATTGTCTGAATGGAATGATTGTGAGTGGGGATTCTCTCTTGTGTTGAGTGGCATCATGCACTCGAAGTGAAGCATAGAGTCTCGATTTCAATTGTGGGGAATGAATAAGACAAGTTGTGTGGCGAATCTCAAGGCAAACCTTGAAGGTCAATGCCAATGACTTGAGAAGCTTAAAATGTTTTCCCTTGAGTTTTAAAAGAGATGTGATGTCCTTTGAACAAAAAGTTTTGAAATGAGCAATTGCCTTGAGCATGTGGGGGTCCAAATTGAGATAAGCATAGTAGTTGAGTCTTTTGTTTGTTTCTTTTTCTTAAATTTTTAGTGTAGAGTGGTTTTTGTGCCTTAATTAAGCCTAAGCATAATTCATTCCTTTCTTTGTAAGTATCTTGCTTGAGGACAAGCAGTAGGTCAAATTTGGGGGTTTGATAAGTCGGTAATCTACCAACTTATTGAGCCTATATCCATGAATTATTGCTATGTTTCGAATCGATTTAGAGGTTCTTATGGCCTTTATTGATGTCTATGCAGGTACTTTGGTTAGAAGATGAAAAATAAGGAAATGGACCCAAAAAGGAGCTAAAAAGGAGCTAAGTGTGAAGAGTTGGAAACAGCTAGAGAATATGTTACGAGGTGCGGTGGTTGTGTGACAAGCACAAGCCGAGGTGCGGTTCGCACCACCTCTGCATAATGCTGCAAAGAAGACTGAAGATTCTGCTAAGGAGTGCGATTGACATGTGATGCGCACATCCTGTGGTGCAAAACGCACCACCTTTGCACAAAGCCTTCCTATGCGGCTGAAGTCACTAGTTTAAACTAAAGCATGGTGCAATGTGCACAGTGCGATGTGCGAACCGCACGTCGCATCGCACACCACCCAGAGGGCAATTTTGTCCAAAATCTTAGGTGACGATTTGGGAGCATATAAAAGGCAATTTTAGGCCTATTTTGTAGAGAGAATTCAGAGTAGAAATTTTCAGAGAGAACTTGGAGATATTTTTGGTTTGTAAACACTTTTCTCCATCTCCATTGAGAGAGGGTTTTTAATCCAATCCTTTGGTTAACAAATTGTGTGTTAAATTGACTCTAGAACTTGAGAATCAACTACAATGGATGGGAATTTGATTTACTCAGCTGGTATATCTTCTCCCCTTTCTATGAGTGGCTAATTTCTCTTGTCTAGGGGTGTATTGATGATGGATGTGTAGCTAATGGGTGTGGGTGTTGCTAAATCACTCTTATAATTACTTATCTGATGTGGGTCTAGTAATTTCATCATATTTTAATCTAATAATTTTTGGTTGCAAACATGAATTTACCTTACTTGGCTACTTAGTTGCTCGAGAGAGAATTTTGTAGTTGTGTATGTGAAATTGCTAGCGGGTACTTAGGAATCCGCTTAGATTGGAGTCTAGACATAGCTCCAATTGCGGAATCTCCCATTTAAGGGTCCGAGCTAGAAATAGGATGACCTCCCCAAGCACATGTTAGTTGGTTATTTAGCACACCGAATGATGTTCTAACCGAAATCATCGAATATATGGATGTTGATCGAGAGATAGCATTCCACACTTACGACCAACACTACCCATATCACTAGGTGAGAATTTGATTGAATTAGTGATCACCATATCCTATAGCAAATGCCCCATTGGAAATGCACCCCTAGTCATCTTGTTATATTTGTTACACACATCTCGATTTTATAGCATTTACTTGAATTGAGTTAGTAGTGACAACTTTCCCAATTCCCCCATTTTATTGCTTTGGTTTTGCTGAACAACTACTCTCATTTTAAAATCTCTTCGCACAATATCTAATGAGATAAATCAGGTCCCTTGGGTTCGATCCCGAAATTCGTTGGGTTATAAATTTTGTTTTGACTACGCGATTGTTGTGACCTCCTTAAGTGGAGAGCATGATTTGAGCGTTCATCAGTATGCAAGCTACCTGGGCCCTCCACCAAAGCTTAGATGGGCCATCTAGCTGATAGGTAGTATATCCTACTCCATGAGTATCTGAGACCAAGATGATAAAGCATCTCCTCGCAAGTAGAAATGAAGTCATAAGCATCCTGACCAGGAGCACCGGAGAATCTCGATAGGGATAATCTCTGAAATCAGCCCAAGGGCTTTTGCTCCAACTCTATCATGACTTGGCTTGGAGCAAGAGGCTGAGCAACTATAGGCTCTGACAGAACCTGTGCACGAGGAGCGGCAGTAAGAGGTTGCGCTCCTGAAATCTGAGCACCCAGGGCTGCCCCCTGAGAGAATGTCTGTGCTATTTTTGCAGGTTGACCCTCAACCATACTCAATAACTGCAGAAGCACGCTCTGAATATCTGGTTTAGGAGCTGAGGCTGGTGTTGATACTGATGTTGCTACCAGACCTAGTGGCACTTAGGCTACTCCCTGGTCCATGGGTTGCTGATCCGGAACTGGCTCAGGCTCATACTCGACTTAGGAGCTCTAACTGGTGCCGCTGCTTTGGCACGTCCTCAACCTATACCTCTAAAACCACCCCGCCCTTAGCTAGAGTTGGGTGTGCTAGTGTCGAAGGCTCTCCCTCGTCCACTGCTGAAGATCTCATACAAGTCATCTGTGGAAGTGTGAACAGAACAAATGAGATTACAAAATCCATCTAGTATAAAACGCATGATATAGAAGCAAAAAAAGAGTCATGTTTTCTAAAATGCCAGTGTAGCATCCCGAAGATAGAGTATGGACGTCTTCGCCCTGATCCGCAGGACTCTGCTAGATATTGGCTCCTATACCAATAACACCGGTGAACCTAGGCTCTGATACCAAGCTATCACGATCCAATTTCTCAAGTCATGATGGCACCTACAACCCTCTTGTAGGCGAACCAATCCCTGTAGCTTGGAACGGTTAGTAATGGGCTATTAGCAAAGTAAGCATGCATAAGAAGCACAATAAGCGAAAGAAGATAGAAAGCAAAGTGGAAGGAAAGCAATCTGGATATATATGTATATGTTTGTGTGTGTGTATATATATATAGAAACTTCACTATCCCACGACCTGGTATCAAAAGTACAGGAGCCATTAATAATTAAACACAGTACAACAGAGTGCGAAAGTAAAATATACAAGTGCCTCTAAATATACAAAATAGTCAACTGCAAAAAGAAGAGATATACCTAAGCCTCGGTCGCCAAGAGCTCACCCTATGTCTCAGATATCAAGATTTACCGGAGTTCACGCATCAAAGGCGATGGCCCACACTAGGATCTGTACCAGGAAGATGCAAAAGTGTAGTATGAGCACTAATTGCAAAGCAACGGGTACCTAGTAGGCATCATAGGCTGACTGAGCATGTATAAAATATAAAAGTAGTAAATAGAAGATAAGGAAGAAGAAGTCACAGAAGCAAACAAAGGAAAGCATACGGAATCTAGCAACAGATAGAAGGCATAGAGAGTACAAGTAAGCTATGCTAGCCACAGAAGGTATATCAAAGAATATAGGTGAAAGAGTAGAGAATGCACCTAGATCCTTGCAACAACAATATATATACAGAAAGTTTAACGAACATGGAGGTATATCGGTAACCTCAAATAAAAGGAAAGGAAGGAAAAACAACTACACATAACCATGCTAACAATACAACTCACAAGGTAAGGATGATAGTAAAGTAAACTAGCAGGTAACTACAATAGGAGCAAGTAACACTAATCTACCTACAATACCAAGGAGCACCCATACTCCCAAGGAATACATACAAGTGAAGACAAACCCTACTGGCATCCCATACTACCAGAGAGTACATTCAGCAAACATCAAACAAGGGGTGGAACCATGCAGAAATAAATGATATGATATGGTATGCCAGTGGTACCATATGCACCTCCTCCTGCACTTGTAGGCCCAGCAGGTAAGACCTATGAAAGGGCTTCTCCCGTATACCTCTACTCCCCCGTATACCCCTCCTCTGGCACTCTCGTCTTGTAGCCCCTAGTCTAGATTGAGAAGGTCCATAGAGATCTCCGCAACTACATACCAACTCCTCAAGATCTCAACATGCGTGCCCAGAATCTATTCGAGTCTAAAATCAGTAATAAAACCATGTCTAGCACTTGGCCTAGCCGAGTCTAGTATCATCTCAGGTACTAGTGTGAAAAAACAAAATTTAATCCCTTTTACTTTAAGAAGATCCATTAAACAAGTTTTAAGTCCATTAATAGCCATTAATAATGAAAAATGGGCCCTCGGGGCCATGCAAGGTTAGAAAACCGGTGATAGTCAGGCCTGCAGTACTGTAGTAGTAATAAACCAGTGTAGAAAAAGCTCTTCTCATGATGATAATATGCTGAGATACAACCAACACCTCAGTATCAACCTATAGGCCTGTACAGGCTCAATACACTCTAAATCACAGATAACCAGCTAGAAATCGCGAATCAATGTCCGGGACTCACAGACATTTCCCAAATATCCCACTAACTATGGTCCAGAGGCAATGCAAAGGCCACTCAGGGTCGTAAAGGGTAATATTATCGTACTAGCTCAAATACTGAAGTACAAGAAATAAGAACAGACAAAAAGAAAGCGGAGAAGGTCTGAGGTGCCAAACTAGTAATTCCAACCCAAGGATGAGCTAAATAGTACAATTACACTATATAGGCCAAGTCTAAGATCGGTAAGCCATAGCTTACCTGGCATCTGATGAAAAGCTACTGGAAGGCCATCGTCCAAGCCTGAATTACTCCGAGAAGCCATCGTCCAGCCTAGCTGCCGTGCAGGCGAAGGGAAAAGAGGGAAGGGGCTGGCCAGCCTTCTATGCGCACGCAGCCTACCCATCGCGTGGGCAAAGTCTTGGCTGGTGCTGCAACAGCAACCAGCAACTTTGGCAAGGCAAAAATGTCATCAGATGGACCCTCCAGATTCATCCAAACTAAAATAGAATTGACAAAATTTCCAACGGATGTTGATTTAATGAAAAGTAGTCCCCACGCCCAAATAGCCAAGTTTTCCAAAATGGAACCCAATGTCCCAAAATGAGTTTGGATGCCTCGGAACCCAAACCAAAGGTCCCTCTAGCCGAAAGTCAACATTCTGGATCTAACATCACAGACGAAATTCCCATCTGAGTCCATCTTCATCAAATATTGACCAAAGTCAAACTTTTAAGTTTAACTGGCTTGAAATCTCAGAAAGTGAGATAAAATCAAACCAAAAGCTCCCAGACCCCGACTAAAGGTCCTACTAGACCAAAACCCACACTCTAGAGCTAACAAAATAATCAAAGATCGATTTCAAACATGCTTGCTAAGAATGTTGACTAAGTGAATGATTTCCTAAGTTAAAGCTCTAAAACAGTGAAATGGCCATAAAGACCTAACGAATGGCTCGAACACCGAACCACCAGTCCCAAAAAGTCATAAATGACTTGGGCCGCTACAAGAAAATCTAACAGTGCAAAAAAGATAAAAATGCAAACATGACCAGAAGAGTCATTACATCAGTTCCTCTAGTAGGGTCAATATCAGAGCAGAAGTCAACTTTGTTTTCAAATCCTAAAAATTCTTCTCACATGCTTTGGACTACTTAAATTTATTCTTTTTTGATTTAACCTTGTCAATGGATCAGCGATGGAGGAGAAACCCTCCATAAACCTCATGTGGTAACCATTATAACCCAAGAAATTTCTAATATCGGTCGGGGTTGTGGCTTTGGGTCAATTCTTAACTACATCAATCTTTTGGGAATCAACCTGATACCCTCAGTAGGTATAATGTGACCTAGAATTTCAACAATTTCAACCAAAATTCACACTTAGAAAACCTTGCATACAATTCATGATTCTTAAGGGTTTACAACACATTAGAGGTGATTAGCATGCACTTACTTACTGCGCGAATAGATTAGGATATCATCGATGAAGAAAATTACAGACATCTCAAGATACTACTTGAAAATTATGTTCACAAGATCCATAAAATCTACTGGTTCATTAATCAAACCAATGGACATTACTAGGAATTTGAAGTGACCATACCGAGTTTGGAAGGCTATTTTGGAATGTCACTCTCCCTAACTTTCAAGTGGTGATAATCGGATCTGAGGTCAATTTTGGAGAAATACTTAGTGTTTTATCCCTTTTTGGAATTTTATGTTGTTTAAAATGGAAAATAAAAATTGTTTTCAACACTTTAAAAATTATTTCAAAATTTTAAAAAAAATCAAATTAATTCTCAAACAAATAGAGTCGCCACTTAATTTTTATTTAGAAATTAAGAAAACTTAAAAAAAATTCAAAGACTTAAAAACATAAATAAATCTTTAAAATTAGAGAAAATGGGTAAGGGTTCATGCAATGTCTTAAGAAGGTTTTTAAGGCACTTAAGAACGTCCGATTTTAAAAAATACGGTTGACCAAAATAATTTTGACTAACTAAAAAAATAATTTATTTTTTAAAAGAGTTGAAATAATGAAAATATTTGAGATTTAGAGAGAAAGATGATTTAAGCAAAAATGTTATCATTCAATTCAAGGAAAAAATAGTTTATTTATCTAAAGAAAATTTATTCGTAAGGAAGAGATTTGAACGGCTTTTTGGTCTCTTTCCCCTTAAGAGCAAAAATAAAGGGTTGCAAATTATTTAAAACAACTATTATTCAAAGAAAGGAATTGTTAAAAATCAAGTGAAAAACCTCATTTTAAACAAAAGATTTAAAAGACTCATTTATTTATTCATGCAACTATGGAAGTTGAAAGAAAATGAAGCCTATTTTTAGAAGAAAGATTCATTCTTTAACTAATTTGAAAGAATTAATAATCAATGAAACTTTAAACTTATTTGAAAAATTGATCAACGATGGAAAAATATATTTTTACGATATTCAAGAAATTATTGAGCCTAAGTGAGACTAATAGCACATGAATGAGAAAAAAAAAGCATTCTATTTGAAAAATCTATTTTTTAGGCAAGTCAACACAAAGTCCAATTTTTCTCTCATTTTTTAACCAAGCTAAATTAAGTTATGATATTTTGGACAAACCAATTTGCAATAAAATTAAAAATAACAACACTTTAGGGGATCTATTTAGGTTAATTAAGTTAAAGTTAGAGTTAATACAAATACTACAACTAAATAAAGAGATGAGAAAGAAATTGGGCTCCTTTTGGCCCTTTGCAGATGTTGTCCAAATTTGGACTTGCATTTCTAAGGACTTTTAGGCCATTTTTGCCATGTATATTAGCTGGTATATCAGCTCGTGTTTCCTTGTATATATCAGCTTCCTTTTTTGTATATTTCAGCGTATATCCGCTCTTGGAACTTGTATATTAGCTTCCCTTTTCGTATTTTCTCCTTTGTTGAACCGTATACCAGCTTTTAAAGTCGTATACTACTGTATATAAGTTTATACCAGTCCCATTTCGGACTTGTTTTGAAGCTTGACTCTTAGGAAATTGGGCTTGGCCCATCAGAAATGCAGGTGAGGGAGTGGGAGTCCGAATGGAATCATCCGAGATAATTCATGCCAGTGAAGAAAGGAAAATAATGATTAGCATGTCAAAATATGAATTACAAGAATTCAGAAACAAATATACATGAATTTAGTAAGAACTCACGCATTCATTAAGTTGGAAAAGAGATAAGACACTACAAAGAAACAAAGTAAATAGGGAGGTGCGAGGATAATACCCAAAGTTAATTCACTGACAGTTTTCCAGGGAATAACTTAAGCTTAAATGAGGATTGGTTCACTTCCAACACATGTATATTGCTGAAATTTTCAACTTATCTGCCTACTTTCTAGGTTTATCAAGTGAAACCAACCACTTATATTACAAGATAAAAGGGGGAAAGAGGGGAGTTATCATAGAAGCTTCTTTGTTATCGAATTCAAGCGTCAACTGCACTTAAGAATCAAGAAGAGAAGTGACATATAAGCTAAAAACAGATTCAACTATAGTAGCCAATTTTTTCATAGATCAGTTTAAGTCCTCAAGTATGAAACATACAGATCAACAGACACTTGGCATAAATTATCTTCTTGATTGTTCAAAACACCACTATTTTTAGGCCTAAGATATTGATCAATTTTATAACACTTATCTGGAAAGATTTTTCATGATAAACCACTCCTCAAAATAATGTTTACCTCAAGCCATGTCGAGTTTAAACAGTTAGTAAAACGAACTAAAGGCCTATGAGTTCATTTAACAATGATTCCCACGGAATAGTAGAAAGATCATGGCTTATTATTATCCTTTGAAAGCCTCTTTGAAAATAACTAACGAGTTATCTCAAAACATTGGTTCTTGGAACCTCCCATGGTATTGAGGGCCACGGAGAATTTAGAAAAAGGCTCATACAGGGTAATCTATCAATTGGGTGACTATTTTTGCCATTGACTTCACGGAAGAAAAAAATACTATTTGGGCAAACAAGAACGCAACAACAGACTATCCTGAACACTTCAGGGGTTATGAATTAATTGCAGGACTAACATTTAATTATCATGACAACAATTATTCTTAAACAAGCTTCATGAAAGACTACACTTATCCCACACAAGAACGAATATTTTAGCTACTCAATCATAAGCAAGCAAATAAACAACCCCAAAACCAACGAACATTATTAATCCACAACACGACCACAATGGCCAGCCAGCATCAACAGACCACAAAATGAAGGAAAAAAAGAAAATGATGGTGGAAGAGAAGTTTACCTATTTCCGGGCAGCAAAGCTCGGACTAGTTGAGTTCTCCGGTGCTTATTCTGATCGACTCGAGCTTCCCTTTTCAAAATGTAATGAAAATACCCAGAAAAATCTTCAAATACAAGAGTGTTTCGTATTTGTTTCAACCTAAATTCTCAGATTTTCCCAAAAATCAGAGAAAAAGACTCTCCAGGTTTTTTGCTATCCGAAAACTCATCATCAACAGTGGAGAATAGGGGTGTTTATATATGGGGATTTCTAGGGTTTCCAACGGTTGGAATTGGGGGGAAATATTTGGGATTTTCAGATAAGGGTTGGGAATTTGAATTCCCAAAAATCAAAACCCTCCCTGATGAACACATGTTTGTACCTTGGTGGTACGAAATCGATCATATACCAATGATGTTGGGAAGTTTGTGCTGCATTTCATGGAAGGAGAATGTTGAGATGCCACCTGGGCAATTTCCAGGTTCTTCTAGAACTAGGACAGCGCACACCCTTCTTACAAACAAACGACGACAGGGAATTGACGAAGGGTAATGATTTAGGGGGAAGGTTTGGGGCCATTTTAGATCTGTTGTAGTTGTCGTTTGGGCATTGTGTTGGATGGAGTTACCTGGGTGTGTTCGTCCTTTGGCGAAGAGACGAGAAGAGAGAGAGAATCGATAGAAGGGTGTGTTTGGTTTGTGTGTGTGTGAGATGAAAGAGAAGAAGAGAATAAGGAAGTTAGGCTAGGTTTAAATGGGGAATTGGGGCTGAGGGAATTTTCGTTGGGCTAGATATAAGCTGAAGTTGGGGGATTTAAATTTGATTAAGGATTTGGCCATTTTGCTTTGCAAATATGGCCAGATTTGGTTGAATCGATAACCAAATGATTTAAATTATGGCCACATAATTGAAATTGTGGCCAAATTGAATTGTGTCCAAATTAGAAAAATAGGACCCATTTGAATTTAAAATAATTAGGCCGTAATTAGAATAGAGATGAACTAAATACGATTAATTGAGATTTTATTATTTAAAAATAACTAAAATAATTAACTATCATTATACTTAATCATACATTTATAAAATACCAACTTCGCAATTTATTTCCCAGTTAAATAATTTTTTGACTAACATGAACGGTTTTAAAATATTTTGAAATAAATTTGGGAAAAATCCTTTGAAAATCTATCAAAATTCATAGAAATAATATACATCTATATATTATAAGTATATGTAGACATATTTTTATTCATGAAAATTATAAAATATTCTCTGAGATTAATTTTTGAAAAATTCTTTTAATTGCAAAATTAATTATTAAAAATTTAAAAGCTCCATAATTAATCCGATAGTGGAGGGTAAAAATTGGGTGTCAACAACTGCTCCTCCCTTTGGGTAGAGTGAAGGTAATGAACCCTGGGCAAAGGAAATTGACGATTCCACTTTTGTTCGACCACTAGTTCATCTCTTGGAAGCGGTTGGTTTTAGCACATATTTCAAGGAATCATGGCGGAACTCCGGTATTGTGTTTCCTACATATCTCAGGTTGCATGAGTATTTAGGCCACTTGTAGTTCAAAATGATTAATTTTATGCACGATTTTCAAAGAAGTCTGAACTATCTCGGTTTCAGAGTATGGAGAGACCAGAAAGCTGGGGAGTAAGAGGATTGGGGAGAGTTTGAAATGCAGCCAGGTTTTCAACATAGAGCCCGCCTACATATCCCAAGACTCGGGGAATTAGGTTGCTTGTAGTTCAACTTAATCGGTGGAAAAGGTAATCTTTATGTTTAAGGTCACCTTTGGTTCGAGATAAGTGACAAAATTGAGTTATGGAAAAGAGGCTTGCAACCTCTCAACCATGAATGTTAAGCTCTTCATATTCATAGGTAAGACTTTACCTGGACATAATTTTCAAAGCTCAGGGTGTATTGTCACTCGGATTTGAAGAGAAGGAAAATTGCTTCCGAAGTGAGTTCAGAAATACTCTAGATGCAAAACTGACGTTATAGAATAAATGAATTCCCACGTGCCTTCTGACAGGGGTGTGGTTTGATTGAAGTGGAAGTCAACTCTCAACTCGCATCCAAAAAGTTTGACATTCCTTTCTAGACTATGTCCCAGTTTGCTGCTAAAAAAAAGTTCCACGTTGTGTTGCATCCTTTTTGGTGCCGTCCGCACTTGTGTTTTTGTTTTGAAAATTTCATCCTTTCGGATGCTCTCGTCAACATCTCAAAATAAGATGGTTATTGGTAACATAATTCCTTATGGAGAGATGGTTTTTATACCTCCATTTTGGACTATGTCCTAATTCACTCACGTCGTGCGATGTCTTTCTTGGCATAGTTCGCACCTGTGATTTTTATTTTGAGAATTTCATCCTCTCGGATGCTCTCGACAATATCTCAAAACAAAATTTCTAGTTTTAAAGTAATTCAAACAAGGAGGGATAGTTTCTTTACCTCATCTCTGCATATGTTGAATTTTGGGGGATATGCCATCTTTCCATGTCTTTGTCCTAAGGAATAACAGTTCTCGGGATGATATAGATATGATGGCCTTCTTGGATATCGAATAAGAATGCCTTTGTGACAGTTGAACGTGATGATTCTTCAAATGAGGTAACCTTCTTTGACATCATAGATGATGGTCTTCATAACCGCTTGTTGTAGTTTCTAATATGATGGTCACCTTGGCTATTCGGCGATAATCTTTGCATATTACTTTGGGTAAGTCTTGCATATCTTTTGTATTGATACGACTTATAAATATACCTTGAATTATCAAACCTCAGGTAATCTTGCACATCATCTGACTTTGGATAGAGGAGGCTTACATATGTCCCTTGAATTATTAGCTTTCGAGTAATCTTACAAATCATCCAACTTTGGATAGAGGTGGCGTACAGATGTCCTTCGAATTTCCAGTCTTTAAGTAATCCTGCACTTTTATCCGATTTTTGATGTAACGTGACTTACAAATTTCCCTTGAATTGTTAACCTTTGGGTAGTCCTGTGCAATATCAATGTGGATATACCGCTACTTATAGATAACCTTTGGGATGTCAATCTTTGGTAGTCTTGCACTTTTATCCAATTTGGGATATTTTTGTGACTTACGAATTACCCTTGAACTACCAACTCTTAGGTGATCTTGCACACTATCCAGTTTTAGATATCATTGTATCATACATATAGCTCTTGGGCTGTATAATTTGGGTAATCTTGCACACTATCCAATTTTAGACATGACTGTGGCTTATAGACAAACTTTGATTTGTCAACTTCTGGGAAATCTAGTTCATTGTCAGATTTGAGATAGCGACTTACAGACCTCTTTTAGACTATATACTTTCCTTATCCCAGATGGCAGATGTCATCTGATCTTCGGGGTAGCAAAGGACTTTGCTATGTGATCAAATATAAATTCCTTTTTTAGATGCACGAATATCCTCGACGTTAGATTTTATTGCATCTATATGGCAATAAGGATGCAAATGCACAAATATCCTCAATGTCAGACTCTGTCATCTCTACGCGATATAAGATATAAGTGTTCCCAATGCCAGACTTTGTTGTCTCTGTGTGGCATGAATATGCAGGTGCAAATATCCTCAATGTCAGACTCTATCATCTCCATGTGATATCATATATATGTGCTTTTGGGTCGATCCTGCGCACCAAGTGCGACTTAGGGATGCCTCTGAATGTCATCCTCTTAAAACCGGCCGATAAAGAGAAATAATCTTCGCGGCCAGCATACGCCTGCAGTAATAGATGATGGTGGTCCTTTCAACATGGTTCTCTCGGCATGGTCCTCTCGACATGGTCCTCTCGACATAGTTCTTGTGATATGATGCAATACAATACAATGCAACACGATATAATATGATGCAATGTGATATGATATAATATGATGCGATATAACACAATGCCATGTAATGCAGTATGATGCAATGTTAAATGATGCAATATGAATGCATAATGTAATGCAATGTAGCACCATATGATGTAATGCAATACAATGCAAAATGGTTCAATATGAATGCATAATATAATGCAATGTAGCGTCGTATGATGCAATGGCCCATAGGGCAGTTATAGAAAGCATAACCTCCACCTTTGTTAATGCATTGGCTTCTACTTCTGTACCTACTCTCAAGGTAAACAATTAGCAACCATAGCATCGTTCTTACTGGTGACCGCAATCAATATCCGGTAAAAGTTTTAAAAAGAAAGAGTTCATAACGATAATCAAAAATAACTTTGTTTGTAATCATCAACCTCTTCTCGAGGTGGTCAGACAAACAATGGCTTATTTTGTAAGTAAATGGTTGAACCCGTATCTAGGGACAACTATAAATACCGCATTTGAACACTACATATTTGTCATAATCCCTAATTTGATGCGATTCAAGGAGGGCATCACTGATCGCTCATCCGATGGTCTTTTGGGTTTTTCATGTTGGCATTTGACTCTTGTGCGTGTACCACTTTCAAACATCATGCATTGGTTGAGATCCCTAATCTGTTAGGGAATTTGCGGATGTCATTGATCTTTCCTTATCTGGTAGTTCCTGCAAATCACAAGAAGATTCATCAGTTCTAGGAATCTTGGTTTCTTTCGGCTTCTTACCATTATTTTGGATTTTCTCACCGATCTTAGGAGTTTGATATCATTGTATTGCTTTGAACCCATCGGACGATGAGGGACTTTCGTTGATCCCTAACATTTCTTAAGAAAACCTGCATCCACAGAAAAATTATTAGTTTTTGGTGAAACTTGATCTGTGTCAACCTCATTTGATCTTCTGCTCCTTGCTTTGTCATCTCTGGATATTTTCTACCTTCGGGAATTTGTCATTCTTGACTCCCCATGTCATAGTAAATGTAAGACAAAGTCAATTTTATAAAAGAGTGAGTTAACTTGTAAAATCTTTTCAAAAATAGTTTTTGAAAGTATTGATTTTAGAGAAATGATTTAGGAAAATCTCTGCCAATTTGTCATGTCATGCACGAGCTCAACGAACGTCTTTCACTTTGAGGCCTTGACATATCTGACATGTTGTTGGCAAGCTGTGGAGATGCTTCCTCATCCTAGTTGGGGAATTTGGAAATGGTCTTTCAAGAAATCTGTCGCAGTTGCGAATTAATCCACCTCAGATTTTGTCACAACTGGGAATTTCTAAAGTAGACCCTGATCTCCTGGTGCTGAGGAATTTTTGGAGTTTATTTTTTTGAACTCTTGAATGAAGCTTGGTAGAAATTTTGAGATTTTCCTAAAGATTTCTGCCTCAGTTAAACGTTTCGTGATGAATTTCATCACGTTGATAAGAGATTTGACACTCTGTGGGGATTGTGAGATCTTTCTCTCCAAATTCACTTCAGTTGCTCTTTGGCACAATTTGAATGTTGATTTGTTGGAGAATGATCTTTGCCTTCTGAATTTTCGAGATTCCTTTCACGAAAATTATTCCCCAATCTCCATTTCTTGGGGTAATATGACTGAGCCATTATGGCGCCTACGTATCCCGTTAAACCAGGAATCAGATCAAACGTAGTTCCCACACTTATAGTAGGAGAATATTGGAAATAAATAAAGGGGTGACCGAAGCCAACAAAGGCCGCCTACATATCTCATTCTTGAGAATTCAGGTCATCACGTAGTTCAAGATAAAAACGGGAAGATAGATCTTTCTAAGGGGTTGATCAAAGCTAACATAGGCCACCTACATATCTCATTCTTGAGAATTCAGGTCAAACATAGTTCGTACAAAGAGGATAGGGAATTTTACGCTATTACAAAGCATAAAAACGATTACAATTAGAAAGTGCAATTACAGGGAAAGAAAAACCCATCTTCAAGCATAGTATCTCTTCACAGCATCGGAGTTGATCGACTTGGGCCACACATGGCCATTTATCTCGAATAAAATCACAGCTCCTCCAGATAGCATTTTATGGACAACATACGGTCCTTGCCAATTCGGTGCGAATTTTCCTTTGTGTTCCTCTTGATGAGGAAAAATACGCTTAAGGACAAATTGTCCTATGGCGAACATACGAGCTCTTACTCTCTTGTTAAATGCATGAATCATTCATTGTTGGTACAATTGGATATGGCACACAGCGCTCATGCTTTTTTCATCAATCAACATGAGTTGTTCGTAGCGGGCGCCAACCCATTCTTCATTGTTATGCCCATATTCCTGAATGATCCTAAGGGAGGGTATTTAGACTTCAACAGGTATCATCGCTTCTGACCCATACACCAACACATAAGGAGTCGCCCTACTTGAAGTTCTGACGGCCGTCTGGTATCCCAATAAAGCATAAGGCAACATCTCATGCCAAGATCGGTGACTATCAATCATCTTTATCAAGATCTTCTTGATATTTTTGTTGGCAGCTTCCACTGCTCCATTCATTTGTGGACGGTATGCGGTAGATTTTGGTGGGTAATCTTGAATTGCTCGCATATCTATTTCATCAAGTGACTATTCAGATTTGCTCCATTGTCTGTGATGATCGACTCAGGAATCCCAAATTGGCAAATCAAATTGTTTTTCACAAAATCGGCTACAAACTTCTTAGTCACGGATTTGTATGAAGCAGCTTCCACCTACTTGGTGAAGTAGTCGATAGCAACCAAAATAAATCTACGTCCATTAGAGGCAGGCGACTCGATTGGAACAATGACATCCATGCCCCAGGCTATAAAAGATCAAGGTGATATCATAGCATGAAGCTCCCTAGGGGGTACTCGAATAAGATCTTCATGGATCTAGAACTTGTGGCATTTCTGCACAAATTTGCTGCAATCATTTTCCATGGTCATCCAGAAATAACCGGCTCATAAAATCTTCTTGGCTAAGGTGAACCCATTCATATGAGGTCTACACACTCTGGTATGCACTTCTTCTAGCAACTTTGTGGCTTCAACTGAGTCCACACATTTTAAGAATCCAAGATCTGGAGTCCTCCTATAAAGAATTTCTCCATTTAGGAAAAAGTTACTGGCCATTTGGCAGATTGTCTTCTTTTGGTTGGTGGTCGCATCTTCTGGATAGACTTTGGCTTCCAGATACCTCTTGATATCACAATACCATGATTTCCTATCTTGTTCTGCTTCGACTTGTGCACAATATGCAGGTTTCTCTTTTAAGCCTATCACCAATGGATCGATGTAATTCTGGTCGGGATGCTAAATCATGGAGGATATGGTTACCAAATCATCAACAAATTCATTTTGAATCCTTGGAGTATGCTTGAACTCGTTCTTTCATAACCTCTTGCATAGACTTTGCACCAACTTCACATACGACATAATCTTGGAGTTTTTTACAGCCCATTCGCCTTGGACTTGGTGAATTAGCAAATCAAAATCACTGATAATCAATAGTTCTTGAATATCCATATCAATAGACAACTGAATGCCGAGAATACAAGCTTTATATTCATCCATATTATTGGTGCATGGGAAATAGAGTTTGGAAGTTACCGGGTAATGCTTACCGGTTTATGATACCAAGACTGCTCCAATGTCTGAACCTTTGAAATTGAATTCTCCATCAAAGAACAATCTCCAACCAGGGTATGCTTCTGCAATATCTTCTCCTACGAATATAACTTCTTTGTCTGGGAAATAGGTTCGGAGTGGTTTATAATCTTCATCAATTGGATTTTTCACTAAATGATCTGCTAAGTCTTGTCTCTTAATTGCTTTCTGAGTCACGTATACAATGTCAAACTCACTTAGAAATATTTTGCACTTGGCCAATTTCCCTGTAGGCATGGCCTTTTGGAATATGTATTACAGGGGGTCCATTCTAGAAATGAGATACGTTTTGTACGACGACAAATAATGCCTCAACTTCTAGGTGAACCAGGTCAAAGCACAACAAGTCCTTTCTAAAAAAGTATAATGAGCCTCGTACGGAGTGAAATTCTTACTCAAGTAATAAATTGCTCGTTCTTTCTTCCCACTTTCATCATGTTGCCCCAAGATGCACCCAAATGCATTTTCTAAGACCAACAGATATAGCAACAATGGGCTTCCCTCTCTCGGGGGAACTAATACCGGCGGACTGGACAAATAACTCTTAATACGATCAAAAGCTTGTTGACACTCCTTAATCCAGTTAGTTGGTGCATCTTTCTTCAACAACTTGAAGATGGGTTCACAATTAACCATTGACTGGGCTATGAACCGACTAATATAATTCAATCTTCCTAAGAAACTCATGACTTCCTTTTTGGTCTTAGGTGGAGGAAACTCTTGAATGGCCTTGATTTTTGAAAGGTCAAGATCGATGCCCCTTCTACTGACTATGAAGCCTAATAACTTTCCAGTTGGCACCCCAAAAGCACACTTGGCAGGGTTCAACTTCAGATTGTACTTCTGTAGTCGATCGAAGAATTTTCTTAAATATGTCAAGTGGTCCAAACTTCCACGGGACTTGATGATCACATCATCCACATATACCTCAATCTCTTTGTGAATCATTTCATGGAATATAGTCTTCATGGCCTGCATATACATGGCACTCGCATTCTTAAGACCAAATGTCATCACCCAGTAATGATAAACACCCCAAGGTATAATAAAGGCTATTTTCTCCGTGTCTTCTTCATCCATTAAGATCTGGTGGTACCCATCGAAATAATCCATGAATAACTGCATCTCGTGCTTCGTGCAGTTTTCAATAAGGATGTGGATATTGGGAAACAAAAAGTTATCCTAGATACTAGCCTTGTTCAGGTCTTGATAGTCAATGCAGATCCTGATCTTCATGTTTATCTTTGGAACTGGGACAATGTTAGTTAACCAAGTCAGATACTTCATGACCTCTACCACTCCAGATTAGATTTGTTTGGTAACTTCTTCCTTGATCTTCAAACTCAGATCAGGCTTGAACTTTTACGTCTTTTGCTTTATCGGGTCAAATCCTGGATTGATAGGCAACTTGTGGGAGACTATGTATGTGCTTAACCCTGGCATGTCACTATAGGCCCCAGCAAATATATCGATGTATTCTCGGAGTGATCTGATGAGTTCTCTCTTATGTGTTTCTGTTAGGTGAATACTTATCCTGGTTTCTTTGACTTTTTGTCATCTCCTAGATTGACCATCTCGGTTTCCTCTTGGTTGGGCTTTTCCCTGTTTTCAAAATCTCTCAATTCTTCCGTTAATTATTCAGGGACCTTATTCTCTTCATCATATTCTTCACATTCATCGTTATCTACCTCGATTTGTTCATTAAGATCTTGACATGACATAACATTGGTAGGTTTTAAATTATTATTACTGAAACCAAAACAAAACAAGTTAGATAATAAAAATAAACAACAAAGGTTTTTACAATAAGGAGGCTTTCATTGAAATTCAAAAATATTTATAAACTATGGCTACAACCTGTATGAATGCAGGTCCATGCCTTTTGGAAAGCAGTAAAATAGTATGAGGAAATTGAAAACATAAAGGGTGGGTCTTGGGCCTCATCGAACCATCACTGATTTTTGATGTGACGCCATTTTACGTCACTTTCGACTCCTTTTTACTAAGAACAATCGTGCGTTTTCAAGCAACCGTTGTTATTTTTGATGTTTTTATATTGTATTTGTAGGAAATGGAAACAAACACGGAAACGGACGAAAATACGAGAAAAAGAGGATTCTGCCTAAGAGTGACGGCCTGAGTGACGGTCCGTCACACATGTGACGGTCCGTCACATAGACCGTCGCATGGAGGCAGCAAAGGAAGTGGCACCACTGGTTAACAGTGACGGTCCAGGCGACGGTCCGTCACTGTCTTGACGGTCCGTCAGCCTGGCCGTCAAGTTAAGGCAGTAGCTTCTAGCGGCTGCACGCGTTTTGGGGATTCCTAGCCCGTTTTGGATTTGGCTTCTATTACTCCTATAAATACCCTATGATAGGTTTATTTTATTTATTCATTCACCCATTAGTTAAAACACGTTTTTAGTTATTTTAGAGCAAACAACACGGTTCATTTGTATTGAACTCGTGTTCTTGATTCGTTCGTGAGTTCTTGGTATTTCTTGCTCTTGGATATTGGAAGGTTGATTGTTTCATTATATTGTAAGACTTTTCTTCTCCTTATTATGAATACAACTATTTTCTCTTCTTCTTCGAGCATGAGTAACTAAAACTCCCGCAACTAGGGTTGTGGGAGCCATGGCAAACGTAGCGATTTAGATTCCGGGTAGCGTTGGGTTCAATTTACATGTAGTCACGTTGTAATCATTTCGTTATTTAACGTTTCTAGTGGTTTGCAAACATTAGAACATGCCTAGGTTTAATTTGCTTGAGTAAAGAGATTAAAACGGGAAACTTGATTAACAACAAGGATTCGAGACTACTAACTCTCGTCTAATGATTAAATGCTGTAACTAGATTAATCTAACTTGAATGTTAGGATTGAAAGCTAAAAAGCACATCTTTTCGAGGTCGAGAGAATAGAAAAGGAAATTTGTTTATTTGGTCGAGAGACGTTTAGACGATACCATTGACGCAATCACATCGTGACACGCATATAGAAAGAACCCTGTTAAGCCTAGAATCGATTGTAACAACGCCATGGTGAACACATCCCTAGTTCGCATTCTCTCCTACTGATTATTTGTCTTTCATTATTGTCGCTTTTGTTCACATTGATTGCAAAAACCCCCCATTTTATTTACTGGAAACGATTGACGACTAGTCACATACTTCACGAAAGGCTTAATCTTCACCATATTCTCTGTGGGATTCGACCCCAACCTTGTTGGGTTCTTTACTTGACAACGATCGCTTACGCCTCGTTAATTTGAGGTGTAGTTTGAGCGTTATCAATTTTCATAAAAATAAAGTCTTTGTCTACCCAGACAAATGGAGAGTCATAAGAGGAGTAGCGACCTAGTTCTGCAACTTCTCGCAAGGCCTGGCATCCTTGATCATGTCTGCTTTGGGAACTTCTTCTATTATGGCATCACATTCCTCGAATAGATCTCCTATTTCATCCTCTATATCATCACTTGGAGGACTACATCGCACTGGGAATGACTGATATAGATGAGGTAGCAGGTTTGGCAATCCTGCATGCTCCTTCTCTTCATTCTCCATATTGACTTCTTGAAATGCATACCTGAGTCCGTGCTTGGACAGCTATCCTAGGATCTTTATTGGCTCAATTATACTATCAGAGTTCTTGCCTAATCTAAACCTTGGTTCGAATCCACCCCTCAACATTATAGTGGCGATCATCTTGTAAACTGAGGGCATTGGTACTTGTGGCGCAAGATCCTCTCTGGTGGCATTCATGATTTCCACAGTTTAAAAGTCGCTACCACTTGGAACTTCTTCTATTACGGGTATACAACCATTAGGGTGACTCAAATGACTCCCTTCACCATGAATGACCACCTCGTGGTCCATCCATACAAATTTTACCATCTGATGCAAAGTTGAGGGCATAGCTCCCTCTTGGTGGATCCATAGCCTCCCAAGGAGTAAGTTATAACTGGTGGTAATGTCCATGACCTAAAATTCTGCTCAGAATTCAATGGGTCCTATCTGAATGTACAAATTGACCTGTCCTATAGTGTCCTTTTGACCTCCATCAAAGGCTCTCACGTTTACTCTGCTTTGATGGACTTTACCCAAGTCATAGTCTTGCTGGGTAAATGTAGACAACGGGCAGTTATTCAGACCTGAACCATCATCGATTAGAACCCTATTTACAATCTTCTCATGGCATTTGATCGTGACATGCAGGGCCTTGTTGTGCATTAATCCTTCAAAGGGTAATTCATCATCACTAAAGCAGATTCGGTGGCATCCCCAGACCCGGCTCACCATAGAGGTAAATATTTTTGTACTCGTGCCCGTAGGGATATGGGCCTCATTAAGGACTTTGACTAGGGCCAGCCTGTGGTATTGCGAACTCATAAGCAATGCCCAAATAGAGATTTGAGCAGGGGTCTTCTCCAAATGTTTCACTATGGAATACTCCTTTGGTTGCATTCTTCTCCAAAATTCTTCTGCCTCTCCTTCAGTAATTAGCCTATTTTGTTGATCCTTCTTATAAGTATCATTAATCAGATCATCAGGGATATAACATCTTCCTAACCTCGTCATACCATGGGCAGCAGCGGCCTCTACTATAAATTCCTCTTTCGCAGGTACTAGAGCGAAGGCTTAATGAGGGGCTGTCAACACAACGAATTGTGGTTTCTCAATGATACTCAAGGATTCCACGGCCTTTTCTAACTCTTATGACTTCTTGGGGTTGGCTGGCACTATAGACTTGCCCACACCCCATTCTTCTTCAATCTCTATCATATTGACCGAGGTTCCCCCATGATTTAGCAGCGGGTTTCTTTGAACATTTTGCAACACCGTTTGCAGCGTGATAACCCTTTGATCAAACAAATCCTAAATTTTGTGCCTCAAGTAATGCAATCTTTCGTATCATGTCTAGCTCTTCTGGAATGATAAGAACAATATCGATTATCCCTAAAGAAATGAGAATCTTTGTTATCAGGTTTGGGCTGAATAGGCTGGATAAATCCGGCAGCCTTCAATCTTTCGTATAACTGAGTTCTAGTTTCAGCTAGTTGGGTAAAAGTTCGAGAAACTTTCTTTTCCAAACTTAGACGGGGAAGATTGTTATTTTGATTGGCAGGGGGAAGAACTTGATGATAATTCTGGTTCTCAGGAGCTCTTTGATACACTTGAAAATTTTGGGGAAGAGTTTGGTAACTGGGTTGCACATTTGGTTGTGGAGTTTGGTAAATGGGCTGCATATTTGGTAGTGGAGTTTAGTAAAAAAGTTGACTGTAAAAACTAGGTTGGGGATTTTGTGGAGCTGGGGGAGAGTTCGATGGTACAAGTGATTTCTTGTGATTGGCTCCGAAAGGCTTTTTCAATTTTGTGCTTGGACTAGAGGACACTGAAGACACATCCTCCTTTTTCTTTTTAGGGAATCATGTTAATCCCGATGGTGTTGAGACTTTGGCAATCTTACCACTCTAAAGGCCTTCCTCGACAATTTCACCAATTTGAACTAAATCGACAAACTTGGTCTTAACCGCCGATATCATCTTATCATAGAATTCAGATTCTTGAGAGCGCATAAACACAATGCTAATTTCTTCTTCGGCCATGGGAGGATGAATTCTCGCTGCCTCTTTCCTCCATCGATAAGCATAGTCTCAAAAGTGCTCATTTGACTTTTGTCTGATACGATCCAGAGAGTAGCGGTCTGGAATAATTTCCATATTACACGTTAACCTCTGAGTAAAATCCTTGGCTATATCATTCCATCTAGACCACGTCCTTAACTCTTGAGTGGTGAACCACTCTAAAGCTTCCCCACTCAAACTTTGGCTAAACTGCCTCATTAATAAAGCCTCATTCTTCCTTGCGCCCACTATTTGATCGCAGTAGCTTCGCAGATGAGCATCAGGGTTTCCCGTACCATTAAATGTCTCAAATTTGGGAATTTTAAATCCCTATGGCAGGTCCAACTCTGGGTGAATGCAGAGGTCATCATAATCGTATCCTCTTTCATCAGATTGGCCACGGGACTCTCTGATTCTGGCGATTTCCTCTTTTATCAGTGTCAAGTCATGATCACGCTTCTCTTCTGCTACCCTCAATTCCTTCTCCTTCTCATCATAATGATCAAGCTCAGGGTTCTCTAGGAGTGTGGTGTAAGGTTCCACCATGTCATGGAAATCAGGAGGTGGCACACTCTTGACAGGTAAAGGCTAGACATTTGGGATGGTATTTGGGTATGTAGAGGTATAATTTTATGGATCGATGATGTTGGGGTGGTTACTTTAGGAATTGTAGGTATTTGGTGGTGTATTTTTGTAATTCACAGGGAGGTTTTGCGGATTGTAGGCATTAGGGGTGTTGTTTTAGTTAGTGTGCTGGATAGGAGGAGTATGGATTTGGTATGCATATCCGACATGGGGAGGGTTATTAGAGATAGGTTCACTGAAAGGTCTAGGGATGGAGGTGGAGGGGACATCTCTTGGATGGTTTTCAATTAATGGAGAATTAAGCGGAGGGATTTGAAAAGGGGGCTAGAGTTGCCCAGAGTTGGGTATTAGCGGAAATAGCCAAGCTCTACATGTTCTTGGCTTTTATCATCTCCTCTTGCATCCTTTCTAACTTCCTTACAATATCTGCAATTATTTCACTTTGTTCAGTAATAACATTATCTCTTACGGCCAAGGTATTTTCTTCCTCACTATCAGACATTTTTCCCTTAGAGAAGTGACAGTTAGAGGAGGAATCTATGTGTGCCTTTGAACGGGTGAAGTAAGGGTGTTCGACTAGCTTGGTCAACACAGATCAGTTTATATTACCTGTTAAAGTGAAAACAACTCAAAGGCAACTATGTTAGCTTCTGTTAGTGATAAATAACATAATATATCTAATCAAAAATAAATATATAGGAATTGTTCTAAACACATAAAAGTTTCTTTTCTCAAGGTAAATTGATCCACGGGTAATTTTGACTCAAAATTTTGATGGACAGGATTTTGCCCATCGATTCTAGGTAAGTAGATTTTATCAAAAAGGTTGACTTGTTGATCTCTTAGTATCTTTGCTTGTCGTACCTTCTGAAATCTCTGGCATCCTTGTCAAAGTGGGGAAATGAAAATTTAAAAAGATAAGGGTCGGGCCTTGAAAGGCTGCTTATGTATTTCACGAAGGAGAATTCAGGCCCTATGTAGTTCGAATAGGTAATAAGTAAGTTCATTTTCATTTGATTTCATTCATCCACTATCTTTGATTACAAGAGGAAAGTAAAAATGGCATAAAGGAAAATAAAACTCTGCTACTTTTAAAGCTTAGTTTAGATAGTGGCGAGTCTTCCGTATTCTTTTCTTATTTCTCTTCTTCAAGGATGGTACGGTGGAAACTCAATATGGATCCTTCCCGCATCTATGAGATCTTTGAGGTCAATCCTGAAAGTGCGACAATTTTCTACGTCGTGCCCCCTTGCTCCAGTATGGTAAAGGCATATTTCCTTGCAATTGCGCTAAGCTCGAGACATTTTCCCTACTTTTCTTTCAATTGGCTCAATGATACCAGCGTGGAATAGATTGAAGTAGATATAGAGGTACATGTCATAAAACATGGTGAAGTCAAATTAGCGAATCATGGTATTCTGAGTGATTGGCATTCCCGGCCCTACCCTATCACAGATCAACAAAATGTGAAGGTCGCACATATGACTGATTTGTCCACTATTGATCATCTCATGAATCCTAACCCTTAGCATGGTGCATTCGTTGGTGGTATGCCCTCTTTGGCGTGGGTGGTAAGGGCACCTCTTTTGTTCATCCCTGGGCTATACCAAAAACCCGGGGTTTGATCAGGTTGTAAGATCCCTTTCATTTTTAGATCTTGGAAGATGACTGAGCATGTGACAATTCTGGGCCTTCGGTCATTCTCCCGTGCGTGAGCTTTGAGAATGATCTTTCCTTTTCCTGGCATGAACCTAATTGGCCAAACGCGGTCATCCTTAATGTTAGCCTAGTAATTTGAGATTCGGTTAAAAGGTTGGATTTGTTCGTCATTTTCTCCCACAGATTCTTCATCATTCCCTATGACTGATACTGATCTCTTAAGCTCCAATTGGTACTTTTGATCTGTTTGGTTGATCATTTCTTCTGTCTAGGCTATCCTTATGTCAACGTTGGATATCTTTTCTTCCATAAGGGCTATCTCTTTATCCACTTCCGCGGACCTGGCTACCAACTTTCCTTCCACTTGCTTAGCTTCCTTGATTTGCTCCTTCATTTTGTTGATTTCCTGGTCAATCTCTTCCATTCTCCTGCGCATTGCTTCTTT
Source organism: Jaltomata sinuosa (assembly GCA_003996215.1). Classification (NCBI taxonomy): domain Eukaryota; kingdom Viridiplantae; phylum Streptophyta; class Magnoliopsida; order Solanales; family Solanaceae; genus Jaltomata; species Jaltomata sinuosa. Next base: position 121,172 of record QJPP01000610.1, on the reverse strand, counting down.
AGTGTCCATGGCAAGTCAACCTTCCTGAGAGATAGGACAGAAGTTCTTAGGCTTGTTTGAGGGGATTTTGGATTTTCTAGGAAACTTGAGAAATTCGAGGGGTATTTTTTGTCGGACTTTGTGCTTGTGGGTTTATTTTTTACTTACGGTGTTCTAAAAATTAAAATAGGAGTAGATTAATTCATCCTTGATTTAGGCAAGACATGTAGCACATATTAATAATTATAATCAAGCAAGAGTATAATAGTCACATAGAGATGTCGCGTCCTAACTTGGGTGACCCTTTTGTGCCAAGGGTAGGCTTAGCGTATTCGAAGGATATATATGCCTTTAAGTACATCCATTACCCCCAAAATATGCTTTCATTAATAATAAAAAGAGACAAAGTTTTACAACTAAATAGCAAATGGGGATACTATTTTTAGGGAATGGGAAAAATGCGAGGAATAAACAATCCCACGCAGGGGATGAAAATAAACAATCCCACACAAAGGATGATGATAATAACCCTAACTCCCTGAAGGTCCTGCATCAGTCCTTGATTTCTTGGCCTTGTCCACTTCGTGCCACATGAAGTACCTATCTATAACCAAATGAGCTTCAGCCATCAGGGCCCTGCTCCCGAAGTCCATCCCTTCTATGCTCTGAATTTTCCGACCCATGCGATCATCTAACTCGGTCAAACAATGCCTAGCATCCCCCTCTTGCCTAGTCCATTTCAATTCTTCTTTCAGGTACTGTATGGTCATAGCATCTTTCTTGTGTTGTAGGTGGTGTGCCACCTCACTCCTTGTGCACTCTCTTGGAGCCTATGAAGTCGGATCTGGTGCTCGAACTCAATATCAACCACTCAATAAGGCACATTTGGACCTGGCTTGATAGTCCCAGCAAGGTTCTTCTTTACCCACTCATTGTACGTCTCACTACATGGTGGCTCAAGCCTATCTTCGACCTTAGGTACCTCAACCTTCTTTTGCTTCCACTCTCGACGAGCCATATCCTTGAATGCTACCATACCATCTTTGTGGTCTGTTATGAACTTAGCCATTTTGCCTACTTGAGGTGTTTCTTGCTTTAGGCCAACTTGTCTATGAACCCTAGCGGGGACATAAGGATGGGTCCCACTAAGGCCTATGAGCACTAAGAAAGGCAGTGTCTCACCTCGAGTGATGTATTTTCCTTGATGGAGATCTCTGATTACCTATTGGATGTTATCATCCTTCAAGCTACGAAGCTGAGTGAACCAAAACCCTTGATTGGGTTTTTGCTTGTATTTATTCACAGTGAGCCACATGCCATGGGATGCAAAATTGTCCAACCTTATCGAATGGTCCAACTCCTGGGTGTAAGAACATTTGAGTAGATGATTAATCATCCACCATTGTAGAATTAAATTGCACCCTTGAAAGAACCGATAAATATACGCAAGTATCATGGGTGCTAGTGTATAAATTTGGCAGATATCCCATATTTGATTCCACAAAAGATATAATGTGTAACCATGATTACGCTAGGATGAATAGCGGCCTTCGATCCTTGAGGAAATACCATGGATCTGAGAAGGCATACGGCGAATGCAAAGGCTCTTCGACTTTTCCAATATTTTTCGGATTCAAACTCATGGCCAAACTTTTGGAAGGCATTTTAGCATCCAAACCTATAGTATAACTTCTGAAGAGGTATGTTTACCCCATTAATTCTCCCAAGCCAACTATCATCCTTGATAAAAAATGCTTCCTTAATTTGTTGTCGGTCCCATTCTTTTGGAAAGACGAGGTCTTTGTCCGGCATTCTTTTTCTTTTCTGACACATATCCACACTTTCATAACTTGCAACTACTTCCTCGATGGTCAGGGTCAACTCCACACTTCCAAATCAAAAAACCATATTTTTGGTTGTCCCAAAATATTTTCAGGCCTTAAATCATTTCAGTCTGTGCTTCCATATCTATAAGGGAGGGTAAGTATCCAATATGCTCTCGGACGATTCTCTTGTCGGCCTTGCCCATGTTCTCCCACCAAACCTTTAGGAAATCATCGGGTTTCTTTACCATTCAGAATCTTCTAGCGGGATACGGTAAGGCCATCCTACAAAATGAATAAATTAAAGAAAGATTCCCCCCTCCCGGATGATAATGGATTAATTCAAATGGCATATACTCCTTCAAATTTAAACGCATATGGATGATCGTTTGTGATTGACTCGTGGTCAATAGACGCAAGGTGGTCTTTCTAATGGGCCCAATACTCCTAAGGTATTGGGTCATCCTAGGCCAATGCCTAAAATTGGGTTTGGATTTCACTCTACCCTAGGTGTCTATAGTGGATTTTCTTTGAAATAGACCGAGTCCCAAGCGGATAACTTTGATTGAAAATATGATAGCCATTAGACGCATGACGTACCCGTAAACTATCGTATTTTCAAGAGAGTGTTATTTATAGCGAATGGCCACGGGATCGTGAGCCTCTCTAAAATATAGTTAAAATTGCATGCCATGTGACGGAAGATGCTATGAGATGCAATGACAATATATTTTGCGATAAATAAACACAAAAGCACAATAATCAAGGATTTACTAACTATTACAATATTTTGAATAGTTAGTTACATAAAGTTAGTCAAAAAATAGTTCAAATTTTTGTTTAGAACCTAAATAAATTCCCAGCACAGTCACTATTTCTGTTTTATCCCTTTTTGAAATTTTATATTATTTAAAAAGGAAAATAAAAATAGTTTTCAATACTTTAAAAATTATTTCAAAAGTTAAAAAAAAATAATCTAAAACAAATAGAGTCGCCACTTAATTTTTATAAATAAATTAAGAAAACTTAAAAGAATTTCAAACACTTAAAAACAGAAATAAATTTTAAAATTAGAGAAAATGTGTAAGGTTTCAAGTAACGTCTTAAGAAGATTTTTAAGGCACTTAAAAACGTCCGTTTTTAAAAAATACGGTTGACCAAAATAATTTTGACTAACTAAAAAAATGATTTATTTTTTGAAAGAGTTGAAATAATGAAAATAATTGAGATTTAGAGAGAAAGATGATTTAAGCAAAAATGTTATCATTTAATTCAAGGCAAAAATAGTTTATTTAACTAAAGAAAATTTATTGGTAAGGAAGAGATTTGAACGACTTTTTGTTCTCTTTCCCCTTAAGAGCAAAAATAAAGGGCTGCAAATTATTTAAAACAACTATTATTCAAAGAAAGAAATTGTTAAAAATCAAGTGAAAAAACTCTTTTTTAACAAAAAGTTTTAAAAGACTTATTTATTTATTCATGCAACTATGGAAGTTGAAAGAAAATGAAGCCTATTTTTAGAAGAAAGATTCATTCTTTAACTAATTTGAAAGAATTAATAATCAAAGAAACTTTAAACTTATTTGAAAAATTGATCAACAATGAAAAAATATATTTTTACGACATTCAAGAAATTATTGAGCCAAAGTGAGACTAATAGCACATGAATGAGAAAAAGAAAGCATTCTATTTGAAACATTCATTTTTTAAGCAAGTCAACATAAAGTCCAATTTCTCTCTCATTTTTTAACCAAGCTAAATAAAGCTATGATATTTTGGACAAATAAATTTGTAATGATTAAATAAAGATAAAATTAAAAATAACAATACTTTAGGGGATCTATTTAGGTTAATTTAATTAAAGTTAAAGTTAATACAAATACTACAAATAAATAAAGAGATGAGAAAGAAATTGGGCCCCTTTTGGCCCATTGCAGATGCTGTCCGACTTTGGACTTGCATTTCTATGGAATTTTAGTCCATTTTTTGCCATGTATACCAGCTGGTATATCAGCTCGTTTTTCCTTGTATATTTCAGCGTATGTCCGCTCTTGCAATCTGTATATTAGCTTCCCTTTCCGTATTTCCTCCTTTCTTGAACCTGTATACCAGCTCTTCAAGTCGTATACTATTGTATATCAATCCTATTTTGGACTTGTTTTGAAGCTTGCCTCTTAGGAAATTGTGTTTGGCCCATCAGAAATGCAGGTGAGGGAGTGGGATTATGAATGGATTCATACGAGATAATTCATGCCAGTAAAGAAAGGAAAATAATTATTAGCATGTCAAAATATGAATTACAAGTATTCAGAAAGAAATATACATGAATTTAGTAAGAACTCATGCATTCATTAAGTTGGAAAAGAGATAAGTCACTACAAAGAAACAAAGTAAATATGGAGGTGTGAGGATAATACCCTAAGTTAATTCACTGACACTTTTCCAGGGAATAACTTAAGCTTAAAATGAAGATTGGTTCACTTCCAAAACATGTATATTGCTGAAATTTTCAACTTATCTGCCTACTATCTAGGCTTATCAAGTGAAACCAACCACTCATATTACAAGATAAAAGGGGGAAAGAGGGGAGTTATCACAAAATCTTCTTTGTAATCGAATTCAAGCATCAACTGAACTTGAGAATCAAGAAGAGAGTGACATATAAGCTAAACACAGATTCAACTATAATAGCCCACTTTTTCATAGATCAGTTTAAGTCCTCAAGTATGAAACATACAGATCAACAGACTCTTGGCATAAATTATCTTCTTGATTGTTCAAAACACCACTGTTTTTAGGCCTAAGATATTGATCAATTTTATAACACTTATCTTTAAAGATTTTTCATGATAAACTACTCCTCAAACTAATGTTTACCTCAATCCATGTCGAGTTCAAACAGTTGGAACACGAACTAAAGGCCTATGAGTTCATTTAACAGTGATTCACATGGAATAGTAGAAAGATCACGACTTATTCTTATCCTTTGAAATCCTCTTTGAAAATAACTAACGAGTTATCTAAAAACATTGGTTCTTGGAATCTCCCATGGTATTGAGGGCGACGGAGAATTTAGAACAAGGCTCAAATAGGGTAATTTATCAATTGGGTGACTGTTTTTGCCACTGACTTCACGGAAGAAAGAAACTATTTGGGAAAACAAGAATGCAACTACAGAACATCCCAAAAACTTCAGGGATTACGAATTAATTGCAGGACTAACATTTAATTATCATGACAAGAATTATTCTTAAACAAGCTTCATGAAAGAATACTCTTATCCCACATAAGAACGAACAGTCTAGCTGCTCAATCATAAGCAAACAAACAGACAACCCCAAAACCAACGAACATCGTTCATCCACAACACGACCACAATGGCAAGTCAATCTCAACAGACTATGAAAAGAAGAAAAAAAAAGAAAATGAAGGTAAAAGAGAAGTTTACCTATTTTTGGGCAGCAAAGTTGGGATGAGTTGAGTTCTCCAGTGGTTATTCCGATGGACTCGAGCTTCCCTTTTCAAAATGTAATGAAAATACCCAAAAAAATCATCAAATTCAAGAGTGTTTCGTACTTGTTTCAACCCAAATTCTCAGAAAAAGACTCTCCAGGATTTTTACTATCCGAAAACTCGTCCTCAACAGTGGAGAATGGGGGGGTTTATATAGGAGGATTTTTAGGGTTTCCAATGGGTGGAATTGGGGGGAAATATTTGGGGATTTTCATGTAAGGGTTGGGAATTTGAATTCTGAAAAATTAAAACCCTCCTTGATGAAGACACGTTTGTACCTTGGTGGTACAAAATCGATCATATACCAATGATGTTGAGAAGTTTATGCCGCATTTCATAGAAGGAGAACATTGAGACGCCACCTGGGTGATTTCTAGGTTCTTCTAGAACCTGGACAACACTCACCCTTTATACAAACAAACAGTGACAGGGAATTGACGAAGGGTAATGATTTGGAGGGACGGTTTGGGGTCGTTTTGGAGTTGTTGTAGTTGTTGTTTGGGTGTTGTATTGGATGAAGTTATCTGGGTGTGTTCGTCCTTTAGAGAAGAGATGAGAAGAGAGAGAATCGATAGAAGGGTGTGTTTGGTTTTTGTGTGTGTGATAAAAGAGAAGAAGAGAATAAGGGAGTTGGGCAAGGTTTTAATAGGAAATTTGGGCTGAGGGAATTGTTGTTGGGTTAGATATAAGATGAAGTTGAGGGGTTTAAATTTGATTAAGGATTTGGCCAATTATCTTTGCAAATGTGGCCAGATTTGGTTGAATTAATAAACAAATGATATTAATTTTGGTCACATGATTGAAATTGTGGCCAAATTAGAAAAATAGGACCCAATTGAATTTAAAAAAATTAGGCCGTAATTAGAATATGAACGAACTAGATACGATTAATTGAGATTTTATTATTTAAAAACAACTAAAATAATTAAGTTGCCATCATACTTAATCATACGTTTATAAAATACCAACTTCACAATTTATTTCCCGGTTAAATCATTTTTTGACTAAAATGAACGGTTTTAAAATATTTTGAAATAAATTTGGGAAAAATCCTTTGGAACATCTATCAAAATTCATAGAAATAATATACATTTATATATTATAAGTATATGTAGACATATTTTTATTCATGAAAATTATAGAATATTCTCCGGGACTAATTTTTGAAAAATTCTTTTAATTACAATATTAATTATTAAAAATTATTTAAAAATTTAAAGCTCCATAATTAATCCGATAGTGGAGGGTAAAAATTGGGTGTCCACACTTAGCACCCTAAATTTCACTGAACAAGTCATCAATACTGGGGAGTTGGCACTTATTCTTTATGGTGACCTTGTTCAACTGACGATAGTCAATGTAATTTTTTGGGCAACCATCCTTTTTATGCATGAATAGAATTGGAGATCCCCATGGAGAGACATTTGATTTTATGATACCTTTATCAAGGAGATCCTTCAACTTCTCATCTAACTCTTTCAATTCTGTTAGGACCATTCCATATGATGGAATAGATATTGGTTGGGTATTGTGAAGGACATCAATTCCAAAGTCTATCTCCCTATCATTAGGAACTCTGGGGAGTTCATCAGCAAAGACTTCAGCAAACATATTGACAACTTAAACTGACTGAAGGGATGGGAATTCAGTGTTAGAGTCTTTAGTTTGGACTAAGTGATATATCTACCCTTTCGAAACAATTTTCTAGCCTTAAGGTATAAAATAAACTTGCCCTTTGGCACTAACGGACTCCCTTCCCATACTAAAACTGGTTCACTAGGAAACTAGAATCTCATAACTTTGTTTGTACAATCAATAGAAGCATAACATAAGTACAACCCATCCGTGTCAATAATGACATCAAAGTCAATCAAATCGAACTCAACTAAGTTAGAATGGTTATGGAGTAGTTTCTATGGATTCATCTAGCTATGACGTTCTCACCAACAGGAGTAGAAATAGCAAGAGGTTCAAGAAGTCATTCGGCACTTATTCCAAACTTAATAGCAACATAAGGAGGCACAAAATATAAAGTGGCTCCAGGGTCAAGTAAAGCATAAACATCATGAGAAAAGTCTTTTAATTTTAACATACCTATGAAAACCTCAATAGACATTTCTAATTCCTGACAATTGGCTAAAGCACACAAGGGATTTTAAAACCCACATGTTTCTAAAGTAGTACCTTTATGTACACGTCGACCCGCTAGAATAGCCAAACTATTAGACTATAATCTATGTCCCTTATTGTTCTGCTTGGATGACAGGCATTTCCTCTGTAAATGTCCTTGCTAGCCATACCCATAGCATAAATCCCTACCAATATGACACTCTCATAGATAGTTTTTACCACACTTGCTGCAAGTAGGGTACTGTGAGGTCTCTTGTACAACACTACCTTGAGAATGTAAGCCTGGTGCTCTAAAATTCTAGTTGGTATGGAACCTCTAGTCATTTTTGCTCCTCCAAAATGACGCACTAGATGAATATGTAGCAGGTCCTGATGACCTCTTATGAAAGAAGGTTCTATTATTGTTCTTCTGGTGATTTACCTCATTGCTAGCTTCCCTACCGGCTTGTTATGGTTATCTTCCCTCTCTTTCTATGTGTCTCCTCGGTATGCTAGACATAGACCAGCAACCTAGATATGTCCATGTCTTTATGTCGCAAGGCTGTAGCACATTCCTTAGTCAAGTGTCTTCCAACACTAGAAAAAGACTCTCATTTTTGCCCTTATAGTGGACACCATCTCTGGAGCATATTGGACAATTGTGTGAACTTGAGACTGTACTCTCTCACACTTTTAGTGAGATTCTTGAGATTCATGAACTCATCATCCTTAGATTCCCTTAACTCTAAAGTCAAGAAGTGATCGATGAAGGCATCCATAAAGTCATCCCACTTTATAAAAGTTGAATTCTCCCCACTGGTCAACTCCCACTGCTTGTAACAAGTACTGCCGACTTTTTTCAACTGATAGGAGGCAAGATCAACCCCTTCTATATCACTGACATGCATCATACTCAGAATCTTCTATATCTCATCAATGAAATTCTGGAGGGACTCTTTAACCTTACATCCTATGAAGACTAGAGGATTTATTCGAGGAACTCACAATCTTGGAAGTGTCAGATAAGTCATAAGAGCTAGCATTTCCAGTGACTATGATCTGATAGCGTGACTGAGCTGCTACAAGATGAGTGAGCATCTTGATAGCTCCCGTAATCTCAGCATCTAAATTACAGGACGACTGAGGTGCCAATGATACAAGACTTCCTATTAGGACTGGTATCTAAGGTGGAGACTCAGTGCTAACAATTTGACCAGAAGAGTGCCTCGGTTTCTGGTCTACATTCCTTGAGGTGGAGGCATCTCACTAGAGTTTTCCTCAGTGGGAACTTTAGCGCTTATGTTATCTCTTTGTCTAGAAGTTTTCTTAGGAGGCATGTTCTGAAATAGATAATAACGCACGAGTTAGAATAAGTTTCACAAAGTTCAACTCTATAGAATGAACTAGAGTATAAAAAAGGTAGTATTTCCTAATATGTAGCTTCCCTATTATAAGTATGGCAAGTTTCACACTCATAAAAAGGACTCTGCTAGACACGGATTCATAGACATCCTAGGAAACTTAAACCTAGGACTCTAATACCAAGTTTGTCATGATCCAAGCCTAGACCCTGGGCGTGGCTAGTACCCGATACCATTATTGGCCCAAGCGTGCCTATAACATACATGAGACATGATCATACAACTAACATAAGTAAAAAACATGATTCAAAGTGTGAAGATATTCATCTTATGAATGAAACTTCATTCGTATATCATAATAGTAGAATCAATGAAAAGGTACCACAAAGGTCAAAACTTTAAAACATGTCAGATTGTGTATTTGTGAAACCTTAACATGTCTGAGAATACTAACTACTAGAACAAGGACCCCAATATACCTTTATTGAATTGAAAGAAAAATAACTAACATAGACTAAGCGCCCAGAAAGTAGGGAGAGCTCACCAAAAGTTGAAAGAAAGGAACCTAGCAAAACGTCTGATCGCGAGCCTGGGTACCTGAGTGTTCATAATAAAATGTTGCAGTACCAAATGGTGTAAGTACATAGAATATATTGTATGTAGAAGAGACATGACATACATATATCAATTGAACAGGAACAATCAACAAAGAGAAATCATTATATGAAAGAAATATAGCCTAGAATTTAAGTTTGTTCATCCTTTTTTAGTTCATTATGGGAGTCAAATGATGTAATTGATACAAACTACTATGTGAGTACATGGAGTATGATCTCAACCCGATCATCTAACACATCCCATACCTTGTCGAGTGTGGGACATACATGACATAATTTTTCTAGGAAAGGATCCATAATAAGCCTTACCATGGGCACATAAAGGAGTCACCCAAACTAACGGAATAATCCATAACCTATATCATTAAACATAGTTTCAAGCATTCATCATTTAGACTTATGCCTTATCGGTTAACCATTTATCTCTCTTAAGCTCATGTGATTATATTTTAGACCTTGCGACTCATGTTCATAATTTAGTCATGTTAATAGTTTAGCCTCTTTTGACTCATATTTATAGTTTTGCCTCTTTCTGCTTATATTCATAATTTTACAATTTATTGGCATCATTTGAGATTACAAATGATCATATCATTATATCATAGTTCATAAGTAAAGGGTTTTATATCATCATATCAAATAGAATAGTCATGAGAGTTTATATCAAGGCATGAAAGTTACATGCTTGAAAAGAGTCAAATATCTTTGAAAGCTATCAAGAAACAACAAAGACTTGGTGCTTAGAATGAAGGTTGTTTAGTTTTCATAGATATTCATAAATTCATGTAAATAACCCATAGGAATCACATAGATAAGGATTATCAAAATGACAGAATACTTGAGTAGAGAATTTGTGAAGTTTCATAGATATTGCATTGATCAGTTACTAATTTTTACCCTCTTTGTTTAACGCATGAACTCTCCTGATCGAGTCCATGCACTCCCTACCCTCCGCATATCATTATCTCCTTCTCGAGTCAGCCTCATCAATGATATGGCAATATTTGAGGAAAAATTGGGTTTAGTAGTTCAAATCAGTGAAAAAATAGTAGCAGGAGCATGTTCCAAGGGCTGAAAATAAAGGATGTTGGACTTAAAGTCCAAAAAATGGTAGTAGCAGTTGCTCACAAGAGAGCCAATTTGGGCTCAATTTTATTTCCTCCCTACTTCTTCATTTTGTGCTTATTCAATTGTTTATTCAAATACTTAGCACTTTTAATTTAATGTAGATGAATCCTCATGGAGTTATTTGAATTTACTTATCAAATTATCAAGAGCAGTTCAAACGACTTTCTCTCTAAGTTACTTATCAAATTTGGTTTTAATTTAGGCAAATCGACCAAGCTTATAGAATAACTTAAGAATTGTTCATATTCTTTCATAGTTATTTAGAAGCTTTATGACAACTTAGGACTTTGTGAGAAGAACTTGAGGATCTCTCGTATCCTTTCATAGCTATTAAATAAAGGTTCTTTCAATCCACGCCAATGAGTTTGAATTAACCATTTAGTTCAAAATCTTGACTTGGATAAATTGTTAAAGTTAGAATTTTTTGAAACTTTGGACGTTTAATTTATTTCATTACTTGGAATAAATATGAATGTCTAAGTAACAAGTAATTTCTATTCATTTTAAATAAGATTTTCAAATAAAACTTCAAGATTTTCTTAAAATAAATGTAAGATTTTCACAATTAGCCAAATATTCTTAATCCGCCGGGAACCACACTTTGTGGATTTTCGAAAGTGCATAACCCCTTCTTTCAAATTTAACTAGAACCCTTACCTAGACTCTGATTTTCAAAATAAAAGGTTTTTTCCTAATTACCTTTTAAAATAGTTTCTTAATTTTCCTAAAATTAAGTGGCGACTCTCTTTAAACTATTTTTCAAAAAATAAAATCAAAATAAATGATTTTTTGCCATGAAAGTTGCGAAGTAGTTTTTGAATTTTCAAAAATGAACGTAACAACAAGATCTTATGGATTTGTTGAGCAAGGCATGCTGGGTTACTAAGTTAGACCTTAGGTCTGATTATGCAGGGCATAGTACTTCCAGTTCGATACAGACCTCACACGGCTCATCTTCTAGACCTTCAGGCCGTGGAGCGCATTTCGATCATTCAGGTTCCTCTCATCAGCCTATGCGTCGTAGGGGTTGTTTCAAGTATGGTTACATGAGACATTTTGTGAGGGATTGACCTAGTACTAGACGTGGTGGATCACATCAGGGTTCTCAGGCTGGGACTTCTAGAACTCCACACCCTCCGACTGGTAGAGGTGCACAATGTGGAAGAGGTGGCTCTCATTCAGGCAGGGGTAGTTCTCATTCAGATAAAGGTGGTACTGATTCTGGATGAGGCACTGGCCGTGGAAGTTCACAGTGTGATGGTGGTCGTGCTCAGTGTTATGCTTTTCCGGGTAGGCCAGAGGCAGAGGCTTCAGATGTTGTTATCACAGGTATTATTTTGATTTGTCATCGGTCAGCTACAATATTATTTGATCCAGGATCTACCTATTCTTATGTCTACATACTTTGCTTCGAGTATTGATATATTATGTGAATCGCTTGAGTTGCCTGTGCATGTTTCTACTCCTGTTGGGGATTCCATAGTGATAGATCGGGTATATAGATCATGTGTAGTTACCTTGATGGGATATGATACTGAAGCAGACTTGAAAGTCTTAGATATGGTAGACTTTGATGCTATTCTTGGGATGGACTGGTTATCTCCTCATCATGCGATTTTGAACTGTCATGCCAAGATAGTTACATTAGCTATGTCGGGGATTCCTAGAGTAGAGTGGAGAGGTTCCCTTTGTCACACTCCTAAGAGGGTGATATCTTTTCTTAGGGATCGTCGGTTGGTAGAAAAGGGATGTTTAACATATTTAGCACATGTTCGGGATACTAGCACGGAGGCTACAGTGCTTGAGTCTATTCCTGTGGTGAGTGAGTTTTCTGAGGTATTTCCAGCAGACCTGCCATGTCTTCCACCTGATCGTGACATAGACTTTTGTATTGATTTGGAGCCAGGTACCCAGCCCATTTCTATTCTGCCATATCGGATGGCACCGACTGAGTTGAAAGAGTTGAAGGAACAATTGCAAGATTTGCTAAGCAAGGGTTTTATTAGACCAAGTGTATCTCATTGGGGTGCTCCAGTTCTATTTGTGAAGAAGAAGGATGGATCTATGCGGGTGTGTATTGATTATCGGCAATTGAACAACGTTACCATCAGGAATAAGTACCCGATACCTCGTATTGATGATTTATTTGATAGCCTTCAGGGTGCTTCAGTTTTCTCAAAGATTGATTTGAGATCTGGTTATCATCAGTTGAATATTAGGGCAGAAGATATCTCTAAGATAGCTTTTCAGACACGTTATGGCCATTATGAGTTTTTAGTGATGTCCTTTGGGTTGACTAATGCTCCAGCAACTTTTATGGACTTGATGAATGGGGTGTTCAGACCATACTTGGATTCTTTTGTTATTGTTTTCATCGATGATATATTGATATACTCACGTAGTAGGGAGGAGCACGAGAAACATTTGAGGATTGTGATTGAAATTCTGAAGGAGAAGAAGCTCTATGCAAAGTTTTCAAAGTGTGAGTTTTGGCTCAGTTCAGTGGCATTATTGGGGCATGTAGTGTCCAAGGAGGGCATTATGGTGGATCCCAAGAAGATCGAGGCGGTTCGAGATTGGGTCAGACCTGCTTCAGTTACTGAGATTCGGAGTTTCTTGGGCCTTGCAGGTTATTATCGGCAATTTGTACAGGGGTTTTCATCTATTGCATCCCCATTGAATAGATTGAACCAAAAGGAAGTTCTTTTTCAGTGGTCTGATGAGTGTGAGGCGAGCTTCCTAAAGCTCAAGACTTTATTAACTACTGCTCCGATTTTGACCTTGCCCGTGGAGGGAGAGGGTTTTACCATATTTTGTGATGCTTCTCGAATTGGTCTTGGTTGTGTGTTGATGCAGAAGGGGAAGGTGATAGCTTATGCTTCTAGGCAGTTGAAGGTTCACGAGAGAAACTATCCCACTCATGAGTTGGAGTTGGCGGCGTTAGTATTTGCATTGAAGATTTGGAGGCATTACCTTTATGGTGTACATTATGAGGTATTCACGGATCATCACAGTCTCTAGTATATATTCAACCAGAAAGATCTTAATTTGAGGCAGCGGAGATAGTTGGAGTTGCTCAAAGACTATGACATAACTATCCTTTATCATCTGGGCAAGGCGAATGTTGTGGCAGATGCTTTGAGTCGGAAGGCGGTAAGTATGGGTAGTTTAGCTTTGTTACAGGTGGGAGAGCGTTCGTTGGCTATGGATTTCCAGTATTTAGCTAACAGCCTTGTGAGACTTGATATTTCATATTCTGGTAAGGTTTTGGCTTACATGAAGGCGAGATCGTCCTTATTGGAAGTGATTCGAGCTCACCAGTTTGATGATGGGAATTTGTGCAAGATTCGAGATAGGGTGTTACGAGGAGAAGCAAAGGATGCGATCCTAGATGATGAGGGAGTTTTGAGGATCAAGGGTGGTATTTGTGTCCCTCGAACAGGTGATTTGACTAGACTGATCATGGAAGAGGCCCATAGTTTGAGGTATTCTATTCATCCAGGAGCTACTAAGATGTATCATGATTTTAAGCAACATTATTGGTGGTGTCGGATGAAGAGGGACATAGTAGATTTTGTATCTCAGTGTTTGAATTGTCAGCAAGTAAAGTATGAACACCAAAAGCCTGGAGGTGTGACTCAGAGGATGCCCATACCTGAGTGAAAGTGGGAGTGAATTGCTATGGACTTTGTGGTAGGATTTCCACGAACCTTGGGTAAATTTGATTCTATATGGGTCATCGTGGACCGATTGACCAAGTCTACGCATTTTATACCTGTTCAGGTTACCTATAATTCAGAGAAGTTAGCAAGATCTACATTCAGGAGATAGTTCGCTTGCACGGGGTACCTATTTCTATTATATTTCAGATCGGGGCACACAGTTCACATCTCATTTCTGGAAGTCTATGCAGAAGGAGTTGGGTACTCGGGTGGATCTTAGTACATCCTTTCACCCTCAGACTGATGGTCAGTCAGAGCGAACTATTCAGGTTCTTGAGGACATGTTGCGAGCATGCGTGATCGATTTTGGTGGTCATTGGGATCATATTTTGCCTTTAGCGGAGTTTGCATATAATAATAGTTATCATTCGAGGCTTTGTATGGTAGGAGATGTCGATCTCCAATTGGTTGGTTTGATGCATTTGAGGTTAGGCCGTGGGGCACAGATTTATTGCGGGAGTCCTTGGACAGGGTCAAGTTGATTCAGGATAGGCTTCTCGCGGCTCAAAGTAGACAGAAGAGTTATGCGGATCGAAAGGTTCGTGATCTAGAGTTCATGGTTGGAGAGCCAGTTCTGTTAAAGGTTTCACTCATAAAAGGGTGTGATGAGATTTGGGAAGAAGGGCAAGTTGAGCCTGAGGTATATTGGCCCTTTTGAGATTGTTCAGCGTGTTGGTGAGGTGGCTTATGAGTTGGCTTTGCCACCTGGTTTGTCAGGTGTCCACCCTGTGTTTCATATCTCTATGTTGAAGAAGTACCATCAGGATGGTTCTCATGTAATTCAGTGGGATTTTGTGCTACTTGATCAGGATCTGACCTTTGAGGAGGAGCCGGTGACCATATTAGAAAGGAAAATTCGAAAGCTGAGGTCGAAGGAAATTGCTTCAGTAAAGGTTCAATGGAAGCATCGTCCAATTGAGGAAGCTACTTGTGAGATCGAGTCAGACATGCAGATGAGATATCTCCAGCTTTTTGAGCATTCAGGTACTTTCTATTCCTTACTGTTCGAGGACGAACGTTTGTTTAAGTGGTAGGTGATGTAACGACCCGTTAGGTCGTTTTGAGCACTAGAATTCCTTTTCCATAGAAAGCCTTTCTAAAGATCCTTTATGGGAATTCCGAACTATTCGTTTAAATACAAATATTTATTTGATGAATTACTTTGATTAATTAAATTAGTGTGTGGATAATTGAGACGTAATTAGAAATATAAGTTTGTTAAAATTAGAAGTGGGCCACACCCACCACTCTTTATTGGCCACATATCAGACTAGGTAAATAAAAATGAGTAGTAGTAACTTATGCTCATAATTCATTAGAAAAAGGGCATATTGCAGTTGGGGGAAAAGAACGTCGGCCACCGTACAATTCATCGTGAGTTGCTTCAGGTAGAACCCTAACCAAAAGTTTAACCTTCCACCTATATTTATTGATGTTCCGTTGACTTTTATCATTATCGTGTTGGGTGGATTAAGACTTCCGAATTGTATATGCTGTAACGTGAGTTGTATTACACTAGGGAGTTAAATTGGGGGAAGTAAATTAGGCCATGATTGGAGGGTAATGATTGATGCCATGAAGAGGTAATGATTGGGTGGATGATGATGACAATGATTAGAGTTTGATGAGAGTGGGATTAAAGGAGAGGTTTGTATTGATTTCTTTCCATTGGAAGTGTGCAGGTCGTTTCTTTCTTTTCTTTTTCGTCTACTGTTATGGTCGTTGATAGAGAAAAGTGAGATGGAACTTTACAGATGCAACGTGATTTGTTCTTTTATGCTAATGGGTGGGTTGAATTGAGAGGAAAGATTGGAAGTGTTTCACTACGTGGGTTTCTAAAATTGATGGTTCTAGATTGTAGTTAATTATTGTGTGATGAGAGTATAATGGCTGGAAGTGAGGAATTGAAATTTGAGTGAAGAGTCTGCTAAGAATGAAAAATGGAGAGTATTTTGTCTCTTACTGTTGACATATAGAATTAATAGTTGAGAGTTAATGATGGGTTAGTTATGAGCCAATCATTGAGGCAGGTGAGAGGAACGGATAGTAGGAATTTGTTTACGTACTGTATGTGTATTTATCACGGTTTAAGTATTGGTTATGTAGATCCACTTAGCTTTGAAATTTTCTTATAGTTATCACATTGTAATTCAAGTTTGATATATTGGTATACCTAATTGAATATTAGGTGTATTATATTATTTAAAAACCATTAAATTTATAGCATTTCGAAGGGAATTGTGACTTAGTCTAGACTAGGCATCTAGAGATTTTGAGGTTGACCGATTTATTTAAATTAAGGTTGAAGCTTGAGTATAAGTTGTGACTCGTTTACTTATGAATAATATATATTTGATAGATTTGGAACGTTCTGAAGCTTTACGAAAGGGAAAGGTGAAGTCCTGAGAGGTTGTGACGTGTTATTCGGCATTTGAGGTATATGTTAAGACTTTCTAGACTTCGTTGAAGGATGTTTTGCTAATAAAAGATTAAAATTTTAAAATAGAGAACGGGTAAGGGCGAAAGATGGGGGTCTCAAACCCGTGGTGTGACGGGCATTGGTACGAGTACCGGTGTTATGAAAGGAAAAGTTTATTATTATATAATATATGGGTATTGGCCGATGCATCGTTGACTTGGTTGATTCGTTGTGTGTTTGTGGTTCTCCACTTAACCCGTATATTTGTGATAGTCGAGGTGAATGTATTTTTTGTCAGTTATTTGATCGAACGAGATGTATCATCATCTCCTATTCAATTAATATTATATCATGCATATGCATTGGCATTGAGTTTGAGTGTGAGTAAAGGTCGGGCACGTGGAGATCGTCCGTGTTGCGATTGTTCTTTGATTATGAGTTGGGCACGTGGATATCGTCTGTGCTGGGGATTGATTGATTTTGTGATAGCACGCAGAAACCGTCCGTGCTGGTATATGGACCTCGCGAGTCCCCCATGGGTCACGAACTCTCGATGTATTGCCGAGGAGTATCATGTATATACGATCGAGAGAGTACTGAGCATTTGAGGCATATCATCTCATTACATGACATTGTATCGCATTACATCCCCCATACTAGTTTGATTATGTGCCTAATTGATATTTGAATATTTCGTGGAAATTGATCATCCCTACCTTAGAGAAAACTTGACTGTTGAATATAGCGTAAGCTTGTAAATTTTAGAATGATTTCTTATATGAGTCCTGCCACTACTTCTTCATTGTCGGTCTATGATACATATTGGGTACACGTGGCTTCGTACTCATACTATGCTTGCTGCACTCTTTTGTGGTGCAAATCCAGTTCCGAACTCTAGCGCATCTCGTGGAGCTTCCTGAGTCCGAGCTTGGATTATCGTGGAGTCGCGGTGAGCTGCTTGGTTGTTCCGCAGCCCACACCTTCATCTATCTTCTATTTATTCTGTCATTTAGTGATCAGACAGGGTATTGCATTTAGACTTGTCATTTTAGTTTTCAGACTTGAATCGTATTGTAGAAGCTCTTGTACTTATGACACCAAATCTTGGGTGGTATTTTCGTTCTTCTGCACTTTATTTTGAAAGACTTCGTATTTAGTTTATCCATTTACTTTTTCATTCAATTGTTTAATTGTATTCGTAAGAGTTATTGGGTTGGCTTACCTATCGGTTGGGAACATAGGTGCCATCACAACTTGTGATTTTGGGTCGTGACATTGGTAAGTCAGAACCAAGTGCAGATGGACCCAAAGAAAGTGCAAGTCATTGTTGATTAGCAGGAACCAAATAACGTCAAAGACTTGAGGTCATTTTTGGGATTGACTAATTATGATCACAAGTTTATTGCTGGTTATTCAAAGAAGGCAATTTCACTGACAATTTATTGAAGAAAAATATCTAATGAGCTTGGTCCAAGAAGTGTGATGGAGCATTCCAGTCTTTGAAGGAAGCTATTGCATCAGAACCAATCTTGAAGCTGTTTGATTTTGAAATGTCATTTAAAGTGTATACCGATTCTTTTGACAAAGTTGTTGGTGTATTCTAGTGAAAGAGGTCCATTTGATAGCCTTTGAAAGCAAGGAATTGAATTATATTAAGTAGAGTATTCTACTCATGAGAAAAAGATGGTGGTTGTTGTGCATTGCTTTCATATTTGGAGAGTATAACTATTGGGTACATATTTGGTAGTGCGAATTGATAATGTAGCCAATATATTTTTCATGACACAACACATATTGGGTCCAAAGAAGGCACGTCGGCAAGAGTCATTGGTAGAATATGATTTCATGTGGGAAAACAAATCGGGAAAGCATAGCCAAGTCATGGGCGCCTTGAGCAGAAAAGAGGTGTTTGCTGCTATATATTCATTTTTAAAAATTAAAATTGATTTCTTTAATAAAATCAGATTGTGTGCTATGAACGACTACATATATGTCAATGGATGAATCAAGTGAAGGAGGGGATTGTTAGCAGGTATTGTATCGAGGAAAATCTGCTTTACTTTAAGGGGGGAGGGGGATCGTTATACCTCAAGGTGGAGGATTGCATAAAGACTTGTTGAAAGAAGCAAACGATGCTACTTGGGTTGGTCATCTAGGTGTGGAACGGATGCTAGCCTTGTTGTCCTATGTTTAGTTTTGGCCGAAGATGGAAGACGACATTGAAGCTTTTGTGAAGACATGTCTTGTTTATCAATTTAAAAAGATGGAATGTAAAAAGAAAGCGGGTCTGTTGTAGGCTCTTCTAATTCCAGAAAGGTCGTGGATGTCCGTTTTGATGGATTTTATTAGTGGGTTTATGCATGTTGATGATAAGGCATCTATAATGGTGGTGGTATATAGGTTCTAAAAAGTACTCTATCTTCATTGTTGCCCCAGTTGTATGCTCATTAAAAGTTGACACATATAGCCAAACTCAAAGTGTTTATAATTTTTTATAGCCCTAAAACGTAATTTATAAAAAATATCCCTAAAAGTGTGGCCATATTAATTTATGTTTATCACTAAAAGCTCTTGAAGATTAACCATACTTCTATAATTTTTCCATCTCAAAATTGCTTACAGTAATGGACACAAAAAGTTCTTTTTCCCAAATCTGCAGTTTTAAGGAAACCCAATTTCTTGAAAACACATCCACTCCTTTACTCTCCATCGTTGCAAAATTCTACTCTCCTCAACACTAATATGAAGATTACGCTAATTATACATTGAATCTATAGTGTATAATTAAAGTAAAAGTCAATGCATACTATGTATAATCGACATATAATTCATGTATAATTAGTGTGTATATATTATACATTGATTATATATTGAGTATACAGTGACTATACACTATTGACATTGAATAATAAAAATATCATGTGCAGCCACCAAAAGATTCAACCCATTCTTTCACACACCATTACAACAACAAAAAAATGAAAAGAATAAGAAGATACAATTTGCGTCAAGTTTCTTTGTAGATAGAAAAGAAGATGAAATGGAGAATAATGGATGAGTGGAGAAAAAAGAAAAAGAGAATTTCCCGGCTAAAAAAAGTGCACTTTGGTACCCGGATGGTTATTTTCTGATGTTTAAAAAAAGTAGGGCTATTAATAGTTTATTGTTAATATGGGATGCTAATCTAGTTAATGTTTCTTTATTCTACAAACATGTGGTCAAGTTCTCTAGTGTGCCATGTGATATTGTGAGTGATAGAGATGCACGATTTACAGGTCATTTTTGGACAACATTTTTCAACTTGATGGGAATTAATTTGAAGTTTTCAACCGCTAATATTATCCCTAATTTGATGACCAAACAGAAAGAATTAATCACTTGATAGAGGAATACTTGAGGCAGTTTGTGATAACGAGCCAACATAACTAGGTGGACTTGTTAGATTTGGCACAACTTTTGCTATTTTTTTTAAATGGGCTTGTGCCCGAAATTATAAATAAAAGGAGAGTTTGTACAGAGAAATGACGGCACCCAAAATTGACCCAATCCAAACAACAAAAATCAAGAAAAGGAAAGAACAAAAAAGGAAATCAAGTAGATAAAACTTTCGACAGATCTAGAAAACTCTGTGGCTGCCCGAAGAACCTTCTTTCAGTCACCAGAGAGCCTTTTTGAGCTTCTATCTCCGCTGGTGTTCTGTCATGTAGCAATCTCCTTCCTCAAGTTCCTTCCTTCGATGTTTACCCATTGTAGCTCAGGTAATTAGTCTTCATTTATTTCAGCTGTTTTTTCCCATCCATGGTGCCTTCTCTGTGGGAATGAGCCTAAAAGAGGCTAATACCACCCACCAAGATTACCGCATGGTTAGGATTTAACAAATAAAACAAATCGATTTGACTATTTTTCTTTTGTCGAGCTTTTCGATAGATTGGCTGACTTGGAGTAGATTTAGCTGGGCATGGTTGCAGAGACATAGGAAAAAATGTAATTTACAGGTACTGCTTTCTCCCTTTGAGCTGCTGCTGATGTTTATAGAAGCCACCTTAGATCTTTATGGTTCAAATCTCACTGTAATAGATTTTCCTGTTAGACTACATTAAAAACCATTAAGTAAAGACTTGAAATCTGGAATTAGGAAAGAGTAAAAATTGTTGTATCTGTTGGGACTATGCACATCTGTAATATGACTTATTGGCACAATGACTGAATAGATTATTCATATGCTTTGGTGTGATATTAGTTGAACACCCCAAACTCTCACTGGGTGCGATGATATCATTTCACCAATTGAAATAGCTTCAAGCATAGAAGTTGTCTATACATTTATGAGTATGCCTATGAGTCATTTCTCAGATATGTTAAAGCTGCCTGCTTGTATTACTCTTTTGTTGTGCTGCCTTGCTGCTGTAGTTGTATCACTCATTTTCTAGTTAGATTTTCTTATCCTGATGTTAGGAGAATGTTGTTTGTCTAGTTGGAGGATTCTCCTCCCCATTTCAGGAATGTCCTCTAGATTTGTAATATGATATGTACCTGCAAAATCAAACACCATATTAGCAAAATAATCTGCCAGGGAGTTCCCTTCCCTTAGCACATGATGAAACTCCACCTCCTTCCCTTCCTTGAGCTTGTTTATGGAGTTGACCTCCATTGTCACACTCCATGGCACCTTCCACACCCTGTTAGTGATATTCACCAAATCTAAAGAATCACATTCAATTATTAGAGGTAAAAGCTGTCTTTGGACACAATAGGCCAGTCCTTCCCTGATAGCATAGGCTTCTGCAACTATGTTAGTAGAGTCAGGCAACTGAATGCCTTTAATTCCGACAACATCCCCATTTTCTTTTCTCACACAGAAAGCGGCTGAACTAGGGGCATCGTTACCTCTAGAAGCACCGTAGTAATACATTTATACCACCCATTAGGTGGACTTTCCCACTTCACTACCTTGAAAGTAAGATGAGGGGTATATTCCTCTAATAGTTTCACAATGCCAGGCCATCTTTTAGGGATATTATGCATCCTCGGGAATCTCAACCTGATGAAGTTGTAAATAGTGCCACTGATCTCCTGAACTGACTTGTATAAAGAGTATCCTCCTCCATGCAACACAGTGTTCCTTCTTTTCCAAATAAACCATAGAATAAAGATTGGTGTTGCTTGGTAAACTATTCTAATCTTCTCATTATCTGTCACATCCCACCATTTATAGACAGTCTGCTTGACCTGGATCCATGGGTCCTGTAAACCTGCAGCATTAGAATAGTGTTCCCATACCTTAGTAGCAAAATCACCCTTTAAGAAAAGATGCTCCATAGTTTCCATCATTGGTTGAGTGCAACATGTACATCTAGAGACCACAGGTATTCCACACTTGTGTAGCACATCATCCACAGGAAGTTTTGCTCTCCATAGTCTCCACATGAAGAAAGATATCTTGAATGGTATACCTCTCATCCAAATCTGGCTAAATTGATAACTAATAGTGCTCCTGCTTCTCAACAGTTCCCAAGCACTACTTGCTTTAAACTCTTTAGTACTAGTCAGGGTCCACCCTGGTTTATCACATTGATCAGCGATTTCGAAAACCCTATATTCTATTGTATTTGTGCCACAATATTATTGGGAAGATATTGTAACATCTTTTCATAGTCCCAACCAGTAGTGCCCATGAATTCCACAGTATCTTCCAGTGTTTGATCAATAATGATTTGTTCTTGAGCTAGTTGGTTAAAAGGCCCCAATTTGCTCCAGTTGTCAAACCATATGCTTGAGGTGCCACTTCTAGGTTCCCACCATATATTCTTTTCCAGAATATCTCTATTTTGAAGCATCGTCTTCCACACCTGAGACCCTCCTTTCCATTGCACCACCGTAGGAATTTGTTTTTTGCTATATTTGTTCCACATGAACACTGGCCAAAATGAGTTCCCAGTTCTAAACCTCCACCAGAGTTTTGCATACATGGCCTGTGAAACATCTACCATAGATCTGAAACCTAAACCACCCTCATCCTTAGGCACACAAAGTTTATCCCAGGCCACCCAGTGCTTACTTCTCCCCTCCTCTTTGTTGTTCCAAAAGAATTTTGCAAAGATTTTATGGAGCTCTTTGAAAACACATTTTGGAGGAACTATTGCTGAGAGCACATGGATAGGAACACTCTGAAGCACACTAGAAATTAGAGTAGCTTTTCCTCCATAGGATAGCATTTTACCTTTCCATGCCCGCAACTTCTCTCTAACCTTTTTAAGAAGATTTGAATAATGCACCATTCTCTTTCTGGTATGAGCAATAGGACACCCTAGATAGGTGAAAGGAAAAACTCCTCTAGGCATTTCTATGACGTGTTCCACCATAGTAGCCAATTCTGTTGTAGCCTTGTGATACATGTAGAAAGCACTCTTTTCTTTGTTAATCTTCTGCCCTGATTGAGTTTCATACTTCTGTGAGGTAGCCATAATCATCTTCAGAGACTCTTTGTGAGCAGATGAAAAAATGATTGTATCATCTGCATAGGCCAGGTGATTCAGATTGGCACTCCATTTAGGCATGTCATACCCTACATAGAGCCCTTTATCAAATAAAGCATTTAGGGCTCTAGACATCACTTCTGCACCCAGAATAAATAAAGTAGGGGACAAGGGGTCACCCTGCTTAACACCTCTAGTAGAGTGGAAGAATCCATGAGCTTGTCCATTTAGTAGTATAGAATACCAATTGTTTGCAAGAAGCCTCCATATCAGATCCACCACATCATCGGAGAAACCCATCTTCCTTAGAACTTTCATCAGAAAGAACCAAGACACTCTATCATATGCCTTTGTCATATCAAGCTTGATAATGACATTAGCAGGCTTGCCTCTGAGTCTAATAACTGAAACCACTTCTTGAGTCTAATATCTGAAACCACTTCTTGAGTTAATAGGACATTTTCGATTATGTTCTCCCTTTGATGAAACCTGACTGGTTCGTGGAGATTAGTCTAGGAAGGATTTGTTCCATCCTATCATGTACCACCCTTGAGAGTATCTTGTTAATGAAGTTAATCAAACTAATAGGTCTTATATCTGAAAAATTTTGCACATCATTCTTTTTCGGGAGCAAAACCAAATTAGTGTGAGTAACTGACTTTGGCAAAGTGTGACTAGAGAAGAAAGCTTGCACTAGTCTAAGGATGTCTTGGCCCACAATATCCAAACAGCACTGATAAAAACAACCAGAAAGGCCATCAAGGCCACTTGCACTGTCCCCATATGTTAAAAACTGCATTTCTGACTTCTTTAAAGGTGGGAGCCCTGTACATATCCATATTGTCTTCCTCACTTAACATCTTAGGGATATGCTTTAAAAGTGAGAAACTGGTGGCATCCCTTTCTTGGGAAAATTGCTTCTGAAAATGCTTGATAGCTTCAGAGGCAATTTCATTATCTTCTTCTATCCATTCTCCTTCTTCATTTTGGATCCTTTTCAACTGAATTCGCTTTCTTCTTCCATTTACCAGGCTATGGAAAAAACTAATATTTCTGTCTCCATCTGCAAACCAATCAAATCTAGCCTTTTGCTTCCAGTACTCTTCCTCAAAGTGAAGGTATTTCTTGAATTCAGCTTGTGCTCTTTGCATGATAGTTCTATTCTCAGTAGGATTATTAACAAACAACTGCTCCTTGACTTTAGCGATGTCCTCCCTAATAATGAGTTGTTTAAAAATATCACCATATACTTCTCTGCTCCAACTAGTAAGGGCAGTCTTCAAATTCTTCACCTTTTCCTTAAATTCCAGAAAAATATTGGTGTGAGTGGAAGCACACCAATTTTCAACAACAACCTGTTTAAAATTCTCATGCTCAGTCCAGAATTTGAGGAATTTAAAGGGCCTTCTGTATACTGAAACATTTGTTTCACAAGTTAGTAGCATAGGGGCATGGTCAGAACCAGTTCTGGCTAAATGTTCCACTTCCAAGAAGTTGAACCAATTTTGCATATCATGATTGATTAGAATCCTATCAAGTCTCTCAAAAATGCAATAAGCTCTTGCTCTTCCATTCCACCAAGTGAATGGGTTACCTCTATAATTGACTTCTGATAAATCACATGATTCAATGCACTCAGCAAAATCTTCATAGTCTGAAGTTAAAACTGGTAGACCACCAATTTATTCTTCACCATTTAACACAACATTAAAATCTCCTCCAATTATCCATGGGTAAGTGATGATGTTGGATAACTGATTCACTTCTTCCTATAATGCTAGTCTATCATTGGCATTGCACTTGGCATATACCACTGTTGCATAGAAAATCTTGCCAGTGGTCTGTATCTCTCCTTTGATAGTCATCTGTTGGGCTGAATCCATAAAAATATCCACATTGACTTCCTCATTAGTGAAAACCCAAATTTTGCCGTTGCAATTTGCTTTGGCAAAGGGCATCCCCAATCTCCTCCTGTATCTGTTAATATGTGTAGCATTTTGGAAAGGTTCCAGAAGAGCTAGGAAAGTGAATTTGTGATGCTTGTTCAGCATTTGAACTTTTTGAAAAGCCTTCTGAGTCTTTACAGACCTGATGTTCCATATAAAGGACTTCATCATTATGTAATTGTTTTGGTGACCCCCTCTTTGGTGCCACTCTGGTAGGTTCTTGATGTTGTTGTTTTCTCCCTTTTCTATTGCCTTTGATTGTCTTTGGTGAGATGTCTACAACCTTTGCCACTTGCTTCATGTTTATCTCCAATTCAGCATCTTTTTTGCTTTTTTCCTTCCCCTTTATGTCATCCATTAGTTTACTAGATTCATCCAGTGAGTGGGAGATAATGTCTTGGAGGATTTTATTGGGATAATTCTCTCTCCCAACAGTGACTTGGGTCTCCTCTGTTTGTATTGCTAAAGGCACCTCCACTATGGCCTCTGATTGACCCCCCTTTGTTGTTCCCAGCGTCTCATCGCTTTGCGACTGCATATCTTCTTTATTTTTCTGACTTTGTTGTCGATATTGTTCTTGAAGGTTCTTTGAATCACTTACCATCAGGGGTGAAATAAACTCCCCTGTAGGTGAATTCTGCTCATGGGTCTGACCTCCCACTTCTTGGCTATCAACGTCCTTCAGAGGAGAAAAGTCATCTGAAGACACATTTGGGCTCTGTGGTACCTTCGTATCCATCGCATTCAGCACTTGGTTATGTAATAGTTCTAGAAAGGACAAAGGCTGCTCCGTCACTACAATTTTTCCACTAGATAAGATTCTGGCTTTCCCTTTCTGATACAACCATGGTCTGGACCTATTTTGTTTGCCAACATTTGTGAATTCTTTCAGCTTGTCCTTGCCTTTTATGTCATTCTCCTTGCCCATATCATCCTTCTCTTTGCCCTTATTGTCATCTTTCTTAAAGTCCAGTTCTGGGTGTAATGCACGACACTCCTCCTCCTCGTGCCCTTGGAGTTTACAAGTTGAGCAATATTTTGGCAGGTAATCATACCGTATTTTAACTATCTCCTCTCTTATTTTACCAGTCTCCCCGTCTTCAACCTCCATTACTACTGACTGTGGATGATTAACCAGTAGGTCCACTTTAACCCTCACATAACTTGGTCTAGTTTTATTAATTGTCGCCAGATCTAGTTGCAAAGGTTTGCCAACTGCCGAAGCCAATGAGAAAAGCGATTCTTTTACAAAATACGTTGGCATTAGGTTAGGAAAAGATATCCAGGCCATCGCCTTGGTGGTTTCTTCATCGATCTTAAAAAGGACATCGTAGATGAGGGTCCTCATCAGATATGAGTAGCCTTCACTACACTCAATGTAGAAAGCCCCTTTTGAAATAAGATTAATGAAATCCTCCATTCGAGATAATCTGATCAAGACATGCCGATTGAAAAATAAACCAATCGAGCACTCCCTTTTACTCCACATTGGGTTGGAATGGCGTTCCTGATATCTTCCAATTCTGGCCATCCATAAGTAAACTTGCCAATGACAGCATATTGTAAGTTCTCCAATTGATTCATCCTTTCCACTTCTCCTGCCGTCCATTTGACTTTAGGGATTCCATCAATGATTTGTGCCTGTTTGTATGGAATTGCATCTATATTTGTTTGAGTAGTTCTTATAGGCTTCATAGTGTCAGCATATTGTACATCCGGCTTTGTGAAGATCTCCATTTTCTTTCCATTATCCGTTGCACTCGTAGTCACTAATGGTGGGAATTCATACGTATTACTATTAGATGGCGGGCCATCCACCGTGGTGGCGTGGCCGCCGGCGACTTTGGTCATCCGTTTAGGGTTTAGAGGTCATGAGAGAGAAGAGAGAATTTTTTTACAGTTTTGCTATAATATGCATAAGTCATTGAAAACGGAAATGAGTCAATTTGAGTTGGTCCTAGGCACACAGCCTATGATGCTACTAGATGTCGCTAAGCAGAAGAGTCAAGGAAAGTATCCAACTTCTCACTGTTATGCTAGTTAGGGACAAGCATGAAATGCTTGCCGAGGTGCAATATAGCTTGCATAAGGCCCAAAAATGCATGAAAAAGTATGTGAATCAGCACAGACTATCATTGAAGTTCAACGTGGGCAACAAGGTGCTATTCAAACTTACTCCGCAAATTTAGAAATAAATTGTGAGTAAACAGACGCATAAGAGATTAGTTCTGAAATATGATGGACTGTTTGAGGTTGTGGAGAAGATTGGTGAAGTGTCTTATAAATTGAAGTTGTCATAAAGTTTGAAGGTACATCATACTTTTCATCTCAGTTTTCTAAATTCGTATTTTGAAGATGATGAGGATTCGTCTAGGCACAAGGTGGAAGAGGGACCCTCTTGTGGTGCACACACAGTATGAAGCTAAAATTTAGAAATAGGTGTCATATCATTGTTTTTTTGGCATGAGCAATAAGAACAGACGGGTAGAATTTCTGATTTATTGAAAAAAGAAGACTAAGGCAAATGCGACTTGGAGAAGAGTACTACTATATGGCAGTTCGAGAAGAAGATTGACTATCATAAAATAACCTCGACGAGGACAACGAGTTCAACTAGTAGGGGTGGTTTGTTAGACCCCAAAGTTCGAACATGATCGACGCTGGTGGAGACGTGTCAAGGGCTTGTGCAATTTCCATTGACACGGGTACCTGTGAGCTTTGGAAGCGATGTGCGAGGCTGATGAGTATGGCATGGCGTGCAACTAAAGCAAGGGGCCTGGATATTGGCAAAGCAGCCCTGGATGAGTGTTGTTAAAGGACATGCGCATGGCACCTGATGGGCATGCGTGCAGGCAATGGGATGCCTCAGCTAGGTATGGGTTTTGGCATGAGCTGGACGGGTGCAAGACAAAGCTTGTAGAACAAGCACAAGTCAAAGGAGGGGAAGAGTTGTGGAAAATATGTTGTGTTGGATGTGAAATTCGGCTAAGGACTTGGGTATATGCGTAGCATGTGGTCAACTGGCCATGTGCGGGCACATGGTCCAGTTTGTCGAAATTCAAAAATGGCTCAACTGCTCATTTAGGCAGTTTCTCAGACTTAGCATATTGATGTTCCTGATTTCATGTAAGCTGGCTGCTGGCATATGCCAGGCGCGTCCCTTCCCTTTGTAACTACCACTGGGCAGATTTCTTTTGTAGGAAGAATTTGGCTAAGGCATTTTATTCAGTTGTAAGCCTTCCAAATTTGTGGTTTCTTGATATATATCTGAGAGATAATAAAAAGGTTGGGATTCATCCTGTCAATATTGTGTTCTTATTGTTCATTGTTGCCATTAAATTATTCTAAGTCCCTAGGCGATTGTGTGTGTGGCTGAAGTGGTGTTGTGTGTGCGACTGCCGGGTTATGGTGGATTCGAAAAAAAATCACCCCTATAACTCTTAGAGGCCTCACCCTCCGGTCGTCCCTGCATAAAACTAACAATAAGATTTACTGTTGTTTTTAGATGAATAACAACAATTACATACATGCAAACGAATTTGCTTTTACCAATTTGTTTGGAGAAGAAAAATAAACATAATTCTACAAAGTACTTACTAGTAATAGTGTGCAAATGAAGAAGAAAAAGAGTATATATATATATATATATGAGGACCCTATATCTCACGGTAATTATACAAGATAAACTTGTATTATATATGCAATCATAAAAAGTAGAGATGGATGACATTGCTGGTTATTAGCTAATGTGCCATTTTGTAGCACACATGCTTTGTAATAACTACTAGAGTATATTTTTGCCAGCATATGTATTGGTAGATAAAATATGACAAGGAACAAGGTCGTCAATCGGCAGACCTTCTACGTCCACCGCTGCCACTCTCTCTTTGGCAATTAAAATAGACAGCAGCAACTGGTAAACCAAGATTATAGAGTTCTGCAAAATCTCTCGTATTGAAGTTCTGACGCCATCCTGGAGCATACACTGTCTGCCGACCCAATTGTCTAAACAATACGAATGCAAAACGATGAATTCCCATTGATGGCCTTGGACTTTCGTAGCTCACTATTTCTTGCCCTACAAACACACCAAACTCCTCAATTTCATACACTAATGTTTTATGCATGCCGCTTAAAGTTTACTAGTACGTTGGCCATTGTTCGGTTCCTAGACAAGTTATGCAGAGATAAAATATTTTCAAGGAAAAGAAAATCCAAATTTGAAGACCGTGATGATACTTTAACTGTATTTCTTATTCGATCTATGTATTAATACTGCATGTGTTCTTATTTTACATCCTATCCCATACAGATTCTAGCATAATTTATGCGGATATCATTTATGTGGAAAATAAATTAAAAAAGCAACCAAGTAATGTATATTAATACAGAGATTTACACGGTGATTAAATCTGCTTATTTCACCGACCAAATCAAAGGGGCTCTATATGACATGATTCAGCATACTCTGTTTGAATTCAACAAAACAGAGGGAAAAGATGAAGTGGCATGTGTGATTGTTTACTTTTTCTACCCAATATACATAAATTATATATGAAATATACATACATTATATATCTGTCAGCTATTTAGGTTAATAATCTCCCAATTTCTTAAACTTAAAAGTGACCAATCAAAAATTTAATAACTTAGTATTAATACATATTGCAGAACCAAGTCTCCATCTTTTAATGTTACGCCGACAAAAAATCAAGAATTAGAGTCTGCTAAAGAATTTTAGGCGTAATCGTGCTAGTGGTGAGACTTAAAAGGTTATTAATCGTTAGCATCCTTTTAGGAAAGCTTAGGGCACATCAATCACGTTGAGAATATATTTCATTCCCTTTCCTAGGTTTTACAAGTTTGTGACAAACATAATAAACGCAACATTCCCACCAATATGAATGCCTAATTATTTCATACTAGCCATTAGTCATTACTAGATATATATATATGTCCCAAATTACTTGTTGATTACAAATCAAGATAAAATTAATTAAAAAAAATTCACTTTACCCTTAAAATTAATTATTTTTTAACCTATAAATTAATAGTATCGATCACCTACATAAATATTGTAAAGTTCTTTTGTTGTTAATCTTTTCATGCACATTGTTAATCTAAAGAGTGCATTAATTTTTTTTGGATAAGACACATAAATAGGATGTAATAAAAAGAGTTAAAGGATAAATTAGTAAAAATATTCTTCTTATTTATGATTTTTTTAAGAAGCGTGTAAAGGAAAAAGTGGACAAGTAATATTAATGAAGAAATTATTATTATTATCATTATTATTATTACTATTATTATTATTTCTTTTTTAATGCTTTAGTCAATAAAGCAATAGTGATAATGCTTGGGTCAATTTTGGGGGAAGGAATAAAATGAGAAACGGAGGAGGAGGACATGAAATTAGCTAACAGTTGGTAATCCGAAGTATGGCTTTTGAATGTAGAGAAATCAAGAAAAATTGAAGCGAAGACGTGGAAAGACAGAAACAAACAATTAGACAAAAAGAGGATTCTCACCAAAACTTGCACCTGTGGTAGCTGGAATATCAGTGACCAACCTGTCGACGGTTCATTAATAAAAAAGCTGATACTTAGTGATAAATAAAACAAGAGAGAATTATAGACCAGAAAATAGACAAAAAGAGGATTCTCAATAGATACTCCCTCCGTTTACTTTTATTTATTCAATATTTTAAAAATAAATTTTTATTTTTATTTGTAACTTTTAACATATAAAGAAAACACAATTACTTTTTTTCCGTTTTACTTTCAACATTAATTACTATTTTCTCAAATTATTTTCCAAGACTAAAGATTATACATCAAATTAATATGAATATTGTGATAAAATACTCACATTAATTATTTTTAAAAAAACGTGCAAAGTCTAAAATAAACAAATAAAAGTGAATAAAAAAATATAATATTTGCTTATATATAAGTTTTGTTGTTTGATTATAGTTAATTAATATACATGTTCACTTTATTAAATTACTTGAGTTGATGTGATTTAATGTAAGAGTAAGTAGTTACTCTATAATAAAACGGTGGCACACGAGCGATGTGTTTATTTATATTAAGCTAGCATTTGGGGATATGCGGTTTTATGTTATAATTTAAAATTATGAGATAAAATTAGTGTTTGGATATGCGAACTATGAGATAAAAGCTCAAATATGATTTTAATTTTTTAAAATATAAAATTTGATCTATAAGTTTATATTTTGTAAAAAAATATCAGTTAAAATTTTGCAAGAAAAAAAAGATTCGTACTTGGTCTGAAGAGATTGTCTGTACTATGTGAAAGGATTATGTTAAAAAATAATTAATTATAATTATTATTGACTAGTGAATCTTTATAAACTAGGTGTATTTGAAAGTTTGTAATTACAGACATTTATTCATAAAAGAAATCTAGATGTGTGATTAATCAATGCAATATTTTGGGATATTATGATATCCTATTTATGAATTATAGTTTGTTATTTTAATAACATTTTATATGAATCAGGGAAAATCTAATACACAACTTGAAGGATTTTCATGTTTATGAGAAAAAATATAATTTTAAAAAATCAAATTATATGTTCTAATAAAATTTTAACTCCATATCAAATAATTTTAAATCATGATTTATATCATAATTTCATATCATATGTTCAAACGGGCACTAACTCTGAATTACTAACAAAGCCAAATAAAATGAGTTCACTCTGAAATCTTCTCCACGGACAACCCAAAGAATAAAAACGAACAACCTTTAAGCGGTGAAGGTGACGGACAAATCAACCAGTAGTCATAGAGTGTCATACCGGAGGCATCTCACAAGAGAAGTATCCTTCCCGGTCATTTATATAAATAGATATCTATTTTTACTTGTTTAATTTATAAAATCAAGAGATAATTTATTATTTTATATTTATATTTTTCTTTTATTATTATAAATTATTTATTTTTTAATATTTAAATGACTTATAATTAATAAGGAGATATAATATTATAATAAATAATTATTTTATTAATTTTTTCTTAAAAAATGTGTCAAGTCAAACATTTTCTATTTTTACTTGTCTTGTATTGACTTAACACACTCCTTAACGATTAATAAATAGAATGACAATTTTATTGTATCACCCTTTAAATATATTAATTAAACTCTTTGAAAAATGCATTAAAAAATATCTATAATTAATAATAAAAATAAATTAAAAACTAAATAATAAATTATCATTTCCTAAAATAGACCATTAGAAGTTTCACCTGATTTTAGTGTATATTACAAGCTCTATATATAAGTACTCAGCATGTGAATACATGTTTAACATGATTAATCTCAATAGATGATCATATCATTATTATTTTATTGTATCAAAATTATTACACTATCTTTTATATTTAAAAAGTCACTTAACTTTTGATGGAAATTACTTTTTATAATTCAAATATAACTTTATCTAAGTATAATGTTATTAAATCGGAGGAAAATGAGAAATTTTATATGATATTAGATGATGTTGAATGATATTTTGATAAGAAATAGTTCAGAAGTTTTCATAATACTTATGTAAAGTTGAGGGAGTATTTTATTACTAAAATAATTAGCGACTTTAGTGAAATAAAAAAAAGAGTGTAATCATCCGTAAAATCACTTTATTTAACATTGTATGTCAGAGTTAAAAAAAATAAATCCATGTAAAATAGTTTTAAAAAATTAAAATTATATGCAAGACGGACTCTATTATAAAATTACTAAAGTGATGGCTTGGGCCCTAACTTTTTAAGGGTTCCATTTTTTTTTATGTATTGTTATATTTGAAGAGAAATTTTCGGGAAGAAAGTGAAATAACTTTTTACCTTTTAATGTGGGACTGATATATAATTAGGAAATTGAATAGGTTTTTTGAGTAATTGTAGTATTATTCTTTTTACGTGGTACCTACTTGTTACCTCATTTAAATCTTAATAAGAATTAACATGGACCCACATTTCTCCTATATTTATATTTTTCATTCTTCCTTTCATTGTTTATATTCTCTTAATATTAAATATACTGAAGTCTAACCAAACCTTTCGTAAAACTACTCTTGTATATTTATAAAAAGATCAAAAATTATTTTTTTGTGTAGCTTTTCTTCAAATTTTCAAGTATTACAATAATCAATCATTATATTGAAACAATTAAAACGTTGTTGCTATATCAATATATTAATTTACAAAAATTTTAAATCAGATTTTTTTATTCTATTTTATATTCTATTTTTTAATTTAATGTTTTTTGCTATTATTGATATTCTTACTTTATAAATATATATTATTATTTTTTATTGTTAAAATTTATTTAATTTAAATATGTTAAATAAAAAATATGACTTTGCATTTAAAAAAACTAAAAAATCTCACATTTTAAAAAAGATAAGACCTTATTATAAAATTTGACTTTAGACCTACATCTCATTCAGCCTGCCTGATTGTATAACTTCTGCGTGAGTCTAGTACACATGAAGCAACCAAACAACGAATAATCTGTACTATAAAAAGCTGACTGATTCTGGAACAAGATTGAATGCAGAGTAGACTATTGGTTACTGAGGAAAAAACTATTGGTTCATACTCCTTTTGTCTCACTTTACTTATTTACTATTGACTTTGCACACTTCTTAAGAAGCTGTAAATAGAAGTATAATTTACCATATCACTCTTTGAATATAATAAAGGGAAAAGGACATGGGCTGACCCTTTTTAAAACAAATGGCCCAAGTTTGGTCTATTAGACATTTGTGTACCATTCGGCCATTTTAATTCCACTGAATGACCATTTTCAATTTGAGCCATTTCGGGCACATTATACAATTTTTTATTTATTTTTTCGCTACAAGCAGCTCAAGGTGTATATAAAGTGTATAGAAACTGTATAATTATTGTATAGAATATCTATATGTACAAGATGTGTATAGAAACTGTATTATTATATAATAAATATATATATGTATTATTGTTGTATAAATGTGTATAGAAAATGTATAATTATTTTATAGAAGCTGTATAATTATTGTGTAGAATATGTATTTTGTATATGATATGTATAGAAATTGTATAATTGTTGAATAAAATATGTATAAATATAGGATATGTATAGAAACTGTATCATTCTTGTATAAAATTATATTTATCACGATTATATATATATATATATATATATATATATATATAAATATATCATTATTGTATAAAATGTATATGCTTCTTATATATTTCAACTAAACTTGCACATTATCATTTGATTGTTTTAAATATATAAATAAAGTGTATCATAATTGTATATATTTTATGAATATACATTGTGTACATATTGATTATACATTTATTACACATGAATTATATATAAAAAAACGTGAAGAACTAAATTACATTGACTTTTTTCTATTTTAACTATCTTTATTCTATTGAGAAAAAGAAAAAAGAAAAACAACAAAATCGTATTTGATTGTAAAAAAAACAGAGCAGATTTTTCTTTTCTTTTTTTTTTTTAAAAAAGAGCAGCAAAAAGAAATTTAAAAAACATAATGAAAATACAAAAAAAAAAGAAAAGAAAAAGAAGAAGATGAGGGCAGTAGTAGCGAGAAAAGGCCAAAATAACTACTAATTAGGAATGCAAATTCAGTGGCCATTTTGGTGGCAATTTTTTGGGTCGAGTGACCATGTTTGTCCATTCCCCTATAATAAATACAATGTCTTAAAAATATAATAGAGAAATGACTATAATTAATGATAAGCATAAATTAGAAATTAAGTATAAAACTATTCTTAATTTCATAAATTGAACTAACATTATTGGATATCTATTTTTATTATAATGAACAAGTAAAAATGGCGGGAGAAAGTACTAATTCATTCTTTTTTGTTCCCTTTTCTCTTCTCCTATTTTTTTAAAAAAGTTCTGGAGTTTTTATCGGGAATTATAAGATGGTCAGCGTGGCCGGATCTGACCCAATATAGATGGATATGACTAGGCTGACAAAATGATTAAAAACAAAAAGGAGAAACCACTCAATTTGGCCCATAAAAGTTCGGTAGGATAACCAATGTTTTAAAAGTGGATCTAAAATGAATTTTATTTATATTATTTTTCTATATCAATTTACGAGATACATTTTTTTTAATAAGTTAATTCCAAAAAAAAATAATCATATTCAAATGGATTATATGGATGTTTATGTTATCAGTATACTCAGGGCCGACTCTCTGTGTTGGGAAATAAGGCATCCGCTTTGGGCCATAAATTTGAGGGGCTTTATTTTTTAGCACTATCAATATTATTATAGGTTTTTAAAAAATATATATTTTGTATTGTATCGTTTTAATTTGTTTGTCTTACTTCATCTTTTTTTAGTTTGTTTTAAAAAAATATTTATTTTTTGTCAACTCTTTAATTTTAATTTTGCATGTGTAAGACTACAAAATTAAAAAACATTTTGATATATTCTACTTTCTTTAGTTTAAAATCACAAGATTCAAAAGTCTTTTTTACTTCCTTAAATTTTGTGTCAAATCAAAATCAAACAAATAAATTAAAATGGAAGGAGTACTAACTATAGAAAAAGTTAATTTTTTCATATAAAAAGAAAGAAACAACTTTGCATCTCAAAAATAATTTTTAAAGAAATATATTAACAAATTTGTATCTTAAAAAATTAAAAGAATAGACATAAATTTTAAAAAAATATTTTAAAAAAAAGTTTAAGGCCTTCGATTTATTTTTTATTTTAGGCTACAAGTATTCTTGAGCCGCTCCTGAGTATACTCATTTGTATGTTTGTTATTTTCGTGAGTTCATACTTTTTGAGAGCTTAAACTTATCTTAATTTTTAGCTTGTTTTTCACTGGACTCTTTTTAAAACCATGAATAATATGAATATTCATATTATCTATTGATTAATTCATTTTCTGTCCATATGTTTTTTGATTTTCAATCCACCCATCTCCAACCCAACATGCTACATGACAACGAAAATAGTGACCGCATGTTTCATGGTTTATAAAGTTCCATCATAAACCTCGGAAAAGAGGAAACTTGTGGGAGACAGCAAAAACTAGATTTAAAGTTGGCAGTAACCTGAAGCCTAAGGCTTGAAAGAACTCCATACTTAGATGGCCACTCCTAGACTTAGCAAATATCAGCTCATTAATTGCTGGTTAAAGCAATTTGGCCACAAGTATGAGGCTATTAGCAAATATTGAACTTTAATATTTAAAATATTGTAAAGAGTAGTTTAAGTAAAATACAGGAGAGTTTATAAAATTCTATGTATTGATAGTGCAAAAATTATTTACACAATCAACACCCTTATAAGTTATAATGTATCACATGTGATCTATACAATAAACATTAATTAATGACTTAATAAGATAGTAACTAACATGCTATAATTATGATTTATGAGTTAAATTATATTGATGATACAAAATGATATAACTTAAATCCAATACTGAAATATTTTTCTCATTAAATTTCAATAGCTTGTTTTCAAGTGCAATATAGGTTCAAACACAAGTATACTTGGGATACTTTATTTTTTCATTACATTACTCATGATTTAAATTAAAAGTGAACTCAAATAATTAAGCTCTTAAAAGAATATAACAGGAGTGCAAAAAGCCAAAAACAAACAGATTAAAGGAAGAGACAACAAGGAGTTTTGAGGAAGGGAACGATACTGACCAGTGAAGGTATTCTCTGAGATTTGGATCACTTGGACTTGGAGCATCAGGGTCCACCATAACCTTGGGAAAAGCAAAAAAAAGAAGAAGAAATATGAACATCGAGAGGAAGATATTATATTTACTAATTTGAGAACTTATATTACTTATTTGAGCAAGCCAAATGCTCTAATGATATCAGCGAAACACTCTCACGCAGCAAGTAATGGATGCGATCCACATTACCTTTTCTTTTCCCAATCTTTTAACATCGGGTATGGAAAATATATGGTCAAAGTGTTTTCATTAAAAAATAAGAAAATGTCTTTTCTAGTAGAAATAAACAAAACAAGTTCTATAAATAACCTCCCTGACTCCCCACTCCATAGTTTTTTTTTTTCTGAAATATATATAAATGCTCATGTGAGAATAAATTTTGCTTACTTATCAAACATCTAAAAATAAATAAGAAAATCACTTATTTTTCAATATATTTTTAGGAATAAACATCTTCTTTCATACAAAACACAGCCGTAGTGGAAAAAAGATAAAATATTACCAAAGTGAAAAAGGTACGTAGGTCATCTCCGCCAACTTCGACCCTTGGCTGGTTAACAACCTGGGAAGGCCTAAGTTCACAGCCATTATTAACTTCTCTGTCCCTATAAATAACTCTTAGGCCAATAGTTCTTGTGAAAGGATCCAATATATCCCCAACCACACGACCAACTACCAGAGGATCGCGTTCTCTTGGCATGACGATCGCTGATAAATAAAAAACTAGCTGCGGCTACTGTCGTATTGTGTGTCCACAACACAAGACGCTAGCTAGTTTCTTATGGGGCTATGCATGTTTTTTCAAGTGCAGGGCTAGACTATATATATACGCCCGTTGTGTGCATGCCAGCACCTTTTGCTGTCATATCCTCCCAAAGAATCTAGTACGTAGATTTTTTTCTTCTCTTTTCCCACCTTATAGCCATAGGTTTTCTAGGAAATCACTCGAATCATGTCCCCTTTTCCGATTTGAAATGCTTTTCTGTGGATTTAACTTCTACTTAACTGTAAAAATATTTTACATTATCCATATATTTAATCTTTTGTAAAGTATAACACGTAATCTATCTTATTTTATAGGTTGTTAGTCTTACTTTTAATCAATATTGTCCGTACATTTTTAACCTGTTGTAAATTGTAACACGTAATCTATCTTATTTTTTAAGTTGTTAGTCTTACTTTTTATCAATTTCATGATAGTAATTAATCTTTTAAAAGTTAAGCTGTGTTATTAATTAATTTTTTGCTTTTGCCTTTTCTTCAATATTTTTGGAGGTAGGGTAAGCAACCCAATTAGACTCGAAATATTCATGTTGATTTGTAGATTAGGAGATAGCTGTACATATTAGTTAAGTTAAATTGTTAGCTTAACTGTTAGTTTTTTAGAAGTTACTTAGGTGGTTAGCTGATATTAGAGTGCAATTAGTGGTAGTTATATAGTGTTGGGATTTTTAAAGGTTTTTAGCTAATCTTTAAGTGTAGTGTGAACAAGTTTTTTTTCAAACTGACACTATCCTTCCTGAATAGGTACTTTTGCACCTGTTGACTGTCCAACCAGTGGCTATAAATTTTGAGGTTTCGCTTCATTTTTTAATATCCCGAAAATAGAAAATTCACTGTAATTTTTTTAATCGAACTAACAGATTTTGTTGAAACCCCAAAGTCCCTCGCTATTACCAATTACAACTCCATCCCCTCCCTCGACCACCTATACTTGACTACTCTGCTCCTGTATCTATTTTCCTATACAGAGTTAATGAAAAAGTATATTTATCCACTCCCTATCTTTACAATTGGTTTTCCTTTGTAATACTCCATAGATCCTGTGTTTGCATTCCTCCTTGATCAGCGTCACTACCTCATGTGGTCTTCTAACAACTTTGTCCCACAATGCTCAATTACGTGTCTTCCATATATGGTATATCAGGGCTGCTAGAGTTTCCTTGACAAAGGCCCTACTAACCTTTCCCTTGCCCTTCCTTGCTAATCTGTAGCATAATCTATTTAAGTCAGCTTGTTGGATTCTCACCTTGAGCCACTGCAGGCCATCCAAGCATTGTTTGGAGAAATCACACCCAAAGAATAGGTGATCTATAGTTTCAGGCTCATTTTCACACAACAGGCAGTCAATGTCTTGACACACACCCATCCTGATAAGTCTGTCTCTAGTCAACAATCGTCTATGCATAGCAAGCTAGCAGATGAAGCTATGTTTTGGCATGTTTAAATTATTCCATATGTCACTCCACCATGGCCAATGGTTACCTGTGCCTCGTCTCCATTTATAACCAC
The DNA here is from genome assembly GCA_003996215.1 of Jaltomata sinuosa. Classification (NCBI taxonomy): domain Eukaryota; kingdom Viridiplantae; phylum Streptophyta; class Magnoliopsida; order Solanales; family Solanaceae; genus Jaltomata; species Jaltomata sinuosa. Next base: position 82,022 of record QJPP01000610.1, on the reverse strand, counting down.
TCTGAATTGTATATTCACCAGTGCTTGTGAGCTAGCCATTTTCAAAAAAGCCAAAGGGCAAATTTGTCTCTAACACTGCATATTTTCCTCTAGTACCAACAACAATCAATCGGAAGTTGATACTGCCACCATTCTATATCTTTGATGTACACTTGATGCACCCATTTGACCCAAAGATCATCAGGCTTGTTCGCCACATTCAAGATATATTTGGCTATTGCAGCCTCATTCCATGCCATACAGTCAATTATATCTAGTCCTCCATCTTGTTTGATGTGACACACTATTTCCCAAGCTAAGAGAGAATTCTTTGACGTGTTCACTTGTCCCCTCCCCAGAAAACTGCGGCATATAGCTGTTATGATCTTCAATAGGAAGGGCCAGGAGTGTTATGTATACAGAAAATTTTCTCATATACGACAAAGATAAAATACCGTTAGACAATTATTCTCTAGTGAAATTATCACAATTGACTATTTAAAATCAAATAACAATGTATCGAATTCACTTGTAAAAGGCCTAGATAGAGAGATGGTTGAGACATTATCAAAAGGGATGAGACTATGACCAAGGACAAATCATCATGGCAGTAACTCTACCTAGAAGATTGGAGATCTATGATCTTTGTTCAAGAAGAAAAACAAAATTATGATTGACGACTCAACATTGTCAAATAAAATTTATGTTCATTCTCGTGATGAAGACAATATTCAGTAATAAGGATAAAAGCACTAAAGCTTTTTTAATGATTTCTATGTTTGATATGGGATTATCAAAATAGTGTATCTAAAGTATGACACATTTAGGAATCACCTATGCAAGTGTGAAGTGTAAGCCTTTTCGAGGAGAATCTTGTAAGGTCAATTCTCTACGCACGTATGAAATCAAGAGGTGTTCATGGTTGAAACGAACACAATAATGAGAATCAAAGACAATTAAGATTTAACTATGTGGCATGTATTATCTAGGTATATATAAAATCTCGATGGTTCAAAGATATAAAATTTATCAATTGATTGCATATATCTGATATATGTTCACTATGAAAATTTCAAAGGAAAACTTAGTTATCCAAATGCGATTAATCCTTATTTGCAAATCACATAATTTTTTCATGCATATATTATAGTCGTTCCCCATTCATGTGGGAGATTTTTGGAATTTTAAAGGCTTTTAGCTAACCTTTAAGTGTAGCGTGAATTGAAAAATGGTGAAAAATAAAATAGAAAGAAAGTAAAAAATTTAGCTAAAGTTATTTATACCACATTGGTGAGGAAGAGATGAACTTTTATGTTATATTAAGAAACACTTCTTCTAGTTCTTAAAGAGTTGAGAAGAGGTTCCTCTCACGCACCATCATCTTCGTCGTTGCTCGCTTGACTCAATTTCGGCTTTGTTTTTGACTTTGACTTTGATTATTTCTATGGCTTTGACAGATGATGTGATTGATTGATAAATTTTATCATTTTTTGGATAATTTTTTTTTTCATTTTTCAGTAATTAATTATTTTTTAATATTTTTTTGCAGAATTTTTTAAAATTTGTGCTTCCCAAACGGAATGTGTTTTCCAAATAGACACTACTCTTCATGAACAGATTCTTTTTGAACAGATACTACCCTTCATGAACATGTACTTTTGCACATGTTGATTGTCCAACCAGTGGCTATAAATTTCAAGGCTTTGCCTTATTTTTTAACATCCTGAAAATAAGCAATTCACTATATTTTCCTTTTACATTTTCTTCTTCTGAACATGTGCTTCTGCATCATTTTCGAAATAACAAAAACTGTGAGTGTGATTTTGCTCTATTATTTGAGTTTGTCGGAGTTATGTAAGTTGCATTGTCGCTCTTACAAAAATATTTTTTGTTCTATCCTGGGAAGAAGTAGCCTAATAATTTCACAATAGTAAAGGGGTTATAATTTTCTGAGGACACACAAGTAACTTGTGGGCTAGAAAAATTTTCTTTTTGCTTCATCTATATTTATGTGATAATAGTATTATTTCAAGTTTCTGATTATAAATAGAATCAGTTTGTTGTATTATTGCTTGAACACAGATTACTAATAATTAGTTCTATTAATATTGTACATTGTATCTGTTTCACATACGCTTCATTTTGATAATGCGCTTCTTTCCTTCTCTGAAACTCTTCTGGCTCCTTCTATTTTTTGACTTTCCTTGTGACCTAGATTACTTTGCATGGTGTAATTCTTTTACAATTTATTATGATATTGAAGTTTGAGTGTCTGAAGAGGTGTTAGAGATTCACTAACTATCGCAAATGTTTTTCAAATTCATTATAATTATTTTTTATATTCAATATATTTCAGTGTTTCATCATCTTTGAGTAAAATATTTGTGATTTTCTCTTATCTTCGAAGCTTGAAGTGTATCTTCAATGCTGGTCAAAGAAGAGAAGAAACTAGTAATTTAGAGAATGATAATCATGATCCTCTGTATCTTTAGCCTTGCGACACTCCAGGTAGTTATCTCATTTGAATAAAATTCTCTGATCTAAAAAATTATTTTGTTTGGAGGAGAGCTATGAGAATTGATTTACTAAAAAAGATTAATCTAGGTAATATCGATGGTAAATCTACTAGGGAGAAATTTGAATCATCCTTACATTATTTATTGAAAAAGTATAATGTTATAGTACTCTCATGGATCATAAACTTTGTTAGTAAAGAACTATCAAGTAGCATCATTTATTCTTCGAGTGAGTCTAAGGTATGGATGAATCTTAATTAAGAGAGATTTGACAAAGTTAAAAAATCTCGTATTTTTTATCTGTATTAGAAAATAACTATTATGTCACAAGAAATATTCATTGTGTTAGTTATTTTTTGAATATGGAGAGAATTTTTGGATGAGTTTAATACTCTCATGTCTTACACTGATTGTAAGTGTGATGAGTCTAATAAATACATGAAAACCTTTGAGTATCAAAGACTACTTTCATAATTTTTAATGAGACTTAATGATTCATATGCTCAATCGAGAAGTCTACTACTAATGATGACTCCTACTCCTGTTATCTATCAAGCATATTTTATGGTGATTTCAAAAAAAATCCAAAAATTACTAGATAACTCTGTTCAATTGGCAAAAGTACATACGAGAATAATTTTTTATGGTAGCAAGTAAATTTTAATACATGAGTCAATTTCAAAACAAAAAAGAATAATCAAATTTGTGATTACTATCATTATAAAAGACATACAAGGGAGTATTTCTAGAACATGATTTTCCATCTGACTTTAAGTGTAAGAATAAGTTCAGCATCATAGAAATAACAAAACTTTCAATTGTTAATGGCTCTTAATGGAATAATAACACAAGAGTCGATGGCGGTGGAGTCAAATGAAATAATTGATCTAAATCTAGTGAAACTTAGAAAATCTTAGAAGTGGATTTGCAGGAAATTTTGGATGTGGATCTTAATTAAAAGGATCAAATAATAATCAAAATTCTCAAATCACAATAACCAATGCACCACACTGGACTGATGAACAATAATTGTAGTTGTTTAGAAACTGAAGTGATGGTAATGGTACAAGTATAGAAATAGGTATGATAAACTATCCTAAAACTATTGTACATGCTATAAAATGGATAGTAGATATTGATGCCTTTAATAATACGGGGAACAATATTAGATTGTTATATGAAATTAAGATTATTAATGATGCCAATAAAGGTAATGTTTATTTACCTATTAGAAGTATAGCTAAAGTCAGTCACCTAGGATCAATTTTTGTATTACAGAGATAAATAGTTAATAATGTGATGTATATCCCAAAGTGTAAGTACAACTTGTTATCTTCAAAGCTTACATGCCAACAAAAAAGTTTCAAAGCTTACAAGGAATTTATGATGTTCAGCCAAATTCTATCCTTATTTATGCGACCTCTTCAATAGAAGGTAAAGGGTATTGGTATACATAAGAATGGACTTTATGTTATAAATTCTAATTATATATTACAAGAGGCAGAAACTGGAGTTACTCAAAGTTCAGATATAGTTCTTTTTCAGTCAGGAGAATAAAAAATAATAGAATAAAATTAGACTTATGATACAGGAGTTTAGAACATTGATAAATTTTGCCTGAAATTTACTTTTGAGGTCCATGTTTTTCACCCAAAATCATTTTTCACTGGGTACCTCAGTCCATTAGAACTATAATATCATCAATTATAATCTACTAAGAATAATTTCTTATCAAGTACTAAGTCCATCAGACTAAAATATCATCACTACTGTTTGTCCAAGACTAATTAAACAAGACCTCATTGTACCATGTCTATGTGATTCATCACAAATAAGCATGTATGAATGAGCATAATAAGCATAATACTCATATGCAATGTAGAGATGAGCATATATTTTCCAAACAATGACTTCAAGAAACTCAATCATCATAATAGTATGATATATAAGCATGTTTAGAGTGATGCAAGTAGAACATAAATAGTTCAAATCATATATTATCTATCAACTAAGTCCTAAAGTAATTTGCATATGAGATGCCTTTCTTTTTAATATATTGAAGATAAAGTGCCCTTCACAATATATCGGTACCCTAGAAGTACTCATTACATCAATGAGTACAGGACCCCTAACACGCCCGGAATCATCATGCATTATAAAATAAAATCCTCATTCCTCAAGTGAAGTCTAGAAAGTAAGATATAATCTACCTCAAATGCTAAGCAAATGCATCATGAACTCTCACAAAAGTGCTTTTCCCTTCGAAATCACCTCAAAATTCTACCAATCTATCAAAAATATACTCTACATAAGTATACGAGTCAATTGATATTCATATTATTATAGTTCTATTTTAGATTCAAAAAGTCAGTTCAAAAGTCAATCCCGAACCCTCAAGGTCAAAATTGAAATTATATTTTAAAATCAGTTTATTCATAACACATGGGTCTCAATTTGAAATTTTATCGAAAACTGAGTCTGAATTGATTCATAATCAATAAAATATAATTTTCTGATTCTAGGAATAAACACCCCAGTTTCTAACACTCAAAAATAAATTAAATCATGAAATAAATGATAGATGGCGAGAAAATACAAAAAACTAAGGTTAGATTTTTATCTCCGAGCCAAATCATGCAAATCTCCCAATCAAAATATGAGCTCCCGAGATTCAAAAATAGAAATATGTTATCAAAGATCGAAATGAAGATTAATCATTATCATGTCAAAATTATTCTTCGCGAGCGTGAACACAACCAATTAAGTTGACCCAAACCATCACAATTGTGACATACCCATCGTGGATTCAATACCTAACCTAAACTATCAACTTTACTCTTCTTAAATGCGACATAAACCTCACGAACACGATGAAGCCTACGACTATTCTTTGCAAACACGGTCTATACCTCACGAATGTGAAGAAAGAAATTAGCTATACTAGCAGCTGGTGCATCAATAATGATCAATACTTGTTATCACCCCTAAGAAATCATTCGAGACTCTCCATACACAACTAATATTGCAAACTGCTCCTAAAATGCATTATGAATCTCATGAAATCATCAAATCCCCAATCCGAAGTTGTCTTGACCAATTATTAACCATGGTTAACACAATTTTTTTAAATTAACTAGAATCTCAACCAATAGATCAAATCACTCCCGAGCATATTGAGATCCATGCAAAATATTCAACCAAGTCATAATTCATCATACGGACCTAACAGAATCAACAAAACTCAATTTTAACCTTGTTGACCCATAATGTTGACTTTGATCTAAACTTAAAAAACCTTCTCCAAAATACATCCAATAACTAATAGGTTTAAAATTACACTTACAAGATGATGTCCACCGACATATGCAAATGTAGCTAGAGTAAAATCTCACATGGAATAGACGTGAAAAGCTACATATCAAAAGAATATTTGACTGACGGTGTACTTTCTATCCCGTGAATATAGAGAGAATTAATTGTGAAGTAATAACTAAAATTTGTGAATTAAATTTGTTGTAAAGCTATTAGGATTAAATAACTAAGATTGTATCCCATTTTTATGGAATGTAGTGTTCTAGATTTTCACGCAGCTACAGATAATTGGATAGTCTAGATATGCACTTGATCCCTACTCCATCACTCAATATTTTTTAAGAGTTGAATAATTTATCTCAATATTTTTTTTCTCAGACCTATACGAGTTATTTAAAGAAGAGCGATTGATATATGCCATGTACATTCAACTTAGTCCTAAGAGAATATATGAAATTAGGGTTACCGCTCCAAGTACTTGCTTATTATTTCTATCGTATCGTAGTCTTCTTTCCTAAGAAAATTTAGAGTATCATGGCGTAGGTTATAAATATTTGCAACCACCAACCAACGATAAAAATGAGAAATAACCTATTGGAATAGCACCCTTTCCTCCTATTAGTAGTTTGATATCTTAAATTTAAAAAATTATTCAATCACGAAAACCATAAGAACACTACACCATAGTTGGAAGGTCATCTAAAGATTCAAAAGGAAACATTTTTTTTCTCTCTCTCTAGATTTTTCCTACCCCTCACCGCGGTGGCCATGGTGCTGGAAAACAATGGTTGGCCACCTCTCCTTGGAGGGGAACCTCTTGTAGTACACAATATGCCATTACCCCAGTGCTCATACACCAACACTCTTACCCCAAAAACCTAGAAAATGTCAAATCTTATTTCCATAAAATAAATTAACTATGTTCATGGAGAATCAGCTCAAGATAGAAAGATAGTGTCCCTGAACAAGCAACAAATGACTAATTGAAAATTAGAACTAGAAAAATAAGTAGCAACCCAACATAGAAAAAGGTGGGAAGAAATCATTATAGGTCTATGATGATATTAGTAAGCTTATTAGTGGTCATCTCAAGCAAGATGAAAAGAGCAGGAACTAATAAAGAATTCACAAATCAGGTAGAAATCAAACTAGATCTAGACTACAACATCACAAAAACAGAGGCATAGGAGTTTCATAGCTCAGGTAGAAATTACACGAGAGCTAGAATACAGTGTTATAAGCAGATTAATCACTGAAATTGATATTGAATATTATAGATCTATACAAGGCATAAAACAAGGGCATAGTACATACATCAACAAAGGCACAAAAGGGACAAAAATTTAAAATTTTACACCAGCTTCAACAATATCATAATACAACTTCAAGGATGCTCAACTATTGGCTGTGGAAAATCAGCTACAACTTATGGATGCTTAGATTTGAATATGTCAACAAAGAGGCAAGGATAAAATAGGAAGCAAATTAGAGATAAGCAACAAAAAGCAAAGAAATATCTATTGAATCGACCATGATGGACAGGCTCAGATAGATAATATTTTACTTGGAAAGAAGATTGTAAGAGAAAAAAAGAGACATGAACTCATCGATAAAATGGATAGCACAACTCAAGCCACATAGATATAGAGTAGTAGCTGCGGGCAACAACACCATCACACCAGAGATGAAGTAGTGGAGAGGAAAATGCTTGGTTTCTTATTCAAGATAACTCTGTAACTGACCAAATGAGAAATATCTCTTTATTCAGTCTTTGTTTTATTTTAGTATGGGTCAGTCACTTTTGGGTTGGCCAGATTTTTAATTTTGTTTTGCTTGATTGTTTTTATTTTGCAGTATATATATAATTGGCCCAAGTGGCCAAATTCGATTAAAAAAATAACACTACACCCATTATAGGTCCGCAACCTCAGTAGTGGAGTTAGATATCATAATGCAGTAGAAACAATCAGAATATAATGAAGAAATCATAATTGATCACTTAAGATTATTGAATAAAAGAATTAAAGATTGACTAAAACAATCCGCAAGAACAAGAATTAGAGGGTATTCAATGCTTTACTATTCTTCTACAAAATAGTCTATTTTGTCTTCTTCTTTTTACAAAAAGTACTTGTACTGGCCCACAAACTCAAAATCCAAAATCTATCAAATCATCCTTTGGCATAACTCACGGATTGTAAAACAGACATACAATTTGTGGATCTATTCAGCTTCAACATAAAAATTCATCTTCAACATACTTGACATCTTGCATGAAACCATTGATGGACCATGAAATTGATCAATAGTTCATGAATTATTCTATTGTTTATCTTTAGTGTATTTCCATTCTCTAATTTATGGACCATGAATGTGACAAACGATTTGTGTCTTCCACCGTGCTTGACCAACGCCCAATTTTGAGCTTCTGGATAGTGTTCATTAACTTTCACACTAAGATCTACAACTCGTGAAGGTAATTTATGGTCGTGACTTGGTCTGTGTATTGGTCAACACTTTAAATCTTCATGTACAAGCTGTAGGTTCATTCCATGGCAGCAACTAAGGCTCGTACATCAAAAATACAACTCATATATTTCCAAAAACTAGGTACTTTCCCTTATTTTTCTTATTCTGGCTAATTTGACACTAAATACCTAGAACAAAATATTCTAACATTATAAACATGTAAAAACAAGCAAAATTATATTGAAAAATTATGTAAAAGACATCTAACGTGTTGTAAGTTCATGACATATCAACACCTTTATCTTAAAGACTTTGCTTTTCTTCAAGCAACTAACACAATATACTTTACTATACCTAAGTCTATGTATCACAAAGCAAGTCGTTTACAATGATTTTAATAATAGGTACATGCATTTCCTTTAAATATGACCAACCCTCAATTTTCATTTATCAAACACATTGAATTATTTTTAATAATTATGACTAACAATGTAGCCTCGATCAATGACACAATACTATCAGCTCAACAGAAGCACATAAGAGACTCTGTTTGGGAAGTTAATTAATGTAGCTATTTCAATCGAAGTTCCCTAAAAAATACCTAAGAAATGTCCCAAAATAACACACATATATATAGTGAACAAATAATATAGGAGACTAAGGAGGGGAGAAGACACTCAACACTCATAAAAAAGTTCACATGCTACACATGTAGATGTCATAGGCTTGCCCTTATTTTCTAATGCCATTGTGTTTGGAATTCTCGGTTGAGATCATATAAGAACTTATTTTAGCTTACAATGTAGTCATAGGGACATGTAGGATACATATTTAGGAAAATAGTAACTATACTCTCCTTGAACACTATACTTTATTTATCCTTCCTACCTTTTTTTAATTATTTCCCCTTTTCTTTGCTTCCATTGACCATGGTGCAATATTTTTATCTTGTATTCTCTTTTTAAAGTTATCTTTATTTGAATTCTCTTCTTTACTACACAAAGTCATGGTCTACACATAACTGCTTTCCCACTCCAACTTAGTCTTGAAGCCTCAATAATCATCATTTTTTACCATTCACCCCCAACTTAGGCTTTTTATGTGTCATTTTCATTTCTAGTATCAAGGAGGGAATGATGCAAAAACAAAATTATTTATACATAAGGGTTAAGGTTCAGCTATAGCTAGCTGACAAAAAGGTCAAAAGGTCAAAATAGGAGACTAGGAATATTTTATGTCATTTGGTAGGCTAATTGGGCTTTAACATCACATAGATGGCCTAAACTCATCTCTACTACTAAGCTATCCTTAGACAAGAAGCATGACTAACTATGCAATTTCTTGATTGCAATATATATCACATGAAAAATAACCTAATTCCTGCCAATAGTGGCCCTGGACTTCATTTAGTTTTATTCTAACTCCCAAACAAGTAATCTAAACATCTAGCAATCACAATGTCACAAAATAGCCCAACATGTCAACCCATACTATCGAAGTTCATACAATTATCATTTTTGGAGGGGGTCCATTTTAGAACTGAAAAATAAGTATTGATTCCATAAGCTAACAAGCGACACCATAAAAGTCAGATCTATGTTATTTTACTTAAATGACACGAGACTGATTCCCTTAAACTTGCCTCCTAGAAATCCATCATCAGAAACATCATTATTTTACTAAAACTCTATTAGCCTAAATGTTGCTCGATTCAACAAGAATTAAGGCCTCGAAAAAAACCATTACTAAGAAAACCCGGAGAGAGGGTCACTATTACTTAGACTGACACTTTATTTACAATAATAAAAATAACCACATAGTGAAATAAGGATCATAAATTGCCGCACCCCTAACTAAAAAACATAAAGTGCCCTTAGTGCATAAAGAAAGTAAAATATAGGGTTAGAACTCCCTCAGGTGCACTAAGTGCACTAGTTTGTTAGCACAGTTTGAGATGTTGTGACCCTTGGAGTCTGAACTACAGCTTCTGGGTAAATATTAGACACCTAGTGGTAGTAGGGTGAGCCGTAGTGTTCTTGTCCCACTATATAATTTATGTTACATGTGATGGCCGTAGAATATATTCATGCTTACATTCATGGTCCATAACTCAAGCAATTGGGTGATTCCTAGATACTCTGAATTATAGCTATAAACTGAACCGTAGATCCTTTTTACGGTTAGTATATTCAATCGTATAAAGATGGCCCAAATTTTGACCCTTAACTAGTAGCTCTCTTTTGGACTCTTTTCAAGCAAAACTAATATTATGGACTGTATAAACAATCTATGAACCATGATTTTGGTATGAACCCACGAAACACTTGTTCACTTACGGCCCATAGATTCCTTTTATGGTTCATGAATGAGCTTTTCTGTTTCATTTTTTCAGATTCTAATTTTAGTCATTCTTTTGCCTTATATGATTCTTGCACCACATCAACACACCTAAAATTAGAAAAATTATTCTACTAAAGAATAAACTTGGGTTTTCTCCTAAGACACTTGATTTAACATCACAACACGATGCACATCACTAGATCATTTATCTCATCTATTACTGATCTGAAAGTCACCCAGATAGGACTTGTCTCCTCACTTTCCTCTTACTACAGTATCATGATATTGTTTTAGCATCTCTCTGACTTCTTTCACATCTAGTCGGTTAATAGGAAATAGATTATCAGTTTCTCTCTGTCATTCTGACTCAAGAACTCATACAACACCTCAGAAAGTAGTGGTGTTTCGCTCAATTGCCTCATCCACTTTATTAAGCACTTTGATCATAGATGTATTGAATAATATATAGGTAGGTTTTTTTTCTTACCAGCTTTGAAAGACAACTCCTCACTCTTTACTCTGAATCTGATTATGCTTTTCTTCGAGTCTATGAGAGCTCTCCTTATAGCAGGGCATGGTCTCCTAAGAAAGATCATGATCTCTTTTTCAACCTCATAGTCCAGGATGACAAAATTAGTTGGTAGAGAGAACTTCCCCACATTTACTAGTACATTATTAACTACCTCTATGGGCCTTTTTATTGTCTGGTCGACCATATACAACTGCATACTGGTAGGCGTTGTCCTGCTCAACCCCGATTGCTTATAAATGACAATGGAATTAGATTTATCCTAGATATTTATCTCAAAAGCCTTAGCAAAATTGTGAAAACCAATGGTGCAAGGAACGAAAAAGGCTCTCGGATCTTCCTTCTTCTATACCTCTTCAGTTGAAATGATAAAGATGACTAGGTGAGTCACTTTTACCTCTTTTTCCTTATCTACTTTCTTATTTTTAGCATATTTTTATCGCACTACGCAAACCCAAGAATCTCCTAAAAATGATCTATGAACAGAACCGAGATCCTTCTCCATTCCTTGCACCATTCCTAAAAAAAAAAATCTATGAATGGATATCCATATACTTCTCAATGTTATCTTCCTTTTCCCTCTTTATCAACCTATGGAAAAAGAAGGAATAGCCTTAAGAAGTGGTGGGAGAGGTTTTGACATCTTAACTACTTCTTTCTTAGCCTCAGAACTACTTTTTTCTTGTACTTATGACTTTCTTATAAAACTCTCGTTATCAACAACAACATGTGTTTCCACCTAACATGTGTTTCCACCTTGGCCTGATCTGCAACTTCCATATCCTCTATCTCAGATTAGAGTAACTTACCACACCTTGAAGTGATAGCCATGAAGTAAGGTAGAGAACCACTTCTAGTACCTTTTGGATTTTTAATTGTGTTGCTTTGATGTTTGTCCTTTTGAGGCGGGTTCTGCTCTCTAGATATATATCTTATCTGCAACTCTAGTATCTGAATTAAGGCAGTGTAGAACTCATAAGCTATGTCATATTCCTCATTGATTCATTAGTCCATACTTTATTCCCCAAAACATTTTCTAGCATACTGTCTAGCTCAAAACTATTCTACTCGTAAGATGAATAGTCTCACCACTATTGCGGGTTAGAATTCTATCCTCTAGGTGAGACATATGGATTGGACTACCAAAGTTTTTGCCATTATTCCAGTTGTTCTTATTCTGACCACCTGGACTACCAAAGAGGTCTCCACTGGTTTTGATAATTTAAACCTTGATAGTTTTGGTGTGGTGCTGATAACCTTAGCCTCTAGATACTGTGTTACCTGTTGTGCATAATTCACCTGTGACATTACCTGCACTTCATCTATCTTATTCAACTTTTTACAAAAGGTTAATATAGTATCCATGTTAGGGATCAATTAATTTTGCTCCTAGTTATTCTTGATCAAAGTAGTAAAGGAATGAGTCCCATAAGATACACCACCACTAGTATTACCTGAATGCCATGCCCTATTAGGCTTAGTAACTTTGTACAGCAAGTTCAAAACACAAGTGAAGATTTTATTCGTGAAACAATCCCAGTCGCATTGTTGGCCATAAATTAGTTCAATGGATCCAACCCCGTATAGAACTTTTCCAAAAGGATATTTTCTGAGAAACCATGGTTTTGTGACTCAACTCTACCTTTTTTCTTAGAGGAAACCATTTTTTCAAAAACACATTTACCAACTCCCCCATGTGTGAATAGAGTTTGGTTGCAAACTGTGGCGCCAATTCCTAGCTTCACTAGTAAAGGAGTACTTGAAATTGTCAGTCAAATGGCATCTTCAAAGACATGATTCTGCTTATGCGCTGCTCAAACTCCCAAAATATTCTTCAAGTGCTTATGAGATCATCATTTGTAGAGTTGTAAGACAACCCCTTAACCTTGAGCATGGTACAAATTCTACCCTCAATTTTAAAAGAGGTGGAAAGAGGTGGCATAAACATGGGGTGTGACAATGACATTAGCATAGTCAATATCTTGAGCCAAGTGTGTAAAATAATTCTCTACTTTTAGCAGATTAACATTTGCTTCCTGAATTTTCAGTTAAAAAAATATTTGCTTCCTGTGCAACTTCCAATACAAAAACCTCACTATATTATGTAATTGGGGAGTTATCTTTGAAAACAATATGCACTCTAACCAATGCATCACCGCTAATGAAACTCTAACAATTTTCCTACCTTTTTATGGTGGCTATGACCACTACGACCTCTGGACATTCTCCACCTGGGGCTGCCCATCCATGCAATGACCCATCACATTGTTATAAAAAATTTGCGATAAAAATAAATGAGTTAATAATTTTTGTGTAAGAACATTTTGTGGAATTGAATTTAGTGGTATTTAAATAAAGCATGGGTTTAAAAACTAGTAAAGCACGAGCTGTCAGTGCGGCTTGTCATAATGAGCCAAGCCTTGTCATGATGGCTAATCATGTTGGAAGGGTCTTATCACGATGGCTCATCATGATGAGTAGAGTCTCATCGCTACTAGAGTCACGAGGAAGAACCCCGTCTTAAAGGTTTCAACCTCCAAATTTCTTTTCCAAAAAAGGTCTTCTCCTCAAAATACCCCAACATTATTTTAACCCTAAAAAAGCAAGAAAAGAGAGGAACAACTCTCAAAAAGGCTCGAATCCTCCCCGTCTTTGTGGTGACTCTCCCCTGGGATCCCTGAAATAGGAACAACAAGCAAGTTGCATGCGTCTAGTCTGCATCTCGGTATAAAGATAGGTTATGGTTAGTTGTAGTAATACTTTAATTACGTGAACATAATTTAAGTGTAAAGATTAACATAGATAGCATACTTAGATCTTCAAGCACGAAGTCTGGATAGAAATTGGTATATTATACTACGAGACTAAATTTATTGGTGAATATGCTTATACTATTGAAATTTAAATGCAAACATGAATGAGTTAGGGATACATGATTCTTGAGGCTTAGATGTTGTATATGTCGTGATAGTGGGAGTTGAATTTATAAGTGAGAGCTTAATCTAAATTACAGAGGGTCGACTTTTGATAGAAATTCTTGATGATTGTGTAGTGTCTAGTGACTAATGTGATTTGATGGCAAAATCTGTACTATGTGATGGATTGACTTGAGATAATAGACTGTTGAACAAACTAGTTATTGTGATCCCATACAGTGGTATAGTTTGGTGTAGAATGTAAGCTACCTTATGTAACACCCCAGAAATCAAGCCAACTATCTAAGTTAAAAACCTCAGAAAATTTCATGTTTCAGGAATGACGGGTCCAAACCACAGACAGTGGTTCGAACCACGGGTCGTGGAATAGAATCGTGGTTCTTGTCTGTTTGGTCTAGCCTCTGGTCTGGAACCACGAGTGGGTTCCACGGACCATGGTTCAAACCACAGGTCCGTTCTGTCCACTCGTGGAACACAAATCAGAGGGATAGTAAGTCCCCCAGGTTCCACGACTCAGTTTGATGACTCATCGTCTGAACGACGACCTGTTATTTCGAGTCGTGGTTTGACCCATAGATAAGCTGAGTCCCCAGCAATGACGACTCCAAACGATGACCCATCATTTGTTTTATGGGTCCATCCTATTGACTCGTAGAAATATTTTTGCAGACTGTCTAGTCGACCAGGTTCCACGAGTTGGAACCACGAGTCGTGGTTCAAACGATGACCCGTGGAACCAACCCGTAGAACCTGAAGCCGACACTTTTTTTACAGCTTTTCTAAATATTTTCCGAGGGGTATTCTAGTTATTACCCACCCTTTTAACTCCTAAGTGAGGTCGTTTTGACTATTTCAAGAAGGGTTTTCACCCTCATTAACCTAAGTTCCTTCTCATTAGTTCACTCTTCTCCCAAAAAGGGAAAATTCTTCTCCAAGCTTCAAGTCTCAAGCTCCAAGTTCAAGCCTCCTAAGTCTTTCCAATTCAAGTGGGTTATCTTCAATCAAGGTATGTGGGTAATCAATAATGGGTTCCTTTCACCCTTGTGCCCAAAACCCCTAATTCAAATTTTGATTTCATGATCTTAAAATTAGGGTTCTTATCCAATTCTTATGGGTTTTTCTAAATATGATCTTCTCATGATTTGATTATGAAATTACTGTTAAATTGCATAATTTCACATGGGTTTTTGTATGTTGACTCCTATTTTATGAATTGAAGTTTAACCATGAAAATTCCTACATGCATGAGGATTGATTTAAGCAAATTAGATGTTGATAACATGTCCCTTATGGGTTTTTCAAGCATGTGCATGCCTAGTTCCTATATTCTATGAAAATCTATGTATTATGAAATTGAAATAGAGTTATGCAAAGTTTTTACAAGTCATGAAGTATGCAAGTTTTCCATGTTATGAAATATTATGCAAGACAAGACACCTTATGTTCCATCAATGCTCATGAATCGATTTCTAAACTAAATTTATGAGTAGTATGACGATTTGGGGTATGAAAAAGTTTGGCATCAGATATGTCACATGTATATGAGCTCATGTTATATATTTTAGGAGTAGTATTTAGCACCGAGAGACGAGGGTTCAGATAAACTAAGTCCAAAACTACATTGCCACTGTAGGTTGCCCTCTGTGGCTTATCATGACAGGATCCTGGTACGGCATGGTTCTAACCTTGGCCGGTTAGGACAACTCTTTTCAGTTGGGGTACATGACACTTAACTCCATGTAGCTCAGCATGGTTTAAGGTTGGTTAAGAGAAACTCCCACATGTTATTTTCAAGCTATGAAGTATATGATTCTATACTATAAAAGTTAAGCTTTATTTTATGTTTCATGCTTTATACTTTGATGTCTATTCATGTTCCTTCTTTACGTAACAAGTTCATTCTTAAGCATGTTTTAAAACTGTTTTACCATAATTCATGCATCACTCACATACTCGGTACATCCTATAGTACTGACGCATATCTTGTGCTACATCCTTTGATGATGCAGATTCAGGTGTTCCTTCCCAGACACGTGGCTAGAGCTTCCAGGCCACTTTCTGACAGCTGTGGGTGAGTCCTCTTAGGTCGAGGGCTAATTATATTTTAGAGTGTTGGTTCTTACTTTCATACTTCGAGTTAGCTAGGGTATTGTCCTAGCAACTTCTTATGTTATGTAGAGGCTTTCAGACTTAAACAGTGATCGAGTCTCTTTCCAGATTTTGTATTTTTATTCAACTTGATTATCCATGTATGAAATTCCAGATTTATCTATTTTGCTTCCACTTATCTTTATTATGCTTGAGAATGCTGTAACCAAGGGTTAGCTTGGGGAACTTGTGGTTCCAAGTCTCGTGTTATGTCTAGGGGGTAACCTCGGGGCATGACAAATTTGGTATCAGAGCCTCAGGTTCAAGAGTCATAGGATGTTTGAAAGCCGTATTGAGTAGAGTGTTTTTCATGTGTGTGAAGCGCGCCACACATATGAGAGAGAAGCTATGAGATGTTTTAGAAAACTTCACTTTTTTCATGATCATATCGTGCGATAGAGCTTAACCCTTATGTTCCTCTAATACTCATCTTGTACATTTCAGATCATGCCTCCTCGACATGTTATGCCTCCCCGAGCTACTCAGAATGCTGTTCCTCTCGTCCCGATTCCCGATGTCATGAATGAGAAGTTTAGGAATTCCATCCATTTGCTAGGCCAGACTTTGGCCACTCAGGCCAATCAGCCGGCTCCTGCCCCAGTCCACCCTCAAGGTGGGGTAGCAGCCTGAGTTTGTGATTTTGTCCGGATGAACCCACCCGAATTTTGGGGTTCGAAAGTGAGTGAGGACCCTCTCAACTTTATTGATAAAGTGAAGAAGATCTTCGAGGTTATGCAAGTAGTTGGGGTCGATTGTGTTGAGCTTGCATCCTATAAACTCAAGGATGTAGCTTATATTTTGTCCACACAATGGAAGGAGACTAGGGTGAGGGACGCAGTCCCCATGACTTGGGAGTGTTTTGAGAGGGCCTTCCTTGATTGGTTCTTTCCCCGTGAGTTGAGGCAAGCGAAGGTGGAGGAATTTGTGAACTTGAGACAGGGGTCGATGTCAGTTCAAGAGTATAGTCTGAAGTTCACTTAATTGTCTAGATATGCTCCCTCCATGCTAGCGGACCCACATGATCAAATGAGCAAATTCATATATGGGGTTTCTGATGTGGTGAAGAAAGAGTGTAGGTCTACTTTATTGTTGAGTGATATGAATATTCCCGACTCATGACTCATGCCCATTAGATTGAGGGTGACAAGATTAGGGAGATGGCGAGGGAGAACAAGAGAGCTAGATCTGAGGGATCAGGTTTTGGTTATCACAAGTCCGGAGGTGGACATCGCTCTTCTTTCCAGAAGAAGCCATCAGGATCCGTGCATTTTTCTGCTAGTGCTCCTACCCAGGCTTAGAAGCCTCATCATGATCAGGGTGGTAGAGGACCTGGTTCCTATTCCTGGTCTCAGGAAAGTGTTGCTAAGGGACCTTCCCATCCTATTTGCAACAAGTATGGAAAGAATCACCCGGGAGAGTGTCATTTGGGCACGAACGCTTGCTTTGGGTGTGGACAGGCTGGACACTTAATTAGAGATTTCCCTTCAGCTAAGAAGGGTCAGGGAGGTGGTAGGACTCATTCTACCCCAGCAACTTCAGGAGGTAGACCAGCCCAGTAGGATCAGGAACCATATTTATGCTATGTCCTCCCATCAGGATCAGGAGAGTTCGCCAGATGTTGTCACTGGTATGTTAAAAGACTTCTCTTTTGATGTGTATGCTTTGTTGGACCCCAGTGCTTTCTTATCTTTTGTGACCCCTTATATAGCATGCAAATTTGAAATATGTCCTGAATTGCTTTTACAACTCTTTTGTGTTTCTACTCCGGTTGGGGAGTCAGTCTTAGCCAAAAGAATCTACCAAAATTGCCCTATCTCGGTCCTTCATAGAGTCACTTCAACGGGTCTAGTAGAGTTAGAGATGACTGATTTTGATGTTATTCTTGGTATGAATTGGTTGTATGCATGTTATTCTTCTGTTGATTGCCGTACTCGGGTTATCAGTTTCAAGTTTCCTAATGAACCCGTTTTAAAATGGCAAGGTAGTTCCCCTTACTTGAAAGGTCATTTCATATCTTATCTTAAGGCTAGAAAGATGATTTCAAAGGGGTATATTTATCACATAGTGGGGGTTATGGACACGGAGTCTGAAACCCCATCCCTTCAATCTGTTCCTGTTGTGAATGAGTTTCCGAATGTGCTTCCAGAAGATTTTCCTGGAGTCCCTCCCGAGCGGGAGATAGACTTTGGGATAGATCTTCTCCCAGATACGAATCCTATCTCCATTCCTCCCTATAGAATGGATCCCGCAGAACTTAAAGAGTTGAAAGATCAGTTGAAAGATCTTCTTGATAAAGGTTTCATCAGGCCTAGCATTTCTCCATGGGGTGCCCCAATTTTATTTGTCTGAAAGAAACATGGTTCTCTTAGAATGTGTATTAATTACCATCAATTGAATAAGGTCACAATAAAAAATTAATATCCCATTCCTATGATTGATGACTTGTTCGATTAGCTTCAGGGTGCTAGTTTCTTCTCCAAGATTGACCTTAGATCCGGTTATCATCAACTTCGTGTTAGAGAGTGTGATATTCCGAAGAAATCCTTCAGAACTCAGTATGGTCATTATGAATTTGTTGTGATGTATTTTGGTCTAACGAATGCTCTTGCAGCCTTTATGGATTTGTTGAATCGTGTGTTCAAACAATACCTGAATATGTTTGTGATTGTTTTCATTGATGATATCCTCATCTACTCTCGGAGTGAGGAGGATCATGCGGACCATTTGAGGGTTGTGTTTCAAACCCTCAAGGACCAACAGTTATTTGCTAAGTTTAGCAAGTGTGAGTTTTGGATGCAATCTGTTGCTTTTCTGGGTCATATTGTGACTAAAGATGGTATTTGGGTTGATTCTCAAAAGATAAAGGCAGTAAAGAACTGGCCTAGACCTACTTCCCCGTCTGATATTAGGAGCTTTTTGGGTTTGGCTGGTTACTACATAAGGTTTGTGGAAGGATTTTCTTCCATTGCTGCCCCTTTGACCCGATTGACTCAGAAGAAGGTAAAATTTTAGTGGTCCAACTTGTGTGAGGAGAACTTTCAGGAATTGAAGAGTAGATTGACCACAACTCTAGTGCTAGATTTACCCGAGGGCCTAGATGATTTTGTGGTGTATTGTGATGCTTCTAGGATTGGTTTGGGTTGTGTTTTTATACAGCGTGGTAAGGTGATTGCTTATGCTTCGAGACAACTTAAGACTCATGAGAAGAACTATCCTACTCATGATCTTGAGTTGGCAGCCTTGGTATTTGCTTTGAAGATTTGGAGACATTACTTGTATAGTGTGCATGTGAAGCAATCAATATGGACTTTATTACTGGTTTGCCTCGTACTCGAAGACAACATGATTCCATTTGGGTGGTTGTCGACCGGATGACCAAGTCATCCCACTTCTTGGCTGTTAAGACTACTGATTCAACAGACGACTATGCCAGACTCTACATTCGGGAGATAGTTCGATTGCATGGTGTTCCCTTATCCATTATTTCTGATAGAGGTCCTCAGTTTACATCTCAATTTTAGAGATTTTTTCAGAAAGGCCTTGGTACTCAGGTGAAGC
The DNA here is from genome assembly GCA_003996215.1 of Jaltomata sinuosa. Lineage (NCBI taxonomy): Eukaryota > Viridiplantae > Streptophyta > Magnoliopsida > Solanales > Solanaceae > Jaltomata > Jaltomata sinuosa. The sequence continues at coordinate 62,235 of QJPP01000610.1, read as the reverse complement.
TTAGCATAACTTTTCACCCTCAGACAGACGGTCAGGCAGAGCACACTATTTAGACTTTGGAGGATATGTTAAGAGCATGTGTGATTGATTTCAAAGGTAATTGGGATGATCAGTAACCTCTTATCGAGTTTGCCTACAACAATAACTTTCACTCTAGCATCTAGATGGATCCATATGAGGCACTTTATGGCTGGAGATGTAGATCTCCTATTGGTTGGTTTGATGTAGGTGAGGCAGCCTTGATTGGTGCAGATTCGGTTCATGAGACTATGGAGAAGGTTCAACTTATTAGGGAAAGGTTGAAGACCGCTCAGAGCTGACAAAAATCTTATGCGGATGTGAGGAGAAGGGAGTTGAAATTTGAAGTTGAGGATTGGGTTTTCCTTAAGGTGTCACCCATGAAGGGTGTGCTGAGATTTGGCAAGAAAGGGAAACTTAGTCCCCATTTTGTAGGTCCTTATCGAATTCTGAGGAACGTTGGTAATGTTGCTTATGCGTTGGATTTGCCATCAGAGTTGGAAGCGGTTCACCCCATTATCCATGTTTCCTTGTTGAAAAAGTATGTTTGTGACCCAAGCTTGATTGTCCCTTTGGAGGATGTGGGTGTGAAGGATAGTCTCACCTATGAGGAGGTTCCCATGGAGATTCTTGGTCGTCAGATTCGGAGGTTGAGGAACAAAGAAGTCGCTTCGGTGAAGGTCCTTTGGAGGAATCAACTTGTAGAGGGTGCTACTTGGAAAGCGGAAGAGGCCATGAAGGCCAAATATCCTCATCTCTTTCCTTCCGATTTAGTTTCAGCTTAAGGTACTAGTTTCCTCTTTAGTATGTCCCTTCGATCCTATTCCATCAGTTCCTCTCATAATTCTAGCATGCATCCATGTTTTACGAAGTTAGTTTATCATGTTTTCAAGTTGAAAAGTTCAATTTTTATGTTTACTCTTTGATTTCCATGTTCTATTGCTGGTTGGGCTGTTTCCTCTTCAGTTTTCCTTTGTTTAGTCTTCATTCGAGGATGAATGATCCCAAGGGGGAGATATTGTAACACCCCAAAAATCAAGACAACTATCTAAGTTAAAAACCTCAGAAAATTTCATGTTTCAGGAATGACGGGTCCAAACCACAGACCGTGGTTCAAACCATGGGTCATGGAATGGAATTGTGGTTCCTGTCTGTTTGGTCCAACCTCTGGTCTAGAACCACGAGTGGGTTCCATGGACCATGGTTCAAACCACGGGTCCGTCCTGTCCACTCGTGGAACACAGATCAGAGGGATTGTAAGTCCCCCAGGTTCCACGACTTGGTTTGACGACTCGTCGTCTGAACGATGACCCGTCATTTTAAGTCTTAGTTTGACCCAGAGATCAGCTGAGTCCCCAGCAACGAAGACACCAAATGATGACCCATCATTTGTTCTACGGGTCTGTCCTATTGACCCATAGAAATGTTTCTGCAGACTATCTAGTCGACCAGGTTCCACGAGTTGGAACCACGAGTCATTGTTCAAACGACGACCCATTGAACCAACCCGTAGAACCTGAAGCTGACACCTTTTTTCACAGCTTTTCTAAATATTTTCCCAGGGGTATTCTAGTCATTACCCACCCTTTTTAACTCCTAAGTGAGGTCGTTTTGACTATTTCAAGAAGGGTTTTCACCCTCATTAACCTAAGTTCCTTCTCATTACTTCACTCTTCTCCGAAAAAGGGAAAATTCTTCTTCAAGCTTCAAGTCTCAAGCTCCAACTTCAAGCCTCCTAAGTCTTTCCAATTCAAGTGGGTTATCTTCAATCAAGGTATATGGGTAATCAATAATGGGTTCCTTTCACCCTTGTTCCCGAAACCCCTAATTCAAATTTTGATTTCATGATCTTAAAATTAGGGTTCTTATCCAATTCTTATGAGTTTTTCTAAATATGATCTTCTCCTGATTTGATTATGAAATTACTATTAAATTGCATGATTTCACATGGGTTTTTGTATGTTGACTCCTATTTCATGAGTTAAAGTTTAACCATGGAAATTCCTACATGCATAAGGATTGATTTAAGCAAATTGGATGTTGATAGCATGTCCCTTATGGGTTTTTTAAGCATGTGCATGCCTAGTTCCTATATTCTATGAAAATCTATGTATTATGAAATTGAACTAGAGTCATGCAAAGTTTTTAAAAGTCATGAAGTGTGCAAGTTTTCCATGTTATGAAATATTATGCAAGACAAGACACCCGATGTTCCATCAATGCTCATGAATCGATTTCTAAACCAAATTAATGAGTATATGACGATCCGGGGTATGAACAAGTTATGAAAAAGTTTGGCATCAGATATGTCACATGTATATGAGCTCATGTTATATGCTTTGGGAGTAGTATTTAGCACCGAGAGACGAGGGTTCAGATAACCCAAGTCAAAAACTACGTTGCCATCATAAGTTGCCCTCTGTAGCTTATCATGACAGGATTCTGGTATAACATGGTTTTAACCTTGGTGGGTTAGGACAGCTCTTTTACGTAGGGGTACAAGACATTGAACTCCATTTAGCTCAGCATGGTTTAATGTCAGTTAAGAGAAACTCCCACATGTTATTTTCAAGCTATGAAGTATATGATTCTATACTATGAAAGTTAAGCTTTATTTTATGTTTCATGCTTTATACTTTGAAGTCTATTCATGTTCCTTCTTTACGTAACAAGTTCATTCTTAAGCATGTTTTAAAACTGTTTTATCATACTTGGTACATCCTATAGTACTGACGCATATCTTGCGCTGCATCCTTTGATGATGCAGATTCAGGTGTTCCTTCTAGACACGTGGCTAGAGCTTCCAGTCCACTTTCTGTCAGCTGTGGGTGAGTCCTCTTAGGTCAAGGGCTAATTATATTTTAGAGTGTTAGTTCTTACTTTCGTACTTTGAATTAGCTAGGGTCTTGTCCTAGCAACTCCTTATGTCATGTAGAGGCTTTCAGACTAGACAGTGATCGAGTCTCTTTCCAGATTTTGTATTTCTATTCGACTTGATTATCTATGTATGAAATTCCGAATTTATCTATTTTGCTTCCGCTTATCTTTGTTCTGCTTGAGAATGCTATGACCAAGGGTTAGATTGGGCACTTGTGGTCCTAAGTCCCGTGTTACGTCTAGAAGAAGAAGATGCCATCAACTATAGAGTTTGATCTGTAAATAAAAGGAGGTCCTGGAAGTATATAAGTTTAATTGGAGTTGAGACTTATTTTAGTATATGTATGGAGTTGAATTACTTAACTTGTGACTGGTATTTGGACATGTTTGAAATGTACGTATTTTAATGTTATGCTTGAATTAATAAGCTAGAGTATATGAGTAATGCATGAGCTAAGGTGAAAGTGTAAATGTGACTTAGTGCATTGGGTATATCCTGAGAGATAGGTTAGAGAACCATAGGTGCATTGACATTATCATTTATCATGGGATTAGGTTTCACATTGGTACATGTGATATTTTCACCTATTTGATATTTACGCTAATCGGAAATGGTTCTGATAGTTACAGGTTGACATAGACACCTATTTGATATTTATGCTGATGGGAAATGGTTCTGGCAATTACAGGTTGACATAGTCACCTATTTGCTATTAGTGCTGATGGGAAATAGTTGCGGTGGGTACATGGACCTTATGTGTCCCTCGCAGGTCATGACTAGTTGGGAAGAAATAAGACTCTTTAACATGTGTACACTTTTCATTTCTATTGCATGGTTTCATGGTCAGTCATGGTGAGATGGTATTGTGCATTATAGTGATACTAGAGGTACTAATTTCATTGATGAGAGATAGATGGACATAGATTCCATGAGTTGTTACTATTGGAAGTGAATTCTTTTATATTCTTGTGTTGGTATGTGGTGACTTATGTGAATTTGATATTACCGTTAATGACTAACTTGGAATTATTATCTGCTTACTGAATTACAAGCAAAGTGATGAGTTTCTGTTCTTGTTAATTGATTTTGATGTCCATGGGCCGAGTCTTAATGAGGACCTTACTTGTTAAATTATGGTATTTGCTGGTAGATTTTGGGAATTAGGTAAATCCCGGTAATAGTTTACCAAACCATTTATGACAAAGTAATTAATTTAGGTGTGGATTTTGAGGAAGAAGAATATGTGTAATAGGAGATGCTCCATGGTTGTGTTGTAATGTGATGAGATACCAATGAAGGGTAGTAGTTAGAACATGAGTATGTGGAATCCTTGGGTTGGTGGTAGGATAGAGCTGGAGTGTTCTTGGTATAAATTATAGTGGGAATATCCTTATTGAGTATTGGTGCAAAAGTTATATGTTGATTTTTGTGCATGATTATGCGATCTAATCTCAGCCGGCCGATGATACCTACTAGTACATTTGGTTGTACTGATACTACTCTTGCTACACTTTTTTTGTGTAGGTGTATGACAGGTTTGCTGAAGTTCATTCTTAGATTGAAGAGTCTCCATCAACAACTTCTGTGGTCTACTCTTCAAATGGAAGTTGTTTCTTTAATATTTTATTGTCATATCTTTCATTAGCAACTCTTGTACAAGCCTAGACTAGATTTTGGGGTAAAAGTTGTATTTTTATATAAACAAGAAATAACTTATATTTACAGATTAGTCAAGTCACTATCACCTTTTTTGTTTATTATTATGTATATAACCTGCTTTTAATGAATTCCCGCATGCTTATGGTATGGTGGTTTAGGGTTCTCCTATCTAGATAGATTAAAGTAGGGGCCCATATGATCCTATCATTATTGGGATCGTGATAGTTGGTATCAGAGCCTAGGTTACCAGTCTCCCCTGTACAAGAGCAATGCCAAGTAGTGTCCTACAGATTGGTGTGTTGACGTCCACATTAAATCTTTGGGGAGCTATGAGGCATTTCAGAGTTGTTTCACCTTCTTCTTTCCTATCGTTAAATCCCAGTCTGTTGTCTTTTTGAATTTATTTCAATTGGTATCTAGCCGATTTCAATTGGCATCTCAAAGTGAATAGTTCATAACTAAATGGATTCAATTGGTATCTAGTCGATTTCAATTGGTATCTCACCTTAAAGAGTCACGATAATACATTAAATGCGTGATTATATGATATTAATGATATGTTCAATTACCAACAGATGGGACCATGATTTGGTTGTTATGTGCTAAGGTAAAGGTTGAGTTATTAATTCTTAAACAATGACGAAGTTGTTACCTGATGGAGTTATGAAAAGTATTTGTTGATTTGTATTATCGCGGATTCATTCGTTAAAGATAAGAAAAGAGTAGACTTGTGTCAAGATTTTTGAAATTCCCCAGTTTTTGGAAGTAATTTGCCAAAATCCTTGTCGCAATGGGACATCCATTATCACGATGGTCCGTCACTACAGAAAAGGGGGTCGCCGTAATTGTCCCTTTGTAGCGATGAACTAGTGCTCATCATGATGAGTTGTCATGATGAGACAATGATAGTCACAATGAGATGGCACAAAACAAAATGCCCAGTTCTATTTCCCTTGCTTTGAGACTTCGTTTGAATGAACAATTCCCAAGGAGTTAAAAACATACAAAAACCATTCATAGCAAGTTTGGACCTACAAATAAGTCCATCATCCTACGAGTGCCACCAATGACACCTGTGATCCAACAATGGAATTAAAAAGAATATCCAAAAGTGTGAGAAACAAAAGATTATCTAGCAAAGTCCCTACATGGGCAATTAAAAATAGTGTAATAAAAGGGGAAGAGGGGTGGGAAATACTGTGGCCGCTCTATTAACTCTCGGCACTCGAGCCACTGGACTCATCCTCATCTATTTTGTTGAGGAAGGAGAACTCTTGGGCATTCTCATGACTCACCTTGGGAATCTTCTTTCTTGGGGTTAGGTTCTTGATGTGGGACTTAATTCCCTTCCACATTTGCACCATTAGCTTGTCCCGAGAGAGTCCCTTGTTTCTTTTCGCATCAAACTTTTCTAGATCTCAATATGGGCCTGTTCCTGGGACTCAAAAGAGGTAAGGGGGATAGAGGTACCTTCTATATTTGATGGTCTGGGCCTGGATAAGGCACTCTATCCAATGGAACCAATGGCAAACCCTCTAGTATTATTTTTATCGCAACCACATCTACCTCTATGGACTCTAGGGTAACCTTGCCTAATGTTGAACTAGCCCCCTCTCCATCACCACACTGGCCACTGCTTCCTCTCTTGGACACCATATTTCTCTTCTTTTAGCTGTGGCTGGTAACGCCTTTCACCCTTAAGGGGTCGAAGGCTTTGTCTGTGCTAGTTATGCTGTCCGTGGGCTCAATGGGCATATTCGCCCGCCAGTACAAAGTAGAAATCAGTGAGGGGAAATATAGGTCCCTGGTATGAAGTGTCATGAAATATCTCCACTTCTCCATAATCCTCGCTTCTGTATTCACCGACACCCCTTCTATCAAGGAAGACACCATCAAAGCCCCGAGATAGGTCACATCTGAGGTATTGCTAGAAGGACAAACCCTCCTAGATACCAATTGTATCCAACTTCGAGCACCCAAAGTGAAATGGTGGCTATTAATCCATGTCAATTGTCCTTCCCAATTAATCAAATCCATGTGTTCCTCTAGTACTAATATTCTCACCAACCATTGCCTATCCTTAGCTGCTCTCTGTGCCAAGTATTCAATTTTGAAAGGATTTGGCAATCCCAAAGACCCGTTGATATCCACAACCTAGATCCCAATGATTTCACCTTGAACATATATGATGGGGTTTGAGGAGCTTCAATTGACAGTGAGAATGTGGGCACAGAACTCCCTGATCCAATTTTCATTAACCTCCTCAGGTATATGCACTAACGGTAACCACCCACTGGCTTTCAGCTGGTTGTAGAACTCCGGTGCTTTCTCTTTGATCTCTAATTTCATGGCCTCCCTCCCTTGGGTAAAACCCAAAAATCTACTCTCATATATGAACCCCATGGTCCTCTGATCCAAATACCATTGTCGGCTCTTCTCATTTGCAAACCTCTCGTACGCTAATTTGTCTTCTCCGTCCATGTTTTGATCTTTGTGGAAGGAAAAGTGATGTTTTTACTCAATATATTTAATCAACATTGCAAGGATTCATTAAGGAAGCTAGAATTGAAAAAGGGAGCCAGTTGGGAAAAATCTCCCAGCTTTGCACAACTCACTGTTTTGGGCTCCTTGTCATAATGAGCAGTGCCTCATCCTGATGGGTCATCATGATGAGGCAGGACCTTCATGACTAGTCATCATGATGAGACTGTCTAATCATGATGGATCATCATGATGAGAAAATCCTCTTTGTGATGAAGTCATCATCCTCAGCCAGCCAAAAATCCAAAAATTGGTTTTTCAAAATGTGTTTTGTATTATCAAATTTTCTCATAGATCAGACATAAACCTCTAGAATACAACGCCTATTCATTGCTTTTATGGTGGTTTAAACCCCAAAAAAGCAAGCCCCAAGTATTGAATTCGGTTAAAAAAAAAATTCTACCATTCTACTCTATTTTTGAGTCTAAGACTCCAAGAACTCTGTGGGAACTACGTAAAAAGCATTGTAAGCATGATAACAATGTAAACTAGTAAGAATTATTCATATATAAACCCTACAAGTTAAAGAAACTACCCCATACCTCAATTCCCATTTTCATTGCAAATCAATTAACTTAGGCACAGAATCGATGCGATTTAGATGAAATAGGCTTTATATAAAGTTATGGAAAGGTGTTTACCTTGAGAAACTGACAAGGAGAATGTTATGTTGAGAGTATTTTTGTGTGGGTGTGTAGGAAGTTGTAATGACCTATTTCATCATTATAGTAAAGTAAGGGTGTAAGTACCCTGCTAGAAAAATCTCTAAGGTGAGAGTTGATAAAATCTCAGGCTAGAGTGAGCTTTGATGAAAATATAGTGTTCTGTACCCTAGAGGGTTGGGGTCTCATGGTTCATAGAATGGTAGTGTGAAGTCCATATATGGATAGTTGACTATCAAAGGATCCCGTAAAAAGTTTTAGGATAGAAATTGGGTTCATAAAACTTTAGTTATGAGCATTCCCGCATTTAAATTATTATGTTATATATAGAAAATGAAGTGTGTTGTGAAATGAGAGGTTTGGGGGTGAGAATTTGACGTTCTAGAAATTGACATCTGTTGTCATGAAGAGCACTCTTGTCATGATGGTCCATCATGGCTAGTCATCCTCGTTATGATGACTCATCGCAATGAGACTTGGCTTATTGCGACAAGGTGACGGGCAGTATATCTATGTGATTTCAGTTTTCTTAGTTATTTTCCCATAAATGTTATTTTGTTCTAGAGCTCCAAGGGACATTTTCCCCATGAAACTAGGACATTCATCTTTGTTTGAGGTAAGTACTCTGTAAAACCTCTTCGTGTATTGATCATTAACCTTTGAAGACCTTTAGGTTGATGATTAATGGTGAAATTCTTGAATTTGAGCCCTAAAATCATGAACTTGGGTTAAAACTCTATGGGTAGGTGCATTCACCGAGAATTAACCCTAAGTTGTACTTTTATGATTCGTAACATGAAATTATTAGTTCTTAACTTGATTGAGGCTAGTGAGGAACTTTGGGTTCCATATAGGTAAGACCTTTATACATAAAAATGGATAAAAAGGGATGAACTTGGTTATAACCCTTTGGGTATTGGTTTTACAAAAGCTATGAGACTAGTTATTGATTAATTTACTTGGAAATGATAGAAATCCTTATTCTAGGGTAGAATTGGTGGGTTAAATTCCTATGGCCTGAAATAAAGAGTAAATAATTAATTACTCTTGTATGATTATTGTTTATAAACCTTGAGCGATTCGAAGTGTTAAGGAAAGGCATGAAGGTTATGAAATAGCTTGCGGATGGTAATTCTTCACTCGAGGTAGGTTATGGTTTTAATTAGAGTTGAGACTCCTTTTATTATATGGTATGTGGTTAAATTACGTAACTTGTGATTGGTATTCAGACATATTTGAATTGCATATGTTTTCTTGTTATGCTTGGTTGAATAAGCTAGATGTGTAGAAAGGGATAAGTGAGTTAAGATGAATAAGTGTAAGTGTGTTTTGAGGCACTTTGTATACCATGAAGGATAGGTCTGAGAACCTAGTTGCATTGATATTGATATTGATATAATTACATTAGATCGGATACCATGCTGGTATGGTACATGGACTCTTAAGGTCCCCTGTAGGTCATGGTTAGTGGGAAAAATTAAGACTCTTAGCATATGTGTATGCTCTTTTATTTAGCATTGCATTATTGTATGGTCATTCATGGTGAGCTGATATTGTGAACTAAAATGAGACTATAGATACTTGATGTGTTGATAAGAGTTAGGTGGATAGAGATTCCACAAATGCTGACTTGAAAGTGAACTCCTTACATTCTCATGGTTGTATTCAGTGAGTTTTATGAACTTGATATTACTGCTGTTGATTTGACCTGAGATGATTATATGTTGACTGAATTAATTGCTAAAGTTTTAAGGTGCCTTTTACTTGTCGTTGGATTTGGCTATATACTTGTTCTAACCTGAGTTGACCTATGATACCTACCAGTATATAGTGTTTTATACAGATACTACCCTATACTCTTTGTTTTTTGAGTGCAGACCGTGTTCCAGAAGCTGAGATGCAACCTTGACTAGACTAGAAGATTGACTACTTTATGCAAGGGTAAGCACTACTCTCTGGGCTACCGTGGATCTTCTTCAGGTTGTTGTCCCTTTTCAGGGAAATGAGACTCTTGTTATTTATTATTCATTTTTATTGTTAGGATATCTTAGATATTGTTTACATTCAGAGTTCTTGTATAACGACTTTCAGTTCTTGGGGGATGTTTTAGTCATTTGAATTATTTCTGCAACTTTGTTTATAGTAATTGACTTTCTTTATAGTTTTAATTTGAATGGGTTTTATTTTGTCTCTTCAAAAAATTTTGGTTAAATATAAGGTTAAGCTTTGGGTTGGTTGGTTCTCCCATCGGTGGGTTAAGGTGGGTGCCACTCATGGCCAGTTGGGTCGTGATAAATATGGTATCAAAGTCTGGGTTCATTGATCTTGTCGTACAAGAAAGTGGCTAGTAGAGTCTTTTGGAATGATACAAAGACATCTGTACTTTTCTGTACAAGGCTACATGACCTTATAAAATCTCAACTTCTTTCATCTTTCGTGCTATTACTTGATTCCAATTGATATCTTATGATCCGAATTGGTACCTAATTCTTTCATTCTTACTTTTGTAGATGGTGAGAACACGTGCTTCAGTGGCTAGAGTAACAATGCCTGAACTACTTGTTGAGGTTACGATTCATAAAAGGGCCAGAGTGAGAGGCAGAGCTATACGAAGGAGAGGCGTACCCGCCAGGGGTGGAGCTCGAGTCGTAGCACTAGCTCGGAAAAGGTCAGCATCTTCTCCCTAGCATGAGCATCTTCTTGAGGTTGTGGTGGAAGAATAGGTTTAGATTGAAAATGATGAGGCAGCACCAGTCCAGGGGACAGGGGTGGCACCCATTCAGGGAGGTGTAGTGTAGGTCCCAATGTCATTTGATATGATCCAGCATGTTTTGAGTTTTCTTAGTGGACTGGCAAGGAATGAGATTACTCCTGCAGTTCCCATGGTACATCACCCACTGACCTAGCATGCTACAACTGTGGCTCCTCAGATGGATGCTGCTTCTAAGACTGGTATGTTTTGGCGACTAGTAACCAACCCAATAATGACTGGTGGTGAGCATGATCTTTTCTGCAAGTTTATGAAGACGAAACTTCCAGTATTTCATGGGTTAGTGTCTGAGGATGCTTGTGAGTTCATCATTGACTATAATGAGTGGTTACACAAGATGGGTGTTTTTGAGAGGTATGGTGTTGAGTTTGGTTCTTTTCAGTTGCAAGGGGATGCGAAGATGTGGTGGAGAGAATATATGGAATGCATGCCTGTTGGGGCACTTTCTATGACTTGGAGTTAGTTCTACCAAGTGTTTCTAGAGAAGTATGTTCTGTGCACATTGAGGGACAAAAAAGGGATGAGTTTTCCAATATTGAGCAAGGAAATTCTTCGGTGGAAGCTTATGAGGCACGCTTTTATGCTCTTTCTCATTACTATAATCAATTGATCAATACAGAAGAAGAACGAACCTGCCATGTTGTGAAGGGCTTGAACACTGAGCTGCAAATTTTAACTTTACAGGTAGCATCTTCTGACAAGTCTTTTCAGGAGTTAGTTGAATTTATGAAGAATGTTGAAGGTGTAAGGCAAAAAGGTCAAACAAGAATGGCTTCAAAGAATCCCTAGTCTCGAGGCAATTTTTGTGGTCAATTTTTGAAGGGTCAGGGTCCACAAGGATACTCTATGCACTCTATTTAGTCTGTGATGTAGGTTTATATGGGGGGTCCATCAGGGACCAGTCATCCTACATAAGATTTCAGAGGGTATCTCACTTTGTCTGCCCCAGCTCTTTGACCTACCTTTGATTATGCATGTTATGAGTTCGGTGAGGTTGGTCACTTGAGGAGGAATTATCTTCAGATTCAATAAGTAGTTCAACAGTAGGCTCTTAAGCTTCGAGTCCAAAAGGTAGAGGTAATGGTTATGACATAAATGGTTAGCAGGGTGGGCAGGGTGGTCACATGTTTGGTAGGGGTGGCACTCAGCCCAATCACGATGGTGGTAAGGGCAAGGGAGGTAATCATTCCAACAAAGGCAGTGCATAGGTAGGTAGTAAGAACTACTTCTATGCTTTTCTGGGTAGACCAGAGGTAGAACCATGGGACGTGGTGATCAGAGGTACTATTCTTGTTTGTGATCGCATAACTTCAATTTTGTTTGACCCTGGTTCTACCTTTTCATATATGTCGTTGGATATGCTAAGTGTTTTGACATAATATATGAACTACTTGATTTTTATGTTAATGTGTCTACCCAGTGGGTGATTCTATGGTTGTGGATAGGGTCTTCTGTCCTTGTCCAGTTATATTTGTGGGGAGAAAGACTTTGTAGATCTAGTGATTTTTGACATGGTGGATTTTGACATCATCTTAGGGATGAGTTTGTTCTCTCTGCACCATGCTATTCTGGACTATCATGCTAAGATAGTGACTATGGCTATGCCTCGGTTGGATAGACTAGAGTGGGAGGCTAATTATTGTCATGCTACTTTGAAATTTGTATCATTCCTTCATGCTCAGAGTCTGATAGGAAGGAGGTGTTTGGATTTCCTAGCTCATATTTGGGACACTAATTCAAAGTTCCTAACTATCGAGTCAGTTCTTATGGTGTGTGAGTTTCTAGAGGTATTTCTTATGGATTTGCCTTGCATGCCACCTGATTGAGATATTGACTTTTGTATCAACTTAGAGTAAAATACGAGTCCCATTTCTATTCCTCTTCATAGAATGGTGTTGGCTTAGTTAAAAAAGCTTAAAGCTCATTAATATGAGTTGTTTAATAAAGGGTTCATTCATCCGAGTGCCTCCTCGTGGGGTGCTTCTATGTTGTTTGTTAAAAAAAAGGATGGTAGTCTACATATGTGTATAGACTACGGATAATTGAACAAGTTTACTATTAGTAATCAGTATCCTCTCTCTCATATCGACGATCTGTTTGACCAGTTGCAAGGTGCATCAGTTTTTTCTAAGATTGATCTAAGGTCCAGATACCATCAGTTAAAAATCTGGCCTTCTGATATTCCTAAGACTAATTTCCGAAACTGGTATGAACACAATAAATTCCTTGTGATGCCCTTTGGGCTAACTAATACCCTGACTGCTTTTATGTATTTGATAAATAGGATATTTAAGCCCTATCTAGGCTTTTTTGTTTTTATGTGCATTAATGATATCCAAGTGTACTCTAAGAGTGATGAGAAGCACAGAAACCATCTTAGAATTGTGTTGGGATTGTTGAAGGAAAATGAATTGTATGCGAAATTCTCCAAATGTGAATTTTGGTTGTGTTCTGTGTCCTTATTAGGGCATGTAGTTTCAAAATAAGAGGTGATGATAGACCCACAGAAAATGGAGGTAATTAAGAATTAGGCTAGGCCCACTTTGGTGATTGAGGTTCATAGCTTTGTGGGGTCAACCGGTTACTATTGCAGATTTGTGAAAGGCTTTGTAGCTATTGGTACCCATCTGACCTGCTTGACTCAGAAGGATGTACCATTTGTTTGGTCAGATGAATGTGAGGAGAGCTTCTAAAAGCTTAAGTCTGTGTTGACTACTACTCCGATTCTTGCCTTTCTAGTTGAAGGTAAGGATTTTATTGTGTATTGTGATGCCTTACAGTCTGGTTTAGGTGCTGTATTGATGCAGTAATGGAATGTTATTGCTTACGCTTCGAGGCAATGAAAGGTGCATTAGAAGAACTATCCTTCTCATCACTTATAGTTGGCTACTGTGGTATTTTCTCTCAAGATTTGGAGGCATTATTTGTATGGGATGCGTTGTGAAGTATTCACAGACCACCATTGTTTGCAGCATGTCTTTACCCAAAAATATTTGAACTGAAGGCAACTAAGATGGATGGAGTTACTCAAGGATTATGATGTTACCATTCTGTACTATCCGGGTAAAGCTAATGTGGTTGTTGATGCGTTGAGCAGAAAGACTGAGAGTATGGGTATCTTTCCCTATTTGAAAGCTACTAGAAGTCTGTTGGCCAGAGACGTTCAGGCTCTAGCTAAAAGCTTTATGAATTGTTGGCATGTGTTGAGGCAATGTCCTTTTTTCTTGGGCAGATTAAAGGCAAACAATTTGATCATATGAAATTGAGTAAGATTCATGATAAAGTGTTGTGGGGTGAGGCCAAGGAGGCCCTGATCGATGATGAAGGTGTTCTACAAATTAAATAGTGAGTTTGTATGCCCCGTGTAAATGAGTGGATTTCCACCATTTCAGCAGAAGCTCACTATTCTAAGTATTCTATACATCATGGTTTGACCAGATTATACCAAGATAAGAACCAACACTATTAGTAGGGTGGAATAAAGAGATATATAATCGACTTTATGGCTAACTGTCAGAATTCTCAGCGGGTGAAATATGAACACCAAAAGCCTAGTTGTCCTCTTCAGAGGATGTCCATTCCTGAATGGAAGTGTGAGAGAATAGCCATAAATTTTGTGGCAGGCCTTCTCAAGACTTTTGGAAAATATGATTCGATATGGGTTATTATTGACAGATTGACTAAGTTTGTGCATTTTATCGCTATTTAGGTGACTTATAATGTCACTAAGTTAGCCAAGATCTACCTTAATGAAGTTGTTCGACTACATGGGGTGCCTATCTCTATTATTTTTGATAGGGATACCCAGTTTGCTTCTATTTTCTGGAAAAAGTTGCATGAGGAGTGGGTATAAGGTTAGACCTGAGTATAACTTTTCATCCCCAGACCGAGGGGTAGTCTAAATGCATAATTCAGGTATTGGAAGACAAGCTCTACGCATGTGTGATAGATTTTAAAGGCTATTAGGACCTGTATCTATTGTTGGTTGAGTTTACTTATAATAATAGTTATCATTCAAGTATATACATGGCTCCATCTGAAGAATCGTATGGGAGGAGGTATAGATCTCCCATTAGCTGGTTTGATTCATTTAAGGTAAGTCCATGGGGTACATACCTTTTGTGAGAATCTATGGAACATGTGAAGCTTATCCAAGGGAAGCTTCTAGTGGCTCAAAGCCTACAAAAAGAGTAAGCAGACAGGAAGTAAGAGACATGCACTTCATGGAAGGTGAGCAAGTTTTGCTTAAAGTTTCACCCAACAAGGGTGTTATATGATTTGGGAATTATGGAAAGTCGAGTCCAAGGTATATTGGGCCCTTTAAGATTCTTCAAAGTGTGGGGTCAGTGGCTTATTAGTTGGCGTTGCCTTTAAGTTTGTAGGGAGTTCATCCCTTGTTTCATATATCCATGCTTAAGAAGTACCACAGAAATTGTGACTATATTTTTCCATGGGATTCGGTCCTTTTAGATGAAAACCTCTCTTACAAAGAGGAGCCTATTGCTATTCTTGATGGAGATGTCCAAAAGTTAAGGACCAAGGAGATAGCATTTGTGAAAAATCTAGTGGAAGAACTATCCTGTTGAGGAGGCCACATGGGAGACTGAGGCAGACATGCAGATTATGTATCCTCACTTGTTCACTGATCCAGGTAATCCTTATTTTCTCATAATTTTCTTTGTATTGTCCTTTGGAGATGAATGATTGTTTAATTGGTATATGATGTACCGACTTGTTTATCATTATAGTAAACTAAGGGCGTAAGTACCCGCCTAGAAAAGTCCATAACATGAGAGTCGATAAAATCTCAGGCTAGGGTGAGCTTTGGAAAAAATATAGTGTTTTGTCTCTTGGTTCATGGAACGATAGTGTAAATTCCATATATGGATTGTTGACTATCATATGATCCCATAGAAAGTTTTGGGATGGAAATCGAGTTCATAGAACTCCAGTTATGGGCATTGCCATGTAAGGATTATTCTGTGATGTCTAGAAAATGAAGTGTGTTGTAAAATGAGGGGTTTGGGGCGAGAATCCAAAGTACTAGAAATTAATGTCCATCACAATGAAGGTCACTCTCATCGTGATGAGCCATCGTAGATAGTTGTCATCGTTGTGATGAGACTTGGTTAATTGTGATGAGGTGATGGGCAGTATACCTATGCGATTTCAATTTTTCTGGGTTATTTTTCTATATTTCTTATTTTATTCTAGAGCTCCAAGGGACATTTTTCCCAAGAAACTAGGGCATTCTTCTTCATTTGAGGTAACTACTATGTGAAACCTCTTTGTGTATTGATCATTAACCTTTGAAAGACCTTTAGGTTGAGGATTAATGGTGGAATTCATGAATTTGAGTCGTAAAAGCAAGAACTTGGGGGAAAACCCTATGGGTAGGTGCAATTTCACCTATAATTGATCCAAATTTGTACTTTTATGATTCCTAACATGAATTATCAGTTCTTCACTTGATTAAGGCTAGTGGGGAACTTTGGGTTCCAAAAAGGTGAGATCTTTAGACATATAAATGGCTAAAAAGGGATGAACTTGATTAGAAACCCTTTGGGTATTGGTTTTACGAATGCCATGAGATTAGTTATTGATTAATTAACCCTTGGGGAATGCTAGATATCCTCATTTAAGGGTATAATTGGTAGGTTAAATTTCCAAGGCCTGAATTGAAGAGTTAATGATTAATTAATTGATTGTTATTTATAAACCTTGAGCGATCCGAAGGGTTAAGGAAAGGCAAGACAGTTGCAAAATAGCTTGCGGGTAGTAATTCTTCACTCGAGGTAGGTTATGGTTTTAATTGGAGTTGAGACTCATTTTATTATAAGGTATGTGGTTAAATTATGTAACTTGTGATTGGTGTTCAGACATGTTTGATTTGCATATGTTTTCCTGTCTTGCTTTGATAAATAAGCTAGATATGCAGAACAAGATGAGTGAGTTGAGATGAATAAGTGTAAATGTATTTTGAGGCACTTTGTATACCATGAGGGATAGGTCTATGAACCTAGTTGCATTGATATGGCTATTGGTATGATTACTGTGGATCAGTTACCACAGTTGTATGGTATATGGACGCCTAGGATCCTTACAGGTCATGGCTAGTGGGCAAAATAAGACCCTTAGCATGTGTGTACACTCTGTTATTTAGCATTGCATTGTTGCATGGTCATTCATGGTGAGCTGATATTGTGAACTGAAATGAGACTAGAGATACTAGATGTGTTGATAAGAGTTAGGTGGACATAGATTCTACGAATGGTGACTTGAAAGTGAACTCCTTACATCCTTGTGGTTGTATTCAGTGACTTTTATGAACTGGATATTACTGCTATTGATTTGACCTGAGATGATTTCTGTTGACTGAATTAATTGCTAAAATATTGAGGTTCCGTTTACTTGTTATTTGATTTAGCTACATACTTGTTCTAACCTGAGTTGACCTATGATACCTATTGGTACATAGCGTTTCATTATGATACTACCATGTATTCTTCTTTTGTTGAGTGCATACCGTGTTCCAGAGGCTAAGACGTGACCTTGTCTAGACTAGAACTTTGACTACTTGATCCAAGGGTGAGCACTACTACTCGTGCTGCCGTGGGTCTTCTTCAGGTTGTTGTCTCTCTCTGAGCAATGAGAATCATGTTATTTATTATTCATTTTAGTTGTTTGGATATCTTAGACATTGTTTATGTTTAGAGTTCTTGTATGATAATTTTAAGTTCTTGGGGGATGTTTTAGTTATTTGAATTGTTTTCGCAACTTTATTTATCGTAGTTGACTTGCTTTATGGTTTAATTTGAGCGGGTTTTATCTATCTCTTAAAAAAATATTGTTTAAATATAAGATTAAGCTTTGGATTGGTTAGTTCTCCCACCGCTGGGTTAGGGTGAGTTCCACTCATGGCTAGTTGGTTCATGATTGTAACACCCCAGAATTCGAATCAGCTAGAAAACCTTGAATCCAGAAAATTCCGCAACTGTTGGAAACAACGGGAAGCCGCCATGGGCGTCCGAGCTCCGACGGACCATGGAGCACGCCGTGGGAAGCATCCAGTGGGTCTTGGCCATAGTTTCTCCTAGCCCGATGGGCGGTCACGATGAGTGTCACGGATGCGACGGCCCATGGGAACCCGCCGTCGAAATGCCCTAGTGATTTTCCCCCCTTCCTTCATTTCTCTGACGAGCGTCACCACGGGCGTCATGGATGCGATGGCCCATGGAACCACGTCATCAGAACCTTCCAGCAGCCCTTGCCTTGGCTGAGCTTATGCGATGCCTTCGCTGATGGGCCATCGTGGGCACGACGCCTGTCGGGCAGCCCGTGAGGCGAAGGAATTCCTGCAGCTTTCTATTTTAAGTTAGGGGTGAATTGGTCTTTTCCCTTATTCTTTAAACCCTAAGTGAGGTTGTTTTGGCCATTTTTAGTAGGGTTTTATTCCCTAATACCCTCAATTCATATCATTCTAAGTCATTCTATTCCAAAAAAGAAGAGTTCCTCTTCTCCAAGTCTCAAGCTCCAAATTCAAGCCTCTTTTTCTTTTCAATTTCAGTTGGGTTAACTTCAATTAAGGTATATGGGTATTCAACAATGGGTTCCTTTCACTCTTGTCCCCAAAACCCCGAATTCTTGTTTTGATTTATGAACTTGTGAAATTAGGGTTTTGATTCAAATTGGGGAAAACATATGAAATCAGCTTTTGAGCATTAATTTATGGTTTCTCATTACTAATCTATGATCTATTTGAGTCCCTTAATCGATTTCAAAAGCCCATGCATTAAAGTTGATTTGTAGCATGATTCCATTGAATTACATGTTTTCAAGCAGAAATTTGACATGTTTAGATAACATGATCTCATGTATTTATGAAATTGCAGGCCTAATTCTTCAAGTCATGAATTTAGAAAGAAAAGTATATTTTGAATTATGGCTATGCTAAATTTTAAGATTTGTGAACCGAAAGTGCATGACATCAGATATGTCTCTATGGTTTTCAAACAGATATGACATTAGATATATCATCAGTTATGATCAGTTTTGGCATCAGATATGCCACAAGTATGGTATGAGCTATATGTATAGTTTTGGGAGTAGTATTTAGCACCGAGCGATGAGGGTTCAGATAACCCAAGTCCAGAACTACGTGCCACCATAGGTTGCCCTCTGTGACTCATGACAAGATCCTATTCACATGGTTCTAACCTTAGCCGGTTAGGATAACCTTTTTCAGTATGGGTGCATGACACTGGACTCCATGTAGCTCATCATGGTTTATATAGGTTATTAGAAACTCCCGTATGAAAGTTTTAAGATTCATGCTCTTCTATTTCATGCTTTCAACTTTAACTATGATCTTGACTTATGATTTCTCTCATGATGCATGAACTCAGTTTTAACTATGTTCTAAGAATGTTTTATCAGATTCATGCATGTATTCATGCATGTCTCACATATTCAGTACATCCTATAGTACTGAAGCATATTTTACGCTGCATCCTATTATGATGCAGATTCAGGTTCTACTCCTCAGACGCGTGGTTAGTCGTTGTCAGTTATCCGGACTACCGTGGTGAGTCCTCATCATCCGAGGACCGTAGTTATGAGTAGTGTTTTCATGTATCTTTCCTATTGGCTTTCTGAGTTAGTTGGGGTTTTGTCCCATCAACTCCTATTTCAGATTTAGAGGCTTCAGACATAGCTAGTTTGTATTCTGGTTTGGTATTTCATAGACTTTATCCAATTTCAGTTTGTGGATTTCTATCTTCATTTTGTATGCTTCCACTTTGTTCTCTTAAATATATGTGAGTACGCTATAACCAAGGGTTAACTTGGGACGCTTGTGGTCCCGGGTACCATGTTACCTTTAGCGGGTAGCCTCAGAGCGTGACAATGACAGAAGTTGATTTAGCAAAGTGGGGAAATGAAATTTCCTCCTTCCCGAAACACTACCATGTTGCTCATCACGATGAATCGCATCTCATCGTGATGGACTATCACGTTGAGACCCTGCTCATCAAGACGAGATCACTTGTTGTAGTGAGATTTTGTTTGCCATAATGGGCCAGTCCAAGTCCATGATCCTTTTTAGTTAAAATTTTGTGTTAAGTCATTTTATTTCTCTTCAACTTTGGGAGTCTTAATCTTAACCCCCTTAACAAAATCCTTCCCCGAATTGAATAAGAGAGATAAAAGGAAATTGGGTTCATGCCTAATGTTTTGTCCGTCCTTATGGTTTTATAAGGTCTCGACAAAGAGATGATTGGTGAAAAGTATTCCAGTAAGATGAATGGCTTTGTATAAATTGACTGTTAGTGAATTTGTGCCCTGTGCCTTCCAGGTCTATTCGGGGATGAACGGTTGGTAAATTGGTATCTAATGTACCGACCCATCCCATTGTTATAAAAAATTTGTGATAAAAATGAATGAGTAAATAATTTTTGTGTTAGAACATTTTGTGGAACTGATTTTAGTGGTATTTAAATGAAACATGGATTTTAAAACTAGTGAAGCACGAGCTGCCAGCTTGGCTCATTGCAATGAGCCAAACCTCATCATGACTAAAGGGTCTCATCACTATGGCCCATCATGATGAGAAGAGTCTCCTCGCGATTAGAGTCGTGAGGCAGAACCCCGTCTTAAATGTTTCAGCCTCCAAATTCTTTTCCAAAAAGGAGGTCTTCTCCTAAAAATGCCGCAGCACCATTCTAACCCTAGAAAATCATGAAAAGACAGGAAAAGCTCTCACAAAGGCTCAAATTCTCCCCACTCTTTGTGGTCACTCTCCCTCCAGATTCTTGGAACAGGGACAACAAGCAAGTTTCACGCATCTAGGAAGCAACTCGGTATCCAGGTAGGTTATGATAAGTGTTGACACCCAATTTTTTCCGTCCACATTCTTAATTAATCTCGAGCTTCTACTATTTTAAACAATTTTAAAATAACCGCCTTTATAAAATTTTAAGGTTTTCAAAACTAATTTGAGGTTAATTTAGTATTTTTAGGTGAAAATGTATACTCTATATTTAATTATATAGGAGTATATGAATTTTACTTAAAGAAAAGCTTTGAAATTGTTCTAAATGAACACCTTGTTTAAAGTTCAAAATGTGCTCCATTTTTCTCAACATCGATTTAAAATCAAGAAATAATTGTATGAGTAATACTTCAATTTTAAATGAGTCAATTATGTTTTAGTAAGATAATTATATGTTTGTTAGTATAATTATTCTTAATTGTTAGATAGGAAAGCTCATTTTATTAATTAAGGATTTAATTCATTTCATTTCAATTTTGGCCTGAACCCTTTTAATTTATTCAATTTGGCCATGTTTTGAATTCAATTTGGCTATCCAATGAATTAAATACGACCACATTTGCAAACAAATGTGGCCAATTCCATAATCATTTTCTTTCCCCTCACTTGCCAGCCACCATTTGACCCATTTCCCAGCCCAACATTTCACCAAACTCGGCCTAACTACCCAATTCCCTCACCATCAGCTTATATTCCCTCAACACAAATAACCACACTCACTTATACTCCTCCATAATTATATTCCATCAAAATCCCCTCACGCGTCTTCTTTTTCCTAGAAAGAATGCACCTTCACTCATCAACGCGCCCAGTACAACACCAGTATACCCCACCCCTCATTTTCTCCACCTCTTCTCCAAATGATGGAACCCTTACGTTCCCAACGAACTTCAACAATGCTAAACGCTTCTCTAACAGCTGTGAAATGATGCCCTCCAAAATCCTTAACACCGTCGAGTAGATCGAGCTGGCAGAACCTCGAAGGTTCTAGAAGCCCTAGGTGGCACAAATTTATGGATTCTTGTACAAATTCGTATCAAATCCTTGCTGTGAAGTCTTATCCCCTGTTTCAAATTTCAAATTCCTCACAAAATTCCCAGAAATACCCTCCGATTTCCCCCTTTTTTCAGACCCAAATCTCCCTATAAATAGCCCTCTCCTCCATAAGAATTGGGAGATCTTTTTGGGGAAAAATTTGGGGATTCTGGAGAAGTTTTTCTCTAATCTCACGTAACCAAAAGGGGTCTTAGAGATAGACTTCTAAGATTAACTTCTGGTGGTGAAAAGTTCTGACGAAGCTCCGATTCCAGTTTGCTGCCCAAGAACAGGTGAAATCTCATTCCACCCTCATTTCTTTCATTAAAACTAGTAGAATGTTATTGGTTTTAGGCTGGTATTGCTTGGAGAATATGTGTTTGGCGCCATTAAAATGATAATGAATGTGTGGTTTGGCATGTAGTGACTGTGAAGTTCCCGTCTTGCTTTCCTTAACTGCGTGGAAGAATCATTTGTGGATTGTTTATTGGTTTGAAGTTATTGTCGAACTTAGAGACTTGAATTTTAACCTGTTATTTCTACTATTTTAATGGTTGTAGATAAGTTCATATGAATACCATGGTTTTATTCCTTTGTGTAAAAAAGAGAAATATTCTCAAAGTGATCTTCCTGATATGTATCACTAGGAGAGAGGTATCGAGATAAAGATGACTTTATGAGGACTACTCTTTAGTTTTTCTCAAAGTCATTCTTAGAATGAGGGATAGAGTTTCCTAGTAGCCTATTCTCATTTCTACACCTCTCTCTTAAAAGCTCTAGGCAAGAATAATATTGTTCTCTAGTGATTAAGTTGTGTTTAAAATGCTGAGTTTATTGCGTGAATCCGCTTGTAAACATTCTGTTTTCCACGTTCTGTTATGATATAATGGTGATTTCTTTTGGCTTGGAGTTTAAGAGCTTGAATCATGATTTCAAAATCTCTATGTGTGGTAGATGAACTAGATATTCTTTGGAATTATTGGGTAGTTCTTTCCAGAAAATAGGACTTGGTAGAATTAATCTTTGGGGATTATGAATTAAGACTTTCTTTCTCGGCTAAAATATGTTTATCTTTTCGAGGTCTTACATTCTACAATAAACCTTTGGCAATTATTTTTCTTCTGCATAAGAATGTTCTGCATATACGACTATTGTGTGCATTTCAAAATAACTCATCTATTACTCATATTTGCTTATGATTGTGTATTTTCACATGATCAAAGTTTTTGGAGCTATGCTAGTAAGAATATAATTTGTAGGTTGATAACTCATTTGAGGATATCTCTTTAGAAAGTTAAAGTATGCATCTTCTTGCTCGAAATTGAATTGAATGACTATTCTTAGCCCCCTTCTTTTAATGATTCTTCTGGTTCTATTTATGAAAATTTTGATGTGTCTAGTTAGCTCGCATTAGTGAAAAGACTCATATAATCTGTCCATCATCATGCCTAGAACATTTTTTTATTGAAATTTGTAAAATCTTGACAAAATCCTTTTCTTGAATGAACATGGAAATCTGTTTATAAAGATTTTCTTTGTTTGGCTGACTTCAAATTTTCTGGTTTATGTTTAAATCTCTTGTAAGCATACATAAGAGTAGTATTTTGCTCTTACAAAGTCTCCCCTTAGCCCCTCACCAACATGTCAGCAGTATGGATAATATAAATGTCCCAGCACCTCCCTCCCAGGCACCTTCTTGAATTGGTTCCAGAATTGGTCTTTAGTCCCGTTGTTCACCCATGTTTAACCTATCTTTGCATCTAACATGTAGTCGAAGCATGATGAAGCATATCAAGTTGTCTCATTAGCAAAAACCTTGCTTTTCCTTGCATGATTAATTGTGTTTTGAGTAGGATAACTTCTAGCTTCCCCTTTCATTCTTCCCTATAAGCTTGAGCCTATCCTGCTAAGATCTTTTTGAATAACTTAAATAAGTTCTAAAAGTTCTGTAGTTCCATGCCAGTAGATCGACTATATTTCTCATTTTGCTTAAGTCCATGGAATCTTGAAATCAAAGTGGTTGTGTGTCATTTTGAGTTTGCTATTTCATTTGGTCAAAAACAAATTTATATAACCTGTGGTTCTATTTAGTTCATGAAACAGTGGTCTGTTCTTGCGCATGAGAAGAACGTGTTTTGTGTTCCAAATTTCTCCTTTCAGTTATGGCATCGTTTTAGTTAAATCATGTTTTTTTTCGATTCTACTTTTCCCAAACATCTACTAATTCCCATCTTTGTTTTTGATGCATTGAATGAACCTGCTCGAGTTCAAAATGAACTCCATCTCTTCTCCTTTGCATATCGATGGGCCAAGGAGGCCCAACAATTTCGAGTTGACCTCAAGTCCCCAAAAAATGGGGTTAATATTGACCGAAGAAAATAAAATGTGTGGCCTAAGTGCCATACACAATGGAAGCTAATTTACAGGGAAGGCCGATCGAAGACAAATATTAAACGGGCTTAACCCGAGTATTGGTAGTTCGATACAGATATTTAGTAAGAGTTTGGGCCTAAGTGCCTAAACCCAACTTCTCCTTTTCCTTTAGTTTAGCTTTGTTATGTATTATTTCAGACTTTGTAAACACTAACTCTTTGTAATTAACTTAGTGTAATTTCCCATTGTAGTACCATGTGTTTTACTTGCAAGATTTTCATATATTTAAATTAATTTCCAATCTTCGTAAATTGATATTAAGTTTTATTTGTAAAACCCTTGTTCAAAATTGCCTATCATTTTGCTACAAACAAATATTGTTCTATTTAATAAAGATGAATCCTTCTAAAAAATTTCTCAATATTTTCAAAGTTAGTCAAATAAAATAAGTTAGAAAAATAGTCGGATAACCGCGTGTTAGCGGACACTTTTTGTGCCTTAAAAACCTTCTAAAAGTGTTAATATGAACTTCTTACTCGGATTTCTTAAATTTGAAAGGTTTTTATCTGTTTTAAATCTTTTGAATATTTCTCAAAGGTTTTCTTGATTTTTTCCTAAAAAATTAAGTGGCGACTTTCTTTTAATTAAATTTGAAGATTTTATAAGTTTTCGAGTTTAATACAAGTCAAAACTGTTTCAAAAATGAAGTTGTGTTTTTATTTCAAAATAAACAAAATTGAAAAGTGCGATAAAAATAGTAAGTATTAGTAAGACTTTAATTACGTGAACATAATTTATGTGTAGAGATTAACAGAACAACATACTTAGGACTTTGGGCATGGATTCTGGATAGAAATTGGTGGATTATACTACTGGACTTAATTTGTTGGTGAATGTGCTTATACTGTCAAATTTTTTATGGGAACTTGAATGAGTTAGGGAAAAGTGATTCTTAAGGCTTAGATGTTGTATGTGTCGTTATAGTGGAAGTTCAATTTAAAAGTTAGAGCTTAGTATAAATTGCGGAGGGTCAACTTTTGATAGGAATTCTTGATGATTGTGTAGTGTGTAGTGGCTAATGTGACTTGATGGAGAAATCTGTACTATGGTGATGGCTTGACTTGAGATAATAGACTGTTGAACAAACTAGTTGTTGTGACCCCATACTGTGGTATAATTTGGTGTTGAATGTAAGTTACCTTAAGAAGAAGAAGACACCATTAGCAATATCGTTTGATCTGTAAATAATAGAAGAAGGTCTTGTTACTTTACAATTTTAATTGGAGTTGAGACTTATTTTAGCACATATATGTGGTTGAATTACTTAATTTGTGATTGGTCTTCGGACATAGTTGAAATGTATGTGTTTTCATATTATGCTTGAATGAATAAGCTAGAGTACATGAGTAATGCATGAGCTAAGGTGAACAAGGGTAAATATGACAGTGCACTGTGCATATTCTAAGAGATAGGTCTGTGAACCATAGGTGCATTCACATAATCATTTATCATATGATTGAGTACCACGCCGGTACAAGTGATATTTTAACCTATTTTATACTTACACCGATGAGAAATGGTTCCAACAATTAGAGGTTGACACAGTCACCTATTTGATATTTACGCCAATGAAAAATATTTTCGGAAGTTAAAGGTTGACATAGTAACCTATTTGATATTGGCGCTGATGAAAAATGGTTTCGGGGGGTATATGAACATTGTGTGTCCTCTGCAGGTCATAGATAGTTGAGTAGAAATAAGACCCTTAAGCATGTGTGTACACTTTTCATTTCTATTGCATGGTTTCATGGTCAGCCATGGTAAGATGGTGTTGTGCATTATGGTGATATTAAAGGTACTAGTTACATTGATGAGAGATAGATGGTGTAACACTCCAGAACTTCTAGCCCAGACTTAGCTCAGTTAAACCATAAAAAAATATTTTTTCCAACTGTCAGCAGGAATCACGAGTTGAACCCACGACCTATGGAAGTTTCCATGAGTCGTGGATTGGATTCTTGGAATCAGATCAGAGAACTGACAATTTATCTGAGAACCACGATTGGGTTCTATGGACTGTGGAAGGATCCACGAGTCGTGAACCCAAGTCGTGGAACCATACTTGAGATCAACCATTCCTCTGAGAACCACAATTGGGTTCTACGGACCGTGGAAGGCTCCACGGGTTGTGAATTCAAGTCGTGGAACTCAGACCCACAGCTAGGCAAAGTACCCAGGAACCACGACAGGGTTCCATGAGCCGTGAAAGTTTCCACGAGCCGTGGAACCCATCCATAGAACCTGAGTCACGATTTTTCCAGCAGAATTCTTTTCTTTTCCCAGCGGTGTTTTGGACTTTTCCTACCCTTTTTAAAGCCTATGCTATGTCGTTTTAATTATTCTAAGGCTGATTAATTAGCCAAAAACTACCTAAAACATCTATTCTCCTACATTCATCGAACTTAGAAAAAAAAGAAGAGAAAGAGGCGACTATTTTCTCTCAAGAACAGGAAGAGGCCTTCTTCAAGTTCATCCCCAAAAACCAAAGGATTTCTCCAATGTTTTATTCACCAGGTATGTGGGATTTCACTAGTGGGTTCCTTTCACCCATTAGGTCCCTGGGCGATAGGGACTCTGGATTTCTTTCTGCTGGCAAGGCATCTATACCGTAGATGTGCCGCGAAATCACCAATGAATCTAAGGCCACGACGGGGACCGGGAGGAGCAGACAAAGAGAGTATAGAAAGAGTAGAGTCTTCACTCAGTCCATGAGAGAACTCCCTCTCTGATTGACTTCATCAGGAATCTTGAGGGTCCTGCCCTTGCTCTTTATCTCGGTATGGTTGACCACATTCCTGTTTTCAACCTTGGTAGGTCTTCGGTTCTACTTATCGATCCGCTTCGACTCGATCGGATCACGGGATAACTTCTCCTAGCTTTCCCTCACTCTCTGCCTCAACCATTCATTCCAGTGATCTTTGCAATCAATCTCTCCCACAATAGCTAAAAGATGCCGTCAGCGCTGTTGCACGAGTACTACGACAAACCCGTACCACGAGTACACTAACAAGAGAGGAACTACGAGTAGAAAGACTCACTCTGCTACTGAAATTCAAGAGATTGCATTTAAAGACTGGTAAGTCCATCGGTCCATACAGTTGTCCATGTACCAGTAGAAGATTCGGTAGCTACCGCGGCCCCTGCTTCTTCAGGTGGAACTCCAGGTTGAGGAGTTACTCGGAATGCTGCCAATATATCAGTATCCTTGGTTTGGTACTCAGGAGTATAATAAGTCAATTTGTACTTAAAAAGAACAACAAGAGCAATACCTCACAGGCTAAAGCAGGAACAAGGGGCACAATCAGTCTTTAGAAGTCTAAACTAAGAAAGACTTACGAACCACTTAGGAAGGATAAGAGCCGTAGCTACAAAGCAAAAGAAGTTGTCGGAGGCGATGCGACGATACTCAC
>QJPP01000610.1:0-30000 GCA_003996215.1 Jaltomata sinuosa | reverse complement strand
ATTAAAACTAATTAGCAATTCAAAGGCATAAAATATAGGAAATTAAGCTAATCCTGTCCTAATTCTAGTGTGTGGGCTCTCTTTAGGCCCACCGCCATTTTCACTTTGGAATTAGTCCACTTTTTCATTGTTTAGCCCTTTGGGCTACTGCTGCTGCTGAATCTCATGGGCTTGGCCCATTTTTTTTTATCTATTTAGTCCACTTGGACTTTTCCGCTGGTATCACTTGGGCTTGGCCCATTTTCCTTCGGCTGCTGCTTCTTCAGTCTTCAATAACTCAGCCCTTTTGGGGCTTATTCATGCTGGACCAACGGACAGTGTTGGGCTAAGCCCAACTAGAAGATGCAGGGGAATTTTAGGAGTCCAATTGGATTCCACCAGATTTTATGCATAGAAATAGTAAAAATAGATAAAGATTAGTACATATTTTAACTAAATTAAGCAAGAGTAATTTAAAAAATGTATAAATTTCATACTTTCAAAAATATTTCTTGACGACCAATTTACCAATACACAGGAATTCATACAAAGTTTAAAATATGTGAAACAAGATACCAAGTCACATATTCATCACCTAGGGATTATATTATCACAATTTCAAGACTTCAAATCTTTCAAATATTCATAAAGGTTGATTATTTTTCCAGAAATCAAAAGGGTAAGAAATTGATTCAGATATACATATATACACATGTTTGAAAAGAAAAGGAGCATCGCATGGAGACACAAATCAGTCTAAAATATACTTAGCAAACTTAATCATACTTAGTCACTCTTAACACTCAAACTTTTAAACATTGAAACATAGGGAGCATGCAGATTTTGAGTTACACAAGGGACCTTTGAACAGCTCTAACACAGATCATTTAAGCAAGAAAGACTAGTTAAAGAGCCTAATCTAGACATCACAAATCATTGAACAAGAAAGACTAGTTAAAGAGCCTAATCTAGACATCACACATTAACCACAGATAAGTCAAGAAGGCTAGACAAATTTTTTCCTTTAAACCATCAATCACTAGTTGAAAATCGCATGAGAATACAGGAGAGGGATATATAAGCAGGCTGTTATCATGGTAAAGAACAAAGTCATTTCACAGTTCATACATGTAACATACAAAGCAGTTTATGAAGTTAACATCTTTAGGGAAGATGAAACAGAGGAACCTATAGGGGTGAGGAGCATGTAATGAGTGGATATGCCTCATCTCTAGCTCCTAATCAAAACAGAACTTTCACACACAACAACACATATTTAAATTTTTTAAACTTAAGCTAATTCTAATCGATGGTTAATAGGCTCACATACAGTCATCTAGCATGATCAAATCATTAAAGGAAAATGGGAAGTGAACAGGGTAGAAGATAGAGAAATTAGAGTTGAACAATAATAACCATTCTAACAGCAAGTGTAAAGCTCATAGCATTTTCACATGACAAACAAAGAATCAATAGCAGTCATGAAGCTTTAAAAAGGTCACAGTGTTCAGAGATTGCTATTCATACTAACTTAAACATGAGAGAATGACAACATAATTTAACCAATTCATACACACAAGTTAACATCATCCTATAACCATTTTGAAATTAACATGGCAGTAAAGGGGAAAAAGGAAGAAGAAAACAGGATCTCAACCAAATTGAGGAAAACAAGGGAAACAGGAAGGGGTTGAACATTAATAAACAAGTATAACATTCATATACATGTCATATAAATACAAACAAGAATCAATAGAACTTATCAACACTCAAAATTAACCTAAAACATCACCCTAAATGTAAGAGAATAACATTAACAGTTCAGGTAATCAGGTTGATATCATACATAGCAAGAAACAATAAAGAAAGGAAGAAAATAGGTAAAGGGTAAGATCAAAGGGATTAAGAACAACAAGAGGGGTCAAGCATTTCATGAAACCAATTCTAAATATTAATAACAGATTCATGCTCAAGTTCATAGCATTTTCATATCACATGGGTCAAAGAATAGACTAGTGAAACTATGGGGTTTCTACAGGGAAAGAGAAATAGTGTTACAAGATGATAACAGACATCCATTTAGACATGAATAAACAACACTAATACTTAATCAATACATACATGAAATAGCAATATTTAGATAGGCTCAATAAACAAGATAGGATCATGATTATAACAAAAGGGGTTGGGGAACAAACAAAAGAAAAATCAATCATTGCAAGAACAAAACAGGACAGCATTCACATCATATCATTTACATCAGATAGCAACAGATATAGCTACGATTTCACTCTCATATCCACTGTTTTCACAAATTATACACGACCAGTGAGACCTCATGCCTCCAACACGAAATCATCACTCAAAATCACAAAAAAGTAACAGTCCAAAATTGAAACATATGTCTTTAAAACTAACAAAAAAGACCAGAACCTAGATTTTTACCAAGATTTAGACATTTCATAATAAAAAAAATGAAAATAAACAGTAAAGAGAAGAGGGCAAGGGGGTTTACCTTTTTAAGGGCAGCAAATCGGACCTTGAACTTCATCGAAAAACCTTACCACCACCAGATTAATATCAACCCCATTTAGAATTCAATTTTTTTTAGTGCTTTCTTCCCCAATAGCTGACTGGTTTCGTGAGGTTAGAGAAACGATTCTCAAGAACCCCCAATCTTTCCACAAAATCAGCAAGTTAACATGCAGCTATTGGGGGGGAGTTTATAGGAGAAGTCGGGTTGAAAAATGGGGAAAAATGAAGGGCTTTTTAGGGATTTTGGTTGAAGGAATTTCAAATTCCTTTTGCTGGATAACCTTCCAGCATTAACCTTGTACAAAGTTGTACAAATTTTCGCGGATTAACAGAGGAGGGTGAAACCTGGTGGGTTCTAGAATCTTCTAGACCCTGCCATCACACCTTTGACGTAGAAAAACGAACGGAAAATGGAAATGTTAGAGGGGTTTAGGGATGGTGAGGATGTGAGTGACGTTAAAGCTGTTAACGGGGTTAGGGTTGTCATTTTTGAGAATGACGAAAGGGGAAAGACGGGGAAGGGGGGGTGTACTGGATTGCTGAGGTATTGTATGAAGCGTGTTGCTTCGTATAACAAGAGAGAGTAGACGCGTGAGAGAAAATGGAGGATAGAAATGGCGGCTAGGGTTTGAGAGAGGAGTTGGACGAAGAAGAAGGTGAGAGAAGGGAGTGTTTGGTGTTGTTGAGAGAAAGATGAGAATAGGGGTGTGATAAGGCGGATAAAAGGGTTTGGGTCGGGTCGGAGCGGGTCTTAAGCAGGTTAAGGGAATTTTGGTATTGGGCTGGGGTGAATTTGGGTGTTGGGCCAATGGGTTGCGGTCAAAATTGGCCCAATAGGAGGCTGAAACAAAGGGCTGGTAAGGGGGTGTTTATGATTTTGCCATATTTTGCGAAATGTGGCCATTTCAATTTAACGCTATAGCCAAATTGGTAAAGAATGAGTAGAATTAGGTAGGATTTTGGCTAAAATTAAAATAACAGGTTTAGGGATGAATTAATTCAAATTACTTTAGAGCTTTAATAAACTAAAACAATTTAAAATAATTATTATATTTGACATATAATCAATTCTTTAATTAATTATAAAATCAAATTTTCAATTAACTTTTATTTAAATTAATTTTTTGGGGGAAAATTACAAGTTTAGCCTTTCAAAGAGATTTTCTTATGAAATTAATTTTAAAATAATTTTTTAAAGTAATTTATATAAATTTCCCATATTAAATATGAAAAATATATAATCATTACTCAGAACCATTGGTAGAGCTAATTTGAAAAATATTTCACCCTTTTTTTTTCAAAACAATTATTTCAAAAGTTGTCTAAAATTTAAAAAGCTCCAAACTAATTCATAATGTGGCGGGTAAAAATTGGGTGTCAACAACTTCCCCTCACTTTGGGTAGGGTGAGTGCAATGAACCCTGGTCAAATGGATTTGACGTTCCTAATTTTTTTCCGACCACAAGTCCATCCTCGGGAGGTGGTTGGTTTTAGCACAAATTTCAAGGAATCATGGCCGAACTCTGGTATTGAGTTTCCTACATATCTCAGGTTACATGAGAATTCAGGCCACTTGTAGTTCAAGACGCTTGATTCTACACACGATTTTCAAAGAATTACAAACTTTCCCGGTTTCAGAGGATGGAGAGACCGGAGAGCTGGGGAGTGAAAAGATTTAGGGAATTTTGAATGCAACCAAGTTTTCAACATAGAGCCCACCTACATATCCAAAAAATTTAGGAATCAGGCTGCTTGGACTTGATCAGGGGAAAAGTATTTTTTATGATAAGATGACCTTTGGCTCGGGATGGGGGACAAGCAATTGAGTTATGGAAAATAGGCTTGAAGTTATCTTTACTAAAAATGTGAGGATCTCACACTCATAGATAATATCTACATGGTCATAATTTCCAAAGCTCGATGTGTGTTGTCACCCAGATTTGAAAAGAAGGGATATTGCATCCAGCGTGAGTTTAGAAAATACTCTGGGTGCGAACTAAGACCCAAAGATAGGAAATACCCACATGCCTTATGATAGGGGTATGGTTTGATGGTGGTGTTGAGTTGTTCCTCAGTTCGCGTCCAAAGAATTTTATATCCCTCTCCGGACTGTGTCACAAGTTGCTGCTAAGAAAAAGTTCCACGTTGTGATGCATCCTTTTTTTTAGTGTAGTCCGCACCTGTGGTTTTGCTTTGAGAATTTCATCCTTCTCGGATGCTCTCGAAAATATCTCAAAACCAAATGGTTAGTAGTAACAAAATTCAGCAAGGAGAGATAGCTTCGTACCTCATTTTCCTTTATCTGTTGTTTCTTGAGGAAGATGACGTCCTTTCCTGTCTCTGTTTTAGGAAATGGCCGCTTCCATGACAGTCAAACATGATAGCCTTCTTGTCTATCGGATAAGATTGCTTGTGTAGGAATGAGTGATGATGACCTTCTTGATTGTTTAAGGGCATTCTCTTGAATGCGGTAGCCTTCTTGGCTTTTGGCAGTGGCTTTTTTGCATGTCTTTGGGGTAAATCTCGCGTATCTTTCGCATTGACACGACTAACAAATAGTCTTTGGATCGTCAGGCTTTGGGTAATCTAGCACATCATCCGACTTTGGATAGAAGCGGCTTACAGATGCCTTTAATTCGCCAACTTTTGAGTAATCTTGCACATTATCCAGCTTTGGATAGAAGTAACTTACATATATCCTTTGAATAGCCAGTTTTTGGGTAATCCTACACTTTTATCCGATCTTGGACGTGACGTGACTTATAGATTTCCCTTGAATTACTAGCCTTTGGGTAGTCCTGCACAATATCAATGTGGATATATCGTGGCTTATAGATAACCCTTGGACCATCCATTTTTGGCAGTCTTGCACTTTACCCAATTTCAGATATTGTTGCGACTTACGCATTACCTTCAGACTGTAAATCTTTAGGTGATCTTGCACACTATCCGGTTTCATATATCATTACATCTTACAGATAGGTCTTAGTTCTATCAAGTTTCGGGCAATCTTGAACACTATCCGTTTCAGATATCGCTGTTACTTATAGACGACCTTTGACCTTCGAATGTTGGAAAATATGATTCATCGTCCGATTTGGGTAGAGACGACTTACAGGTATCCCTCAGATAATAAGCTTTAAACCTTGATGATAGGTGGTATATAACAACATATTCTGGCGATTGATGCTTTCGAATAAAGGTGCATAAAATATCCTTGACGTCAGACTCGTCTGCCTTACGCAATATGGGAAATAAATATACTGGATGTCGGACTTGGCATAATAAATGATAATGATATCCTCAATGTCAAACTCTTTTGCCTCACGTAATTTCGTATATAAGTATTCTACATTCCAGATTTGGCATAATGAATGATGATAATGATGATGATATCCTCAACGTTAGACCCTTTCGTCTCACGTAATTTTGGATATAAGCATACTGAGGTCGATCCTGCGCAGCTAGTGCGACTTGGGGACGCCTAATGAATGTCATCCTCTTTGAAGCCAGCTGGCAGAGGGACATAATCTTCGCAGGGGATGTGTGTATGCGATATATGATGATGATGGACTTCTTGACATGAAAATATGAATGGACCTCTCGGCATGGTCCTCTTGGCATGGCCCTCTCGGCATGGTCCTCTTGACATGGCCCTCTCAGCATGCAAATATGAATGGACCTCTTGGAATGGTCCTCTTGACATGGCCCTCTCGGCATGCAAATATGAATGGCCCTCTCGGCATGGTCCTTTTGACATGTCCCTCTCGGCATACGAATATGAATAGCCCTCTCGGCATGCAAATATGAATGGCCCTCTCGGCATGGTCCTCTTAATATGGCCCTCTCGGCATGCAAATATCAATGACCCTGCGATATGATGCCATAAAATATGATGCAACATAATATAATATGATGCAATGCGATATATCATGATATGATGCGACACAATGCTATGCCACGTGATGCAATATGGTGCAATGTGATGCAATGCAACATGATGTAATGTGTCATGGTGCAATATGAGTGCAAAAATGTGATGCCATGTAGTGATGTATGATGCAATTTCCCATAGGGGAGTCATAGAAAACATCACCTTTGGTCTGTCGTTGAGTCTTTTGTGTGTGCCTGCTTTCAGGGACAACCATAAATACCATTTTTGAACATTGTCTGTTCAGAGTGATCCCTGTCTTTCCAGGCATTGGTGGAGAGTGCTGTTGCTTTTTATTTGGTGCCCTCAATTTGAATCTGACCGAGATGTCCTGATCCCTTTGGGGACTTAAGAACGTAATCGGGTTCTCTTTATCTGGTAGTTTATGTGAACTACCAGAAAATTCGTCCGCTTTAGGGACTTTTGCCTCTTTGGCCTCTTCCTGCTGTTTTGGGCTTTTCTCGCCAAATTTTAAAGCATCTGGTCTCGTTGCGTTTCTTTGAACGCGTTGGATAATGTGGGACTGCTTTCTGATATACTTTTGGGGACAACCTGCATCCACAAAAAAAATGTTAGTTTTGTCAAAACTGGCCTGTGTTGACCTCCTTCGATCTTCTACTCCTGGTTCTGTCTTCTCCGTATGCTTTCCAATCTTGGGTACTTGTCACCCTCGACTCTCCCCGGATTAAGGTAGACATAAGACAAAATCACATTAAAGGAGTAAAACTAATCTTTGTAAATATTTTTCAAACAAGTTCTTTGGAAAACAAAGAGTTTAAAAAGGAGATATTTTGGAAATGTCTCTGCCTGTCATGTCATGTACTAGTTCAACAAACGTCCTTTACTCGAGGTCTTGACATTTATGACATACTGCTGGCAGACTATGTAGGTCCTTTGTCGTCCTAGCTGGGGAACTTGAAAGATGATTTTCAAGAAATCTATCACAGCCGGGGATTAATCCATATAGGACTGGGGATTTCTTTGAAGTAGAATCTGATCTCTCGGTGCTGGGGAATTCCTCGGAGCTTAATGTTGAACTCTTGAATGAAGCTTGGCGGAAATTTTGAGATCCTTCTCAAAATTTCTGCCCCAGTTAAAGGCGTCAAAGCGAATCTCATTCCATTGGCAAGAGACTTGAGACTTTGTGGGGATTATGAGATTCTTTCTCGATATTCACCTTGGTTGCTCTTTGGAATATTCTGTATTCTTGCTGGGGAACTCTTCGTAGTTTAATGCTCTTCATCTTCTGAATATTTGAGATTTCTTTCTCAAAAATTCTGCCTCAGTTTCTATTTTCTGGGCGATATTGACGAACCATTGTGGTATTTACATATCTAAAAGCATCCTCTTGTCTTGTTGGCAACGACCTTCATCTTCTAAATTTTTGAGATTCCTTTCTCAAAAATTATGCCCCAGTTTCCATTTGCTAGGGTGATATGACCGAACCATTGTGGCGCCTACGTATCCCGTTGAGGCAGGAATCAGGTCAAACGTAGTTTCCACACTCGAAGTAGGAGAATGATAGAAATGACTAAAGGGGTGACCGAGGCTGACACAGGCCGCCTATGTATCTCATTCTTGAGAATTCAGGTCAAACGTAGTTCAGGATAAGAAGGGGAAAGATAAATTTTCCTAAGGGGTGACTGAAGCAGACACAGGCCGCCTATGTATCTCATTTTTTGAGAATTCAGGTCAAACATAGTTCGTACAAGAGGATAGGGATGTTCTAAGCTATTACAAGGCATACAATGATTACAATCAGGAAATGCGATTACAGGGAAAGGAAATTAAAGGAAAACTATCCCTAAACAAAGTATCTTTTCACAGCATCAGAATTGATCGGTTTGGTCCACACTTGACCGTCCATTTCGAATAGGATCAGAGCTCCTCCAGATAACACTTTCTGGATGACATACGGACCTTGCCAATTGGGTGCTAACTTTCCTTTGTATTCCTCCTGGTGGGGAAAAATGCACTTGAGAACCAGTTGTCCTATGGAAAACATGCCAGCTCTCACTTTTTTGTTGAATGCAAAAATCATTCTTTACTGGTACAACTGACTGTAGCATACGACACTCATCATTTTCTCATCAATCAACATGAGTTGCTCGTGACGGGCACGAACCCATTCTTCATTGTTCAGTCCGGCTTCTTGAATGATCCTAAGAGACGGTATTTTAACTTTCGTAGGTATCACTGCTTCCGACCGATA
Source organism: Jaltomata sinuosa (assembly GCA_003996215.1). NCBI lineage: Eukaryota > Viridiplantae > Streptophyta > Magnoliopsida > Solanales > Solanaceae > Jaltomata > Jaltomata sinuosa. The sequence continues at coordinate 21,343 of QJPP01000610.1, read as the reverse complement.
CACCAACATATAAGGGATAGCCCCGGTCAAAGTCCTGATGGTCGTCCGGTATCCCAATAAATCATAAGGCGACATCTCGTGCCAGGATAGGTGATGGTTGACCATTTTTCTCAAGATCTTCTTGATATTCTTGTTGGCAGCTTCCACAGCTCCATTCATTTGTGGCCGGTATGCGGTTAAATTACAGTGAGTGATCTTGAATTTCTCACATATTTCTTTCATCAAGTGGCTATTCAGATTTGTTCTGTTGTCGGTAATAATTGACTTGGGGATCCCGAATCGATAGATTAGTTGTTTTTAACAAAATCGGCTACAACCTTCTTGGTCACAGACTTGTAAGAATCAGCTTCTACCCACTTGGTGAAGTAATCAATAACTACCAAAATGAATCTGTGTTCATTCGAGGCAGATGTCTCGACGGGACCAATGACATCCATGTCCCAGGCTTCAAAAGGCCAAGGTGCGCTCATTGCATGAAGATCTCTAGGTGGTACACGAATCAAATCTCCATGGATCTGGCACTTGTGACATTTTTGTATGAACTTGCTACAGTCATTTTCCATGGTCATCCAAAAGTATCCAGTTCGCAAAATCTTCTTGGTTAGGGTGAACCCATTCATGTGGGGACCATACACTCTAGCATGTACCTCTTCCAATAGTCTTGTGGCTTCAACCGAATCAACGCATCTTAAGAATCCAAGGTCTGGAGTCCTCCTATACTGGATTTCTCCGTTTAGGAAAAAGTTGTTGGCCATTCGGCGAATGGTTTTATTTTGGTTGGCATTCAAATCTTCGGGATAGACTCCAACTTCCAGATACCTCTTGATATCATAATACCATTGTTTTCCGTCTGATTTTACTTCGACTTGCACACAGTGCGTAGGTTGTTCTTTGAGACCTATTATCAACGGATCGATATAATTCTGATCGGGATGTTGAATCATGGAGAATATGGTTACCAAGGCATCGGCAAACTCATTCTGAATCCTTGGTGTATGCTTGAATTCGATCTTCCTGAATCTCTTGCACAAATTTTGAACCATCTTCACATACGACACGATCTTGGGGTTCTTCACAGCCCATTCACCTTGAACTTGGTGAATTAGCAAATCGGAATCACCTATGACCAAAAGTTCTCGGAAATTCATATCAATAGATAGTTGGATATCGAGAATACAAGCTTCGTACTCGGCCATGTTGTTAGTGAATGGGAAATGGAGTTTGGCTGTCACCGGATAGTGCTGACCAGTTTCTGATACCAAGACTGCTCCAATGCCCGAACCTTTGAAGTTGACCGCTCCATCGAAGAACACTCTCCAATCGGGGTATGACTCAGCAATATCCTCGCCTACAAACAGAATCTCTATATCGGGGAAGTAAGTTTGGAGCGGTTCATAATCTTCATCAATCGGATTTTCTGCTAAATGATCTACTAAGGCCTGTCCCTTGATTGCTTTTTGAGTCACATATATGTTGTCGAACTCACATAGCAACATCTGCCATTTGGCCAACTTCCCTGTAGGCATGGCCTTTTGGAATATGTACTTCAGGGGATCCATTCTGGAAATGAGATACGTCGTATAGGACGACAGATAAGGCCTCAACTTCTGGGAAACCCAAGTCAAAGCACAACAAGTATTTTCTAACAAAGTATAACGAGCCTCTCATGGAGTGAACTTCTTACTCAGATAATAAATCGCTTGTTCCTTCTTTCCAGTTTCATCATGTTGTCCCAGGACACACCCGAAGGCATTTTCTGAAACCGACAGGTACAGCAATAACGGGCTCCCTTCTCTTGGAGGAGCCAATATCGGAGGACTGGACAAGTTGTCCTTGATACGATCAAAATCTTTCTAGCACTCCTTGGTCCAACTAGTTGGCACATCTTTCTTCAACAACTTGAAAATGGGTTCACAAATAACCGTTGATTGAGCTATAAACCGACTAATATAATTCAATCTTCCCAGGAAACTTATGACCTCTTTCTTGGTCTTCGGGGGAGGCAACTCCTGAATTGCTTTGATCTTTGAAGGGTCGAGCTCGATGCCCCTTCTATTGACTCTAAATCCCAATAACTTGCCAGCTGGCACTCCAAAAGCGCACTTTGTGGGATTCAGATTTAGGTTGTATTTTCTCAGTCGGTCAAAGAACCTCCTTAGATTAGTTAAGTGATCCGAACACTCGCGGGATTTACAATCACATCATCTACGTACACCTCTATCTCTTTGTGAATCATATCATGAAAAATGATTGTCATGGCCCGCATATAAGTAGCACCTGCATTTTTGAGACCAAATGGCATCACTCGATAATGGTAGATACCCTAGGGGGTGATAAAGGCTGTTTTCTTCGCATCTTCTTCATCTATTAAGACCTGATAGTACCCAGTGAAACAATCCATGAATGACTGCATCTCGTGCTTCGTGCAGTTGTCGATAAGGATATGAATGTTAGGCAATGGAAAGTTGTCTTTGGGACTGGCCCTGTTCAGGTCTCGATAATCGACACAGATTTTGATCTTCCCATCTTTCTTAGGAACTGGGACGATGTTGGCCAACCAAGTCGGATATTTTGTGACTTCCACAACTCCAGACTGAATTTGTTGGTCACTTCTTCCTTGATTCTCAGACTTAGATCTGGCTTGAACTTTCGAATCTTCTGCTTGATGGGATCAAACCCTGGATTAATAGGCAACTTGTGGGAGACTTTGTCTGTTCTTAGCCCCGGCATATCGCTGTAGGCCCAGGAAAACATGTTGATGTACTCTTGAAGCAACTTAATGAGTTCCTTCTTCTATGCTTCTGTCAGATGGACACTGATCCTGGTTTCTCTGACCTCTTGGTTGTCTCCTAGATTGTCCGCCTCGGTTTCTTCCAGGTTAGGTTTTTCTCGGTTCTCAAAGTTTTTTAATTTTGTTGTCAATTTCTCATCATATTCTTCAAAACCATCATCATCTGACTCGGGTTGTTCGTTAAACTCTTGACACGACATGACAATGGTAGGTTTTATCTTATTATTACTGAAATCAAAATGAAACAGGTTAGAAAATAACAAGAAAGCACAAATAATTTTTGAACGACAAATATTTCAAAATAATGAGGCTTTCATTAAAATCCAAAAATGTTTACAAACTATGGCTACCACCTACATAAATGTAGGTGCATGCCTTTTGTAAAATAGTAAACAATACGAGGGGATTTGAAACATAAAGGGCGGATCGCGGAGCCTCATCCGGACAGTCGCCAAATTTTGTAAAATAAAGTATTTGTCTACATAGTCGAGTGGAGAGTAGCCAAGGGAGTGGCGACCCAGTTCTACAGCTTTTCGTCTGGCTGGGAATCCCTAATCGTGGGTGACTCGGGGATTTCTTCCGTTATAGCAACACATTCCTCGAACAAATCTCCTATTCCATCCTCTAACCCATCACTTAGAGGACTAATACGTACTGGGAATGATTGATATAGATGAGGAAGTGGTTTAGGCAATCCTGACTGCTTATTCTTCCCAACTCTAGCCTTTTCTTTTCGAATCTCGTACCCTAATACATGCTTGGTTATCTGTCCGAGAATGCTCAAGGGCTCTGTCATACCATCAGAGTCCTTTCTTAAACCATAGCCTGGCTCGTATCCGCTCCTTAACATCATGGTTGCAAGCATCTTATAAATTGGTGGCATGGGAATTTCAGGAGCAAGGTCTTCTCTAATGGCATTGATGATCTCTACTGTATAGAAGTTACTCCCCCTCGGGACTTCCTCAATTATAGGAACATAACCATTAGGACGACTCAAGTGACTTCCTTCTCCATGGATTACCACCTCATGTTCTTCCCAAACAAATTTCACCATCTGGTGCAAGGTTGATGGCATAACTCCGGCTCCGTGGATCCATGGCCTTCATAAGAGCAAGTCCCATTTGGATGTACAAGTTAACTTCTCCGGTAGTGTCCCTTTGACCTCCGTCAAAATCTCTCACATTGACCCTGCTCTGGTGAATCATTCCTAGGTCATACTTCAACTGGGTTAGCGTTGATAACGGACAGATATTCAGTCCTGATCTATTATCGATCAATACCCTGTTCATGATCTTCTCTTGACTTTTGATAGTGATATTCAAGGCTTTGTTGTGCATTATTCCTTCGAAAGGTAAATCATCATCACTAAAGCAAATGCGATGACCCCCCAGGACTTGGCTTACCATGGCGGTCAGATTCTCTGCACTAGTACCTGTCAATAAATAAGCTTCGTTCAGAACTTTGAGTAATGCTTGTCTGTGGTACTGTGAACTCATGAGTAGTGCCCAAATGGAAATCTAGGCGGGGGTTTTCTCCAAATGCTTCACAATGGAATACTCCTTTGACTGCATTCTTCTCCAAAATTCTTCCGCTTCTCCTTCGGTGATTAGCCTCTTTTGCAAGTCCTTTTTGTAAGAATCATTCGCCAAACCATGGGGGATATAATATCTTCCCAATCTTGTCATACCATGGGCTGCAGCGGCCTCAACCATGAACTCCCTTTCTGCTAATACCAAAGCGAAAGCTTGTTGTGGTGCTGCTAATACAATGAACGACGACTTCTCCGTGATGCTCAAGGCAGCCACAAACCTCTCCAACTCTTCTGGCTTTCTAGGACTAGCTGAAACTATGGATTTGCTCATGACCCAGTCTTCTTCTATCTCGATCATATTTACAACGGATCCTTCATGATTTGGAAGTGGGCTGCTGTTAACATTCAGTGGTGCCGTTTGCAAAGTGATCACCTTTTGATCAATAAAGTCCTGAATCTTATGCCGCAGGTTAATGCAGTCTTTGGTCTTGTGTCCGGCACCCCCATAGTGGTAGGCACAATGCCAATCAGCTTTGTAGAAAGGAGAATTGGTGTTGCCAGGTTTGTGTGGAGCGGGCTGAATAAGTCCGGCGGCCTTCAATCTCTCATAAAACTGGATTCTGGTTTCGGCTAGTTGGGTGAAAGTTTGAGGAATATTCTTTTCTTGGTTAGGATGGGGAAGATTGGAATTAGTAGGAGGAGGAACCTGGCGGTTGTTCTGGTTCTCCAGAGCCTTCTGATACACTTGAAAGCTTTGGGGAAGGGCTTGGTAAATAGGGTGCATATTTGGTCGTGGAGCTTGGTAAATAGGTTGAGTATTTGGTTGTGGAGCTTGGTAGATAGGCTGAGTATAGAAGATTGGTTGAGGGTTTTGTGGAGCTGGGGGAGGGGTTATTGGAAAAAGTGGCTTCTTATAACCAACTCCGAAAGGTTTATGTGGTTTTGGACTAGGATTAAAAAACACTAAAGATACCTTCTCTCTCTTTTTCTTGGGGGGGACTGTTGGTCCTGAAGAAACTGGGGTCTTGGTAATCTTGCCACTGCGGAGCCCTTCTTCTACAATCTCTCGGATTTTGACTAAGTCGGCGAACTGGGCCTTTACCACCGATATCATCTTATCATAAACTTTCGAATCCTGGGCATGCATAAATACCACACTTATTTCTTCCTCGGTCATAGGAGGCTAAACTCTTGCAGCCTCCTTTCTCCACCGATAAGCATAATCTCTGAAATCTTCATTGGATTTTTGCCTGATGTGTCCTAGGGAATAGCGATCCAGGACTACTTCTACGTTATATGAAAATCTTTGGGCGAAGTCTCAGGCGAGATCGCTTCACTTGGACAACTTTTTTTAATTCTTAGGAGGCAAACTATTCCAATGCCTCTCCATTCAGACTTCGAATAAAGAGTCTCATTAGCAGGGCGTCGTTCCTTTGAGCGCCTACCATCTGATCACAGTAACTCCTTAGGTGGGCTTCGGGACTCCCAACACCATTGAAGATTTCAAACTTTGGAATTTTGAATCCTTCTGGTATGTTCATCTCAGGGTGAATGCAGAGATCGTCATAATCGTAGCCCTTCTCGTAAGGCAAAATTTACAACTCTCAAATCTGGGCTATTTTCTCCCTTATTTGTGCCATATCGAGGTCACGTTTCAATTCTGTGGCCTTTAACTCTCTTTCTTTCTCTTCATAATGATCTAACTCAGGGTTCTCATGGAGGATGGGTTATGGTTCTGTTATGGTATGAAAAGCGGGGGGTAGGTTTTGCACGGGTGGGGGCTGGATATGTGGAGTAGTATTTGGGTATGTGGGGGTAAATCTATATGGGTTAACGATGTGGGTGACATTAGGATGGTTGTTTTGAGAGTTGTAGGTGTTTTGTGGAGCGTTCTGGAGGTTTAGAGGGTTCTGTGGAAGATAGGCACCTGGATTGTTATTCTGGTCAGTATGTTGAACAAGGGGAGTATGGGTCTGGTATAGGGACCTGACGAGGGTAGGGTTATTGTGTACAGGTTCGTTTGAAGGCCTGGGAATGGAAGAGGAGGGGATATCTTTTGGTTGATGTCCAGTTTGTAGAGAATTGAGTGGAGGGTTTTGAGGAGGGGGCTGAGAGTCGCCCAAAGCAGGAGTATTGGAGGTAATTTCCAAGCTACCCATGTCTTTTTGCTTTTGCACTTCTTCCTGTATCTTGTCTAATTTCTTCGCAAGCTCTGCGATCATTTCATTCTGTTCAGCAATGACGCTGTCCCTTATAGCCAAGGCATTTTCTTCCTCACTATCAGTCATTCTTTCTTCAGACAAGTGAGGGTCAGAGGATAAATTCAAGTGTGCTTTCGAGCGAGTGAAGTAAGAATGTTCTGCCAGTTTTTGTCAACACAAACCGGTTTCTTTTATCTGTTAAGATGAAAAACAACTCAAAATCCACTATATTAGGTTTCTTTAGTGACAAATAATACAAGATATATGACAAGGAATAAACACATAGGAATTGCTTTAAACACATAAAAGTTGCTTTTCGTCAAGGCGAATTGGTCCACGGGCGGTTTTGACTCAATTATTTCAAAGGACAGGATTTTGTCCGTTGATTTGGGATAAGTAGGTTTTGTCAGGAAAGGTTGATTTTGTTGATCTTGTAACATCTCTACCTATTGTTCTCCTGAACTCTTCGTCGTCTTCGTCTATGTGGAGAAATGACAATTTCTTTAAGACATGGGCTAGGCCTTGAAGGCTGCCTACGTATCTCATGAAGGAGAATTCAAGCCCTACATAGTTCAAACTTGTGATAGATAAGTTGTCTCATTTCATTTCATCCACTATTCTAAATACAAGGGGAAAGTAAAAGACGACATCGAAAATAAAAATAAAAAAATTGAAAGCTAAAACTCTGCTACTTCTGCTACTTTCAGCTCTGGATGATGGGATCTTCTAGACTCTTCTCAATTTTTTCTTAAAAGATAATAAGGGGGAAACTCTAGCTCAATTTTCCCATATCAATGAGGTATTCCAAATCGACCCAAAAGTGGTGACAAGTCTCGATATCATGGCCTCCGACCCCTTTGTGGTAGAGGCAAATTTCTTTCCCCTGATGCCAAGCCCTGGGCATTTTCCCCGGTTTCTTTTCCACGGGCTCCAGGATCCCATTTTTGACCAGCTTAGTATAGATTTCATAGTAAGTATCCTGGAATACAGTGAAATCATAGCAATAAATCATCCTTTCCTCAGTGATGGGCATGCCATAGCCAACTTGGTCACAAGCAAGGATGGTTCGGGGCCCCCACAGATGGCTTATCTGGCCATTAGTGAACATGTGGTAAATCTAGGATCTTAGGGCATTGTATTCATCGGTAGTGTGTCCTCTGTGACGTGGATGATAGGCTCATTTTTTGTGCTCATTGTGAGGGTGACATACGAATCCCTCAGATTGGTCAGGATGCAGGACCCCCATAGCTTTCAGGGTCTCGTAAATTTCTAAACAGAGAATCACCTTTGGATTTTTGGTATATTCACGAAAGTGAACTTTGAGGGTGATGGGCTTCCCTCTTGGCCTGAATCTGGAAGGCCAAATAGCATCACCCTTGACCTTGGTCTAGTGGCGGACTCTCGTGTCAAAGAGTTGGGCCATTTCAGTAATGATCTCCATGGGCACTTGCTCATTGTCTTTGGGTTCTTCAGTTACTCTTTCCTTCCCTTTGTTGATTTGTTCCAATCCTCCAGTGAAATCCTCAAAGTTCAGGAGCAATTCTTTGAGTTCTAGGTCAAAGTCTGGTTCGGTCTTAGTCTTAGTTTTTCCCAGTATTTGGTCAATCGCATCAATCCTCTCTTTAGCCTTGGCGGTCTGCTCTTCCACCTCCTTGGACCGAGCTAAGGCAATTTCCATGAGTTGATTGACTCTCTCATGTTTTCTTTGAACCTCCTCCATTTCCTTTTGGATCCTTAGCACTCCATTTCAACCTTTCCTAAAAGAATGGAGATTTTTTAGGAAGTTTTTAGAAAGCTTTAGGATTTTCGGAGAAACTTGGAAGACTTGGAGTATTTTGGTTGGACTTTACATAGTGGGCTTATATTTTTGCCTACGGTGTTCTAGAAAATTTCGGCATGGAGTGGACCAATTTTTCCTTGATTCACGCAACACACATAGCACATAAAATAGTTTATATCACAATAATATCATGATAATATCATAGTAAAATCGCGTCCTAACTGGGTGACCTTTTTATGCCAAGGTTAGGCCTAACGAGTTTGAAAGACGTATGTGACGTATTTGAACCATTCTATTGCCCCCCAAATAGCATGTATATATATGGAAAATTTCCCTTTTAAAGGGATACAAATGCTAGCCGAAAGGGGGATACATTTTAGGGGAAAGGATATTTGCACAAAATTTACGCCCACGCAGGGTCGAATTTAGGTAAAGTAAAGACATACATGGAAATAAAACCCACGCAGGGGCAAAGATACTAAAGATATGACATAGAAGGTACTTCCTCGGTCTTGATCCTCTTGGATGCTCTGGCAATGCTCCTAAGCTTGAATTGGCTCAACCATATGTCACTCTGGAGTTTCACCACTTGTTCATGCATAGGTAATACCCCGGCCTCTAAGGCTTTCCTGGTTATTTTTGAATCAAGCTGGGCTATTCACATTCTCATATCTTTGAGTTCCTGAGTCAACCCTGCTATAGTGCGTCGATCTTCTTCTTTTTTCATTAGAAATTCTTTCTCTCTTCTAGCCATTTCCTCTTGGAGATTCAGTAATTGGAGACGGAGATTGGGTCTGCAGTCAACCTGTGGTTCTGATATAGATACTTTTGCAACATCTACCTTCAACCACTGCTTATAGCCGTCCACATACCCGGGATCAAACATGTCTGGGGCCAAAGTCTCTAGACCAATTTTCTCAAGTGTCTTCCAGTTGTGCCGAATCCTCAAGGTTTTTGGGACTTTTTCATGTTCCTCATAGTAGATGATATAGCAACCCATGTGAACAGTCGCTGGCTCGATTTGAACCCTTCCAAATTATCTAAGAACCCTTTACGGAGCATAAGGTCGGATCTCGCGAATTCTCGGGAGAGGGAGGAAAGCTAGATCATGACATTTCACAATTACTTCTTTCGAGTGAAAATCATCAAACATCATCTGCACATTATCTTCTCCAAGCTCACAAAAAGCTTGGGCCCATCCTAAGTTGGTCCTATTTTCGGTGCCTCTATCCCTAAGCACTCCTGCCAACACTGCGAAGTTATCAATTCCATCTGGGTTGGGGATTTCCTGGCTTCCGTTATCTTTGGCCAGATTCTTGAGAATCCAATATTGTAGGAGTAGGTTGCACCCTTGGAAGTAACGATGACCGTTCTTGCATTTCCCAGTGCTCTATAAATATCAGATAAGATGACAGGTACTAGAGGAAAATAGCTGACGGTGGTTCCTTCTGTCAGTCCATGGAACATGGTATGGTCCACCATTATTATCCGGGTGTTGATGTGGAGTTGTTCATTTAGAGGAAATACCATGATTCCTAAAAGAGCAATAGTAAACGCTAAGGCTCGGGTCTTGTCCCACTCTTGAAACGTGTAGAATTTGCCTTGGTACTGAAAGATCCCTTCCCTAGTGGCAAAGTGGTTGTAAAGTTCTTGAAAGGAGATACTTTGACCCCTTATCCACGAGCATTGATTCTCCCGCAAGTGGAGATACTTTGTAATTTGAGTCGGAGTGGGTTTATTCGGTATTAAGATGCCTTGTTGAGGCCTTAATCTTCTTTCATTGGCTGTCCCCACGGTCTCTAGGCAATCCCTGAGTTCTTCTTTCATTGGGGTCATTTCCATCATTTCGAATCGGAACACCATTTTATTGTTGTCCTAATACCCCGTTAAAACCTCGATCAATTCTGGCCAGGCCTCCATATCTAATAAAGACGGCAAATGTCCCATATACTGACGGACTGTCCTCTGATGGTTAGGACCTTGATTTATCTGCCACATTCATAGGAGGAGAGGCGCCTCTTTTACCATGTCAAACTTGAGGAATTTTGGCATCCTACAAAACAGAATAACCTATTAGGACCCACCCCAAGACAATAGTCCGATTACAACACATACGTCTTTCAAACAACACGTAGTTGGATGCTATGTCGTTGGGTCAGAAACCCGTTGACATGTTTTTTGGTGGTTTACTAATGGACTTAATATCCCTTGGATATTAATACATCCTAGGCTAATGCCTATTTTCGGGATTTAGTTTCGGTCTATCCTGAGTTTCTAGAATAGGTTTCGAAATTGACCGGGAACCCGGGCGGACAACCCAAGCTTGAAACAACAAGTGACCGTTAACCGACCGCGGGCCAACTACTTCACTCATCTGTTTCAAAAGTTATGTGTTTTGTCAAGAACGACCTCAAAGATTTGCGTAATCACCTTTTTACCCCTAATACATTCTAATGCTTTGCCAAGAGAGGCGGAAAATGCCATGAACAGTTTATAATTACGGAAAAAATAAACAATTAAGGAAAGCAATAAAGCTACTAATTATTACAATTTCCGAATAGTTAGTCAAACAAGTTAGTTTCAAACAATAAGGTTAGAACCTAGTTGAATTATCCCCAGCGGAGTCACCCTTTCTGTTTTGATCCTTTTTTGGTAAGGTCGGAAAAACATGGCTTTGTTTATTGAAAATCATTTCGAAAATCTAATTAAAGTTTATAAAACGTCTTCAATTTAAAGCAAGAGTCGCCACTTAATTTTTATAAAGTAAAAACCAAGAAAAAACTTATAAGAATTTTCAAAACCCCAAAACAGATAAAGGTTTCAAAAATCGAGAGATTAAGGGTAAGGGTTCAGGTTAATACTCTTGGAAGGGTGTTAAGGCACCAAGAGTGTCCGCTAACTTGCGGTTGCCCGGGCTTGTTTGAAAAACTAACTCGTTGACTAACTTTTGAAAATGGGTTTGATTTGTTATGAAAACATCTTGTTTTTAGAACGAATTGATTTTAAAAGACGATATATGAAAGATTGTTTTTATACACATGGGGGAAAGAGTTGACATTTAAAAAGGGTTTTTATGAACAATTTGAGTAAAACAGTAATTAACATATATAAAAAAAATAGTTTGAACAAAATTTTTGATTTCGTTTAGGGATAATTTAACTAAGTTTTGCAAAGTTAGTCCAAATTATACAATTAAAACTAATTAGCAATTCAAAGGCATAAAACATAGGAAATTAAGCTAATCCTGTCCTAATTCTAGTGTGTGGGCCCTCTTTAGGCCCACCACCATTTTCACTTTGGACTTAGTCCACTTTTTCATCTTTTAGCCCTTTGGGCTACTGCTGCTGCTGAATCTCATGGGCTTGGCCTATTTTTTTTTATCTATTTAGTCCACTTGGACTTTTCCGCTGGTATCACTTGGGCTTGGCTCATTTTCCTTCGGCTGCTGCTGCTTCTGTCTTCCATAACTCAGCCCTTTTGGGGCTTTTTCATGTTGGACCAACAGACAGTGTTGGGCTAAGCCCAACTAGAAGAAGCAGGGGAATTTTGGGAGTCCAATTGGATTCCACCAGATTTTATGCATAAAAAGAGTAAAAATAGATAAAGATTAGTACATATTTTAACTAAATTAAGCAAGGGTAATTTAAACAATGTATAAATTTCATACTTTAAAAAATATTTCTTGACGACCAATTTACCAATACACAGGAATTCATACAAAGTTTAAAATATGTGAAACAAGATACCAAGTCACAAATTCATCACCTAGGGATTATATTATCACAATTACAAGACCTCAAATCTTTCTAATATTCATAAAGGTTGATCATTTTTACAGAAATCAAAAGGGCAAGAGATTGATTCAGACATACACATATACACATGTTTGAAAAGAAAAGGAGCATGGCATGGAGACACAAATAAGTCTAAAATATACTTAGCAAACTTAATCATACTTAGTCACTCTTAAAACTCAAACTTTTAAACATTGAAACATAGGGAGCATGGAGATTTTGAGTTACACAAGGACCTTTGAACATCTCTAACACAAATCATTTAAGCAATAAAGACTAGTTAAAGAGCCTAATCTAGACATCACACATTAACCACAAATAATTCAAGCAGGCTGGACAAGTTTTTTCCTTTAATACATCAATCACTAGTTGAAAATCAATAAGAATACATGAGAGGGATATATAAGCAGGTTGTTATCATGGTAAAGACCAAAGTCATTTCACAGTTCATACATGTAACATACAAAGCAGATAATGAAGTTAGCATATTTAGGGAAGATAAAACAAAGGAACCTACAGGGATGAGGAGCATGTCATGAGTGGATATGCCTCACCTCTAGCTTCTAATCATAACAGAATTTTCACACACAACAACACAGAGTTCAGATTTTTAAACTTAAGCTAATTCTAATCCATGGTTAATAGGCTCACATAAAGTCATCTAGCATGATCAAATCATTAAAGGGAAAGGGGAAGGGAACATGGTAGAAGATAGAGAAATGAGAGTTGAACAATAATAACCATTCTAACAGAAAATCTAAAGCTTATAGCATTTTCACATGACAAACAAAGAATCAATAGCAGTCATGAAGCTTTTAAAAAGGTCACATTGTTCAGAGATTGCTATTCATACTAACTTAAACATGAGAGAATGACAACAAAATTTAACCAATTCATACACACAAGTTAACATCATTCTATAACCAATTTGACATTAACAAGGCAGTAAAGGGGAAAAAGGAAGAGGAAAACATGATCTCTACCAAATTGAGGAAAACAAGGGAAACATGAAGGGGTTGAACATTAATAAACAAGTATTACATTCATATACATGTCATATAAATCCAAACAAGAATCAATAGAACTTATCAGCACTCGAAATTAACCTAAAACATCACCCTAAATATAAGAGAATAACACTAACAATTCAGGTACTCAGGTTGATATCATACATAGCAAGAAACAATAAAGAAGAGAAGAAAACAGGTAAAGGGTAAGATCAAAAGGATTAAGAACAACATGAGGGGTCAAGCATTTTATAAAACCAATTCTAAATCTTAATAACAGATTCATGCTCAAGTTCATAACATTTGCATATCACATGGGTCGAACATAGACTAGTGTAACTATGGGGTTTCTACAGGGAAATGGAAATAGTGTTACAAGATGATAACAGACATCCATTAAGACATGAATAAACAACACTAATACTCAATACATACATGAAATAGAAATATTTAGACAGGCTCAATAAACAAGATAGGAGCATGATTATAACAAAGGGGGTTGGGGAACAAACAATAGAAAAATCAATCATTTCAAGAACAAAACAGGACAACATTCACATCATATCATTTACATCAGATAGCAACAAATATAGCTACAATTTCACTCTCATATCCATTGTTTTCACAAATTATACACGACCAGTGAGACCTCATGCCTCCAACACGAAATCATCACTCAAAATCACAAAAAAATAACAGTCCAAAATTGAAACATATGTCCTTAAAACTAACAAACAAGACCAGAACCCAGATTTTTACAAAGATTTAAAAATTTCATAATGTAAAAAATGAAAATAAAATAGTAAAGGGAAGAGGGCAAGGGGGTTTACCTTTTTTAGAGCAGCAACTCAAACCTTGAACTTCACCTGAAAAACTTACCACCACCAGATTAATATCAACCCCGTTTAGAATTCGATTTTTTTTAGTGCTTTCTTCCCCAATAGTTGACTGGTTTCATAAGGTTAGAGAAACGATTCTCCAGAACCCCCAATCTTTCCCCAAAATTAGCTCGTTAACATGCAACTAGGGGGAGGGTTTTTATATGAGAAGTCGAGGTGAAAAAAAGGAGAAAAATGAAGGGCTTTTTAGGGATTTTGGTTGAAGGAATTTCAAATTCCTTTTGATGGATAACCTTCCAGCATCAACCTTGTACGAAGTTGTACAAATTTTTGTGGATAAACGGAGAAGGGTGACACCTGGTGGGTTCTAGAATCTTCTAGACCCTGCCATCACACCTTTGACGTAGAAAAACGAACAGAAAATGGAAATGTTAGAGGGGTTTAGGGATGGTGAGGATGTGAGTGACGTTGAAGCTGTTAACGGGGTTAGGGTTGTCATTTTTGAGAATGACGAAAGGGGAAAGACAGGGAAGGGGGGGTGTACTGGATTGCTGAGGTATTGTATGAAGCGTGTTGCTTCGTACAACAAGAGAGAGTAGACGCGTGAGAGAAAAGGGAGGATAGAAATGGCGGCTAGGGTTTGAGAGAGGAGTTGGATGAAGAAGAAGGTGAGAGAAGGGAGTATTTGGTGTTATTGAGAGAAAAATGAGAATAGGGGTGTGATAAGGCAGATAGAAGGGTTTGGGCCGGGTCGGAGCGAGTCTTAGGCGGATTAAGGGAGTTTTGGTATTGGGCTAGGACAAATTTGGGTGTTGGGCCAATGGATTGCGGTCAAAATTGGCCCAATAGGAGGCTGAAACAAAGGGCTGGTGAGGGGGTGTTTATGATTTGGCCATATTTTGCGAAATGTGGCCATTTCAATTTAACGCTATAGCCAAATTGGTAAAGAATGAGTAGAATTAGGTAGGATTTTGGCTAAAATTGAAATAACAGGTTTAGGGATGAATTAATTTAAATTAATTTAGAGCTTTAATAAACTGAAACAATTTAAAATAATTATTATATTTGACATATAATCAATTCTTTAATTAATTATAAAATCAATTTTTCAATTAACTTTTATTTAAATTAATTTTTTGGGGAAAAATTACAGGTTTAGCCTTTCAAAGAGATTTTCTTATGAAATCAATTTTAAAATAATTCTTTTAAGTAATTTATATAAATTTCCAATATTAATAATGAAAAATATATAATCATTACTCTGAACCATTGGTAGAGCTGATTTGAAAAATATTTTACCCTTTTTTTTTCAAAACAATTATTTCAAAAATTGTCTAAAATTTAAAAAGCTCCAACTTAATTTGTAATGTGGCGGGTAAAAATTGGGTGTCAATAGTAAGAAAGACGGTTCTCTCAGGATGTGCATTGACTACAATCAGTCGAACAAGGTCACAATCAAGAATAAATATTCTATCCCCAGGATTGATGACTTGTTCGACCAGCTTCAGGGCGCCAATTGCTTTTCTAAGATAGACCTCAGATTCCGTCTATCATCAACTCAGAGTCAGCGGTAGTGACATCCCGAAGACATCCTTCAGGACTCGGTATGGTCACTATGAATTTGTAGTTATGTCTTTTGGACTAACCAATGCTCCTGCAGTTTTCATGGACTTAATGAACAGGGTGTTTAAGTAGTACTTGGACTTGTTCGTTATTGTCTTTATTGATGATATCCTCGCTTATTCTCGGAATGAGGAAGAGCATGTGAATCATCTGAGGATCGTTCTGCAAACTCTCAAGGACCGCCAGCTATTCACCAAGTTTAGTAAGTGCGAGTTCTGGTTGAAATCAATTGCTTTCCTTGGTCATGTGGTATCCAGCGAAGGGATCCAAGTGGATTCTCAGAAAATTGAGGCAGTAAAGAACTGGCCCAGACCCACCTCCCCGACAGATATCAGAAGTTTCTTGGGTTTGGCCTATTACTACAGGAGGTTTGTTGAAGGATTTTCATCCATAGCTTCCCCATTGACCAAGTTGATTCAGAAGAAGGTCATGTTCCAGTGGTCAGATGAGTGTGAGAAAAGCTTCTTAGAGCTGAAGACCAGGTTGACTACAACTCCTGTCTTGACTCTACCAGAGGGTTTGGATGGTTATGTGGTTTATTGCAATGCGTCCAGGATCAGCCTGGGTTGTGTCTTGATGCAACAGGGTAAGGTTATAGCATATGCTTCCAGACAGCTTAAGGTCCATGAGAAGAACTACCTGACTCATGACCTCGAGCTTGCAGCTATTGTGTTTGCCTTAAAGATCTGGAGACAGTACTTGTATGGTGTTCATGTTGATGTATTCACAGATCATAAAAGCCTCCAGTATGTGTTCACCCAGAAAGAGTTGAATCTTCGTCAGAGGAGATGGCTTGAGTTCCTCAAGGATAATGATATGAATGTGCTCTACAATTTGGGTAAGGCCAATATAGTGGCTGATGCCCTCAACAGACTGTCCATGGGTAGTGTGTCATATGTTGAGGAAGAGAAGAAAGAATTAGCCAGAGATGTTCATCGGCTTGCTCGCTTAGGAGTTTACCTTATGGACATGTCAGAGGGTGGTGTGATACTCTAGAATGGATCAGAATCTTTGTTGGTAGCGTAGGTTAAAGAGAAAAAGGATAGTGACCCTATATTACTTCAGCTAAAGGGTGCAGTTCATCAGCAAAGAGTTGAGGTTTTATCCCACGGAGGAGATGGTGTTCTTCGTTATCAGGTTCACTTATGTGTTCCTAAGGTGGGTGAGTTGAGGTAGCAAATCCTTACAAAAGCCCATAATTACAGATATTCTATTTATCCGGGTGCCACTAAGATGTACCATGATCTACGGGAAGTCTATTGGTGGAACAACATAAAGAGGGACATCGAAGATTTTATGGCTAAGTGTCCCAACTATCAGCAGGTGAAGATAGAACATAAGAAACCAGGAGGTGTGACTCAGGAGATTAGCATTCCTACTTGGAAGTGGGAAGTGGTTAACATGGATTTCAGTACGAGATTGCCGCGTACTCGCACACAGCATGACTCCAGTTGGGTGATAGTGGACAGAGTCACTAAGTTAGCTCATTTATTAGCAGTCAAGACTACTGATTCAACAGAGGATTATGCCAAACTCTACATGAGCGAGATAGTCAGGTTGCATGGGGTTCCCCTATCTATCATCTCAGATAGAGGTCCTCAGTTTACATCTCACTTCTGGAGATCATTCTAGAAGGGTCTTGGTACTCAGGTGAATCTTAATACGACATTTCATCCGCAGGTGGATGGTCAGGCAGAGCATACCATTCAGACCTTAGAGGATATATTAAGAGCATGCATGATCGATTTCAAGGGTAGTTAGGATGATCACCTACCTCTCATAGAATTTTCCTACAATAACAACTTTTACTCCAGTATTTAGATGGCCCCGTATGAGGCACTCTATTGGCATAGATGTAAATCACCGGTTGGGTGGTTTGAAATAGGTGAAGCAGCTTTGGTTGGCCTGGGTTCGGTATATGAGTCTATGGAGAAAGTTCAGGTCATCATGGAGAGATTGAAAATAGCTCAGAGTCATCAGAAGTCCTATGCAGATGTGAATAGAAGGGACTTAGAGTTTGAAATCAATGACTGGGTTTTCCTGAAAGTGTCACCCATGAAGGGGGTGATGAAATTCGGCAAGAAGGGAAAGCTCAGTCCCAGATATGTAGGTCTTTACAAAATCCAAAAAAGGGTTGGTAATGTGGCGTATGAGTTAGAGTTGCCGATAGAGCTAACAACGGTTTATCCAGTCTTTCACATTTCTTTGTTGAAGAAGTGTGTTGGTGATCTGACAGTGATAGTGCCTTTAGAGAGTGTGGCTGTGAAGGATAGCCTCAACTATGAGGAGGTTCCGATTGAGATTCTTGACCGTCAGGTTCAAAGGTTGATAAATAATGAGGTCGCTTCTCTAAAAGTTTTGTGGAGGAATCAGTCCGTAGAGGGAGCTACTTGGGAAGTAGAAGCAGCCATGATGGCCAAGTACTCTCACCTCTTCCCTCCCAATTCAGTTTCGGGTTGAGGAAATAGTTCATCTCCACTCTCTTAGGTTACTCAAGTAAAATTTAGTCCTAGTACCTTGTTCCCTCAGTTATCCTTGCATTTCATCATAATTGCATGTTCATGGGACTCAGTCCAGCTAGATATCAGGTTCTAGTACTCAGTTGGTAGGGATTGTAGCTCTTTCCCTTCAAAGTCAGCTTGTTTAGTCTTCATTCGAGGACAAATGATCCCAAGGGGGAGATATTGTAACACTCCAGAACTTCTAGCCCAGACTTAGCTTAGAAAAACCAGAAGAAAAATATTTTTTCCAATTGTCAGCAGGAATCACGAGTTGAACCCACGACCCGTGGAAGTTTCCATGAGTAATGGATTGGATTCATAGAATCAGATCAGAGAACTGACAATTTCTCTGAGAACCATGATTGGGTTCTAAGGACCGTGGAAGGATCCACGAGTCGTGAACCCAAGTCGTGGAACCAGATCTGAGACCATCCATTCCTTTGAGAACCAGGATTGGGTTCTACGGACCGTGGAAGGTTCCACGGGTCATGAACTCAAGTCGTGGAATCAGAACCACAGCTAGGAAAAGGACCCAGGAACCACGACAAGGTTCCATGAGCCGTGGAAGTTTTAATGAGCCGTGGAACCCATCCGTAGAACCTGAGTCGCGATTTTTCCAGCAGAATTCTTTTCTTTTCCAAGGGGTGTTTTGGACTTTTCCTACCTCTTTAAATGCCTATGCTACATTGTTTTGGTTATTCTAAGCCTAATTAATTATCCAAAAACTACCTAAAACATCTATTCTCCTACATTCATCGGACTTAGAAAACAAAAGAAGAGAAAGAGACGACTGTTTTCTCTCAAGAATGGGCAGAGGTCTTCTTCAAGTTCAGCCCCAAAACTCAAAGGATTTCTCCGTAGTTTTCTTCACCAGGTATATGAGATTTCACTAGTGGGTTCCTTTCACCCATTAGGTCCCTAGAATTCAGCCAGTCCTTCAAGTTTCAACATGATTGATTAGACCTAGGGTTCATAAACCATAGCGTTTTTCTTTGATATTCAGATTCTATAATTTATATATGATGCTTAGTTCATGTTCTTTGGAAGATTACTATAGTTCATGTATAGAATTCATAACCCTAGCTTCTAATAATTTTTAGTACTTCATAAATTATGCTTGCTAGGCAGATCAGTCAGATAATCATACTTCAGAAATCGAATGTCATATCTTTCAGTATAAGTATGTTGCATTCTCAGTTAATTATCAATACTTTGAGCTATACACTATTTCAGTTCATTGTTGTCTATATTTAGTTGGGAGTAGACTTAGTACTGAGTGGACGAGGGGATGAACACTTAACTATCAGTTTAGGCTAAGACCTTTAGTAGCAGTCCCTAAGTACCAGAACTACGACGCCACCATAGGTGTTAAAGGAGTCAGCTGTCAGACTAGGCTGCACATCCTTGCCCCCTGTGGGAATCAGTAGCGGATCCACGTCAGACTTGTTTGTACCCTTGTCAAGGTATGAACACCCTTCCATCCAGGGTTATAGGTTGGTCCCATAGTTAGCTCAACTTGGGGTATGTCGGTTAATAGTATCTCCCACAGTCATACTCATATTGTATTGACCATGTGCCTAATATTTATTTCAGTATTCAGTTCAACATGTTATATTCTTGATTTGTACTTGGTCATTGTATCCAGTCCAACTTTCACTTATATTTTAGTACGTTCATTTTTATGCTCAGTTCTTTATTGTTCAGCTTAGTACATATCCTTCATGCTCAGTACATTCAAAGTACTGATGTATACTTTTGTGCTACATCATTTTATGATGTAGGTTTAGGCACTCAGCATCCAGACCACGCTTAGTTTGACTTCCAGTCCATACTCAGCAGTTCAGTGGTGAGTCCTCAGTAGTTTGAGGATGATAGACATGCTTATATCTTCATTATTTACTTTCAGTCTCAGATTTGTTATAGTTAGCTCGGGGAATGTACCAACAACTCCTATTCAGTTAGAAGGCTTTCAAACATAGACTAGATTTCAGCAGTTGTTAGTGTTGTTTTCAGTCAGCACTATACTCTTTATATAGTTCATATATTTAGATATTTGGGTTCTTCCCATTTCAGTTATTAAATTATTTGTAGCTTCCGCACAATGCATGTTTTAAAAAAAATTAAACTTTTATAGATATTCCATGCCATGGGTTAGCTTGGGGTCACTTGTGACACTAAGCACCGTGTCACATCCAGGGGGTAGCCTCGGGGAGTGACAAATGGATATAGGTTCCATGAGTTGTCACTACTGGAAGTGATTTCTTTTATATTCTTGTGTTGTTATATGGTGACTTATGTGAGCTTCATATTACTGCTTTTGACTGACTTGGAATTATTATATATTTATTGAATTATATTTTAAGTATTGAGTGCTTATTCTTGTTAATTAATTTTGATGTCCATGTGTCACGACCCAATTTCTCGGTCATGATGGCACCTACAACCCCCGATAGGTGAACCAATCCCCGTAGCCCAGAACTGTTAGTAATGGGATACTATCTAGCAAATAAGGGAACAAGACGAATAAAATAGATAACAGGGATATAAATATATACATATGCGGAAACTAAACCAAACCCCAAGACCTGGTATCATAGTATAGAGCCAAACTACATACATGGAGTGCAAATAAACCAAAACTATATATACAGATGTCTCTGAATAGTAATAGAGTACATGAAGCAAAAGACAAACTAAAGCTAAGCTCTGATCGCCAAGAGCTCACCCTCAGTCTGCAGTAGTCCCCGACAGATCTCCAAGCACGAATCACAACAATCTAACGGCGATGGCCCACGCTAGGATCTGCACCCAAAGATGCAGGGGGTAGGGGTGAGCACCAAATGTGAAGCATAAGGTACCCAGTAGGAATCATAGGCCGACTGGGCACATATAAGATAAAAGCGTAGTAATAGACATAATAGAAGCAAGTAGTCACATAAATCAATGAAAGGTACACAGGAACTAGCCCAGAGGGAAATCAACAGAACCACATGTGAGGCTAGTAAGCAGAATATACACACCATAGGCACAGGTGAAAGTAAGAAATAACGCACCTGGGTCCTTGCAACAACAGTGTATACAAAATAAGTTTACGAAATGGACGGTATACCGGTAACCTCAAGTGTAAGAAGAAGAGAGAAAGAGGAATAATAGGCATGCTCAGAGACATGAATCAAACTCAACTAGTCATACCAATCTCAAATCCAGAAACTAACAGTCTAGCAGTAACAAATCTCATACTTATCCATAATAGGGGATAATTCTACAAGTAAATAG